>CAIGQV010017532.1:22347840-22377233 GCA_903798115.1 Danio jaintianensis | reverse complement strand
GCCCCGAGGCCTGGTATGCACCTTCCGCGGCTGCACCCAGGGGCCACAGTAGCCGGGTGCCGGAGTGAACGACCCCTGGACGAGCCGCGACCTCGGTGCGCTGGGCCTGGGCAGAGAAACACACGGGGTTGAGGTGGACGGAGTGTTGAGATTGTATCGCACACTTACCTCAGATGAGCGAGGCGGGCCCGCTGTTCCCGGAGCTGTTCTCACTTCATCTTCAGAATCTGCGAATCCACAGCTATGAGCTCCAACTCCAACACCTCCATCGATGCTTCTTCTGCACTCAAGGATCGACACACAAGCGACATTGTACAGGGTAAAGAGCAAAGAAAGTAAGTGAAAGAAGTCAGTAGCTTTAGCTGACCAGCGGTGCTAGTAGGCTAAAGCTACAAGCGGATGCTCAAGAGACAGAACGTTTTAAAGTAGATTTGTTTGTTTAAATGTATTAAGGGTTTGTTCACCCTAAGTAGGAGAGACAAATACTAGCGAATAGGGAAGTATTTTATGATAAAAATGTCAATTGCGAATCTACGCGACGAAGCTCCAAACACACAGCGAGGCAAGCTCCAAACACACACAGCGAGGCAACCGCAACAACAATGACCAGGAATGTGACCTGTGGTCACAGTCAAACAGTCAAACAGGTGTCCACTGCTTTTGCAGCTAGTAAAAGGTCATCAACATACTAAATCAACACCACTCCCTCTTGCAACAGGCAATCGCTTAGGAGGGCTCCCAGGGAGTGGTTAAACAACCCTGGGGATAATATGAACCCTTGTGGTACTCTGGTGTACCTGTACTGCTGCCCCCTGAAGGTAAATGAAAACACATTGCTTAAATTTACCAACCCTTCTATTGTGTCTACAATGGCTGCTTCAGCTTGTGGCTTGTGAGAGTACTGTGGTTGCCAAATCTTCTGTCAATTCCGTCTGCCTACTCATGATCTGTCCTTTCCCTTCCATACCACCTTGTTACCCACACGTTTCATCACCACGCTGTCTACTGTCATGGTATCAATGTGATATCCTTTTTCTAATGGAGAATAGAATACATTTGGTGTTTGAGTGGCGACCCAATAATTCAATTTATACAATTTAGTCATTGGCCCCAAATCCTTAGCTTGGTGCTCAGGATGTACAGCTAGAGTGACGTGTGGTTCTGCTTTACGCCCCATTTTATTCCATTGTTGCTGTTCTTTAATTAGGTCTATTTCCCCCACTACTCCCTCTTTTCCCACCCAAATGCTTTTTGAAAGAATTCTCCACCCACAGCCTTCTATCTTTTTTTTAACGTTTCTTGATACCATTCAGTTTGGTTTCTATCTTAGAATAATGTGTGCTGGGTCGCTGGGAGGCATGTATGGTGCAATAAGGGTTACCCAAGGCCTCCACAAGGCATAAAGCCAGATCAGGCCCTCACCCAGAGGGGTTTCCGGCTCCAGTTCGCCCCAGTAGATATCAGCTCCCTCAGGTTCTCACGCAGATGACAGTAGCCAGTGTCCCCCCACGCCAGGTGTGGTCAGTGAACAGTTCTTAGTGATCTCTGTGGGAAATCTCACAATGACACTATCTGCACAGCACAGAATTGATGCACCCAGTTTTATCAACAAGTCTTTGCCCAATAAGTTTGTAGGGGCTCTATAATAGATAATAGAAAGTAATGTTTCTGTTGTTGTCCAGCCACAGACACTGGTATTTTCTCAGTTAAAGGCAGTCTTTCACATTCTGCAGAGAAACCCATCACCTCCTCCTTAACTGGGGTAACCAACATTGAATATGTGGCCCCTGTGTCAACCAAAAAGTTCAGACGGTGTTCATTAACATCCATTGATAGCAGTGGCTCCACCCTAGCCCTACTTTGGTCTCTCTGTGGGCCTCCTCAGTATTGCTCCTCTCCACCCCAGAGTGGATATTGTGTTCCACCTTGACCTGGATTCTATCTGCCAGGGTTTGGAGCCAACCCTGCATGGGGTGCTACAAAGCATCTGCCTCCTTCCACACCCCCTCTTTGGGCATGTTGGTTCTGGTCTTGGGGACAGCTAGTTGAGATGTGTCCCAACTGGTTGCAAATTGTAACAGTTGGAGAATGTTACTATTCTCATTTTCTGATTTATTTACTATTGTTTTGGATGGTGTATTGTTTGGCATGTTAAAAACAGTATGACGACATGTTGTAATACTGCTTCCGACTTCCAGGGGGCGCTAGGTTGATATTCACCTTTATAAAGAGCAGCTTACCATAGAGTAAGAGTGAGTGTTTGGTAGAGTGCACACCGCATGGTATTACTTTCACTACCGGCTTTCGCATTCAGTCCTGTGTTGAGAAATGTACAACTGTAAGTATATGTGACTTTATCTGATGTGTTTGGGTAAACAGTTATATATGTCAATCTTGTTTGTTTGTTTTTGAAAGGACTGTTTATATTTTGTGATCCTTGTACTCACAACTGTTTGCTTGCTTATTTCACTGGGAGATTAAGTGAAACTAAGCTCATTCATCTTCACGGGAAGCAACTTACTCTCACGCTACAGAGGGCAACGGGTGAGGAAGAGGATCGGACATTTGAGCATTGCAGGCACGGAGCGTGGTTCGTTAATGGACGGATTTCACCACATGCAACAACGGGCTCTTTCATAACGAGTGGAAGGACCACAAAAGGAATCATTGCATCGCTCTCAAGTGCTATGAACAATAAGTGGTCACTGACTTTATTTTTTAAAGACTATTTATATACTGACTTTGGAAAATGTCTTGTTTTTTGTTGTGATTGATGCTTTTTTCAGTTTGAGGATAAAACAATGCAAGTGTGGGTAAAATAAAAAGAGATGATACACTTGCTATAATTCCTTTCAAAGGAGTGTGTATTCAGTACAGCCAATTATCTGTAGAACCCCCTCAGAGTAATACTAATTTGAGAAGAGAAGGTGTTGCAACATGTAGCATTTACCTCTGACAGTCACGTGACTGGTGGCCAGGCTGCCCACACTGGAAGCAGCCTTCTTCGCGACCACGCTCCCTGGGACCCCATTGAGCCCTCATGCCTCCCCTATTATGTCCCCCAAATTGATGTTGACATTATGGCATTGGGTTGTACACAGTTGTCATACAGGATTGTTCAGGCTGAGGTGACTGTACCAGTTCTTTACCCTTTTCTTTATCTTTTTTTGATCACTAGCTTCTTGTCTAGCTTTGTTCACTTGCATTTTTACTAATTGTTTATTTAGCTCCTCAAGCTCATGTAAAAGTCCATTCTATCGGCCCAACGACAGAATCCAATGAATGGTCTTAGGTTAAATGCACGTAAGCCTTTTCTAGTGCTTCTGAAAAGAATTCTGTTATTTATTAGAATTTATTTATTTATTTCCAGCTCTGAATTTAATCTGACTCCAATTTTAAGTGATCATTAAATTTAGACTGTGTTTCTAATTAGTAACAGATCACATTCATCAAAAGTTCAGAAAGCTAAAGGCCTATCTAAAGTGCTATCTGCTTCTTTATTTGTGATCCTCTAGTTTGATCTACACTCATAAAACACCAAAGGTCAACACAAGTGTCCTCACAATATACTGGTAATAAGGATTTCAGTCAAATTCAAAATAAATCAAATATAACATTTTATTTGTCAGGTAAAATTGTATTATGCCAATTACATAATAAAACAATTAGAAAGCCAATTCAGAGATGATACTGTAAATATACAACATCCATTACTAAAAGATAAATCAAAGAGTTAGAGATGCATACCAGACTAGAGAAGTACAATGCAGCATATAAGTCTCAGAGACTCACGTGGTGTCTTGGCTACAAGATCCCAATGACATGTTTGCACCTTTCCCTTAAATACTCAACTCAGAACAAAGAATCATAAATTAAAGACAATAAAAGCTTCACCAAGACCTCTGTCTGGTCATATGTTACCCTTAAAACTAATCACTACCTGGAGTAAAAAGTTCATAATTGACAGACAATTTCACACTTCAGTAGGACAGACTTTTCCCAAAATCAGACAATAATCATAACACAAGTGACTACTGCAAAACTGAGATCATTTAGCAATCACACAGAGACATTTTAAATGATACCAAACATGACAAGTTAAAGTTATAGATTCACAAGATACACCATATGAAGAGGATGAAGATTCTGTGTGGAAGGTCAATCTGGGTTGCAGAGAGGGGGGCACATGATGGGTAACTGAGGCAGTTGAAGAACTTGCTCTCTAGCAGGTCTGCTACTCAAACTAGAAAGTTTATTGTTTTGTTGCATAGCAATTCTTGTGGTCTTGTCTCATGAAATTCCAAAACAGTTCTCAGGGTCTGATATTATGGAGAGATTTAGCTATACTTACACTCAGACTGACTCTCATCAGCTTTTTCATGTGCTCTGTTCATGTGATGCATTAAATGTCTTTCCTAGGTGGCCGAGGCACTTCCTGTTATGTCTGGGTTTTCTTTTAAAAAGCCAATTTGACACAGCTTGGGGTACCCCCTACCACTGATGCTCTAAATACCCCTTAGTGTATTGGAGTTGTGTAAGGATGTGCCCCAGTTTGGGCTTCTCACTCTTGCTTACACCTCATCAAATAAGCTGCTGGGGTTTCATCTACTTTGGGGATAAATTTGACATTTCTTTTTATTTAACAGGGACAATGCTCATTAATCAACAGTAAAACTGTAAATAAGCCAGAGTTAGCCACAAGGTCTAATTTTCATCTGTTGCCCCCTGCCAGATTTTAAAAAGGCATCCTAAAATCAAAAACACACATTATCACACATACAATAACATTAAAGTTATATACAACAAAAGGATAAAAGATATAGTAAGAATTTCATAAAAAGTTAGAGAAAAGAATTACGCTTGATTACAAACTTGATTTGCTTTTAGCCATTTCTTTAACTTGTATTTAAATGTTGAATAATTTGTAATACCCCTTAAATCAATAGGAAGTGTGTTCCAGAAATGACTGGCTCTAACTGAGAAGACTGACCATGCAAAAGTCTCCTCTAGTAATAGATCGTGTTGCTCGACCATTATTATTCTTGTGTGTCACAAACTCACATAATGGAGGTGGAGCATATCCATTTAAAATGTTAAAAATCATACAAACATCAGCCAAATATTTCATATTATCAAAGCTCAATAAATAATGTTTTTGTATTATATTACAATGATGATACCTAATACACTTCTGATCAAATACTTTAAGTGCCTGTTTATAAAGTGATTCAACTGATTTTAAAACAGTTTTACTGGTGTGTGACAAACTAATAAGACAATATGTAATATGAGAAAAAATCATGGAGTGCATAAAAAGTTTTGCTGCTTCATTAGTCAAGTAAGTTCGTATATGCCTGAAGTTGGCCAGATTAAATGTAACAATTTTAATGACCTTCTTGGCATGCTTTTGGAATGTCAATTGTGAATCTACAATTAGACCTAAATATTTAAAATCAGAGACAACCCTGAGCTTTTCTCCTTTAACAAATACATCAGGATGATGGATAACTGTCAATGATTGTGAGAAAAACATACAAACAGTTTTACTTATATTCAAATTAAGATATGAGCCACACAACCAATCAGAGACATGAACCAATGCTTCGGTTAAATAATTTGCTGCCAGTTGTTTGTTTTTCGCATGCACATATAGAACTGTGTCATTAGCATACATCTGAATATTAATAGTAGGACAGACTTGTGGGAGGTCATTTATATACAGACTAAACAGGATAGGGCCCAAAATGGATCCTTGAGGAACTCCACAATTACTCATTCTGTATACTGACTGACTATTTGGTGTTATGTATAGCCCCAGGTGGTGCTGGAATTTTTTTCTAATCACTGATCCCCAAGCAGTAGCCACATTGCCAAAAGGAGTGTATGATGGGTATCTACCAGTACCAGCTTCCTGTTCAAACTGTCTCAGTTCCCCATTAGAAATTACCTGCCCTAATAAAGCTTTCACGTTCCCCAGAGCTAACATATGCCCCTGCATAATGACACTACTTTGGCACCCCCCTTTCGGTGACGTGCGATACTTTTTCCATGATGACATGCATATCAATAAAATACCATGGCTGGAATTCAACCCTCTCGTTCCTGGTCACTAATGGGTCATTTGAATAAGATTTCTGATTAAACGACAGTTCACCTGACTCCTCCTCATCCTCCCCATCCCCTTCGTCATCCTTTTCTGCCTTCCTGGTTTCACCAGCCCTTGTTTCCTTGTTTAAGCCCTAGTCTTACATTCTATTCCTTTTTCCTTCAATATCCCTCTTACTTTCTGAATTGACTTATGAGCCACATTTAATTCCTGATCTATCCAGTCTGCCTGCTCTTCATCTTTATGACATGCTAGAAATTCTTCCTCGTCAATTTTCCAGGTTTCTCTCCTTTCTCTCCTCTCAGCTTCCTCTTCAATCGTGACAGCGTCAGTTCCAAACAGCAAAGTTTTTTTGCCTGAGTTTTTTTGTTTCTTTTATACTGTTTTTGTCCTTCTGACCTTGCATTCTGTCCCTTCTATCCCGTCGCGCATCAATGGATTTGCTCTTCAGTGTTTGGACTTTCAGCAGTGAAAATTAAACCACAATGAACTGAACTAAACTGTAAACTAAACTTTAACTCTGAAAACTGGACTGACAGTTTAAATTTTGATTTACTAGAACTTCTGTGTTAAGATGGTTTGACACAATCTACATTGTAAACGCGCTATAGAAATAAAGATGAATTGAACTGAATTTTATCCTTCTGATTTTGTTCTCCCTTATTTTCATCACATATTCTTTGGAACCATAGTGCCCTCTGCTATTCTGATATACAATTGATGTTGACCAGTCTGCTCCGTTTCTCCCCCATTGCTTGCAAATCAACTGTTCCTGTCATAGTGTAGAGAGGTGCCTGGTAGGGAGGGGGAGCTGAGGGTCACCACTGTACATTCCAACTGCACACTCTCTAGTAGCTTCCTCTTTCTTGTCAGTCCCTCTCTATCTGCCAGCCTGATCACTTCGCTTTTTTCTCTCTGTCTCTTGGTTGTGTTTCTCAACAGCTGTGGCAGCTAGGGCCAGATTATGCCACACTGAAAAATTCTTAGTCTTTTTTTAAGTCCTCTTCCAATTTCTACCACCACAACACCCTTGTGGTCCTTTCTCTCTGTTGTTTCACTTGCTGATGAGGCTTGAATTCTCTCAAAACTTAACTCAAAACTTTAACTTTAAGTTATCTCCCCACCCATTTGCACATTTGAGCGTCCCATACACTATCCGTAATTTCTTCTACAATTTCTGCCTTTTTTTTCTCTCAGTCCCAGTCATTGACTGACTCACCACTTCGTCCCATTGTATTTTTAATGTTGTTTCAGGGCACCCTCCATAATCCTCTCATTCTCTATCGAATTCACCCTCTGTTTTGTACTCCCACTTCTTTATGTCCTACAGTATATGTGCATGATATATCTTTATATATACTTTTTACAATTTAATTTACACACAATAATAATAATAGGGCTGCACGGTGCCGTAGTGGGTAGCACGTTCGCCTCACAGCAAGAAGGTTGCTGGTTCGAGTCTCGGATGGGTCAATTGGCGTTTCTGTGTGGAGTTTGCATGTTCTCCCCGTGTTTGCCTGGGTTTCCTCCGGGTGCTCCGGTTTCCCCCACAAGTCCAAAAACATGCGCTATAGGTGAATTGGGTAAGCTAAATTGTCCGTAGTGAATGAGTGTGTATGGATGTTTCCCAGTGATGGGATGCAGCTGGAAGGGCAACCGCTGCGTAAAACATATACTGGATAAGTTGGCGGTTCATTCCGTTGTGGCGACCCTAGATTAATAAAGGGACTAAGCCGAAAAGAAAATGAATGAATGAATGAATGAACAATAATAATAATGTGCGGCGAGGTGGAGCAGTGGGTGGCACTGTCGCCTCACAGCAAGAAGGTCGCTGGTTCGAGCCTCGGCTGGGTCAGTTGGCATTTCTGTGTGGAGTTTGCATGTTCTCCCCTTGTTCGCGTGGGTTTCCTCTGGGTGCTCTGGTTTCCCCCACAAGTCCAAAGACATGCACTATAGGTGAACTGGGTAAGCTAAACTGTCCGTAGTGTATGTGTGTTTCCCAGTGATGGTAAGTTCGCGGTTTATTCCACTGTGGCGACCACTGATTAATAAAGGGACTAAGCCAAAAATAAAATTAATGAATAAGCTTTCAAGAACACTGAAATCACATAATTTTAAAATGACATATTAATTCAATCCTGAATCCTAACTATTCTTCTCATTTTCTAACTGTCCCTAAAATTCAATCCACTATCCCTATTGCTATCTTTGACAGCTGGGCCAAACCACTGTCAGGCCCTTCCCCTAGGCAGTTTGAAATTGTCTGTCACAATGTCTGAATCCCACTCCTTACGGGCCAATTCTTGCACACTCTCATGCTGTGTTCACACCAGACGCGGCACACGCGAATAAATTGCACTATTCACACATAAATAGACACGTGAACATTTTGAGTTGACTCGCTTCATTTAAGCATCAAATTCGCTTCACAATAGACGCGGATTCGCATCATGGGCAGGGCTTCTGTCTGCCCAGTGACTCTAGTTGCGAAATGGCTAATATGGATTTTATTAAGAAAGTAGCTGTGCTTTATGTGCTTTAGGAATGCTGAAAAACAGCGTATATTCATTCGACGCCATGTCTGAGTCTACTAGATCCTTTCAGAAGTGCACCCAGCTCAGTGAGTTTTTCAAATCCTCCAGAAACTATTCCTGGATGATAGAGGCTCTCAGCGGTGCTTCAGACTGAGCCAAGCCCAGTTTAATGAACTATTGTCTGGTATTGGCAAGAGGATTTTCCCTTGGGGCACCAACAACAGGCACCATGTCATAATCACGCCCCTACAAGAGAAAGCTCCTGATTGGTTAACGCGGCGCGATTGTCTACTGAAGTTAAGATTTTCCAACTCGCGCAAAATGCTCAACTCTTCCTAGGATGTCGATTTGTGTCTTTGCATTGACCTAACATGTAAATCACTCGCGCTTGACGCTTCATCCGCATCTGGTGTAAACACAGCATCGGTATTTGCCTATATAGCCATTCACTTGAACATTACACCATTATGTTGTGTCCTATTCAACTTAATGTACAATCACAGTTCTCTTAACGGGTCTTTTTTTCCACCGAATAAGTAATGTTAAGTAATAAGTTATGAAATTCACTAAATGAATCAGAGCATATCGCAAAACCTTAATGAATCTTCCATGCCACAGTCACAGCCTAACTGGTTTTCTGTGTCCTCTTCTCTCGAAACTATCCTATTTTCTTCTTACTTTCACTTTGATGGTAATATATGTAACACTTAAACAAAATATACATTAAAAATCATAAAATTATCAATTATAATCAACTTTGTCAATTATCAATTTTAATTACATCGATTCTAAATATTCAATTCAATTTTCAATTCATCTTTGTTTCTATAGTGCTTTTACAATGTAGATTGTGTCAAAGCAGCTTAACATAGAAGTTCTAGTAAATCGAAACCGTGTCAGTCCAGTTTTCAGAGTTGAATTTCAGTTTAGTTCATTTCAGTGTGGTTTAATTTTCACTGCTGAAAGTCCAAACACTAAAGTGCAAATCCATTGATGTGCAGCTCCACAAGTCCCAAAAGTCCTAAAACCAAGCAAGCCAGTGGCGACAGTGGCGAGGAACAAAACTTCACCAATAGACGAAAGTGAAGAAAAAAAACCTAGAGAGAAACCAGGTTCAGTTGAGCTCGACCGTTTCTCCTCTGGCCAAACTTCTTGTGCAGAGCTGCAGTCTAGGTGCCGGAGAATGCTGGACATCCATCGTTGAGAAGCTGCAGGTGTGAGTAGGTCACCAGTGGGTGTTCAGGGTGGCCCATGGGATCAGTGCAGAGACTGGCGTCTGTCACTGGGGTCTTTCAAGAATCACTTTCATGCTCTCCACTCCTCCACGACCATCACAGCATTTGCTCAGGATATGGCCTGGTCCAGGATTATGGAGACCTCGGGATAATGAAAAACAGACTAACATAAGCGTAGATGCCGTTCAAATTAAAATGTCTATTTGGGAAGTGTTCCTGGCTCCAGTTACCCTAATTAATCCAGCCTAACAATCCTTTAGAGGATTTGGATTTCAAAAGCATTTGTGTTTTATGTGCATGCTAATGCAAAGAGATGTGTCTTTAATCTAGTTTTAAACTGACAGAGTGTGTCTGTCTCCCAAACTGTGCTGGGAAGGCTGTTCCAGAGTTTAGGTGCCGGATATGAGAAAGATCTGCCACCTACAGTTAGTTTTGATATTCTGGGAATAATCAGTTGTCCAGAATTAATTGAGTGTAGTGGACATGAGGGGCTGTAATACACCAGCAGCTCCCTCAAATACTGGGGAGCTAAGTCAGGGCTTTGTAGGTAGTCAATATTTTTTTTTAAATTTATACAGTATTTAATAGGGAGCCGGGCGTCACGGTGGCGCAGTGGGTAGCACGTTCGCCTCACAGCAAGAAGGTCGCTGGTTCGAGCCTCGGCTGGGTCAGTTGCCGTTTCTGTGTGGAGTTTGCATGTTCTCCCCGTGTTCGCGTGGGTTTCCTCCGGGTGCTCCGTTTTCCCCCACAAGTCCAAAAACGTGGTATAGGTAAATTGGGTAGGCTAAATTGTCCGTAGTGTATGTGTGTGAATGAGTGTGTGTGGATGTTTCCCAGTGATGGGTTGCAGCTGGAAGGGCATCCGCTGCGTAAAACATATGCTGGATAAGTTGGCGGTTAATTCCGCTGTGGCGACCCCTGATTAATAAAGGGACTAAGCCGAAAAGAAAATGAATGAATAAATAATAGGGAGCCAATGCAATGATGAAAGAACTGGAGTAATATGATGATATTTCTTTGTTCTAGAAAGCACTCTAGCAGCTGCATTTTGAACAAGCTTGAAGCTTGTTAATTAGGCCTACAGGGCAACTGCCTAGTAATACATTACAATAGTCTAACCAAGAGGTCATGAAAGCATGAATAAGCTTTTCATTCAAACATTGATAGCTTATGTTAAAGTTTGGCAACATTTTTAAGATGAAAAAATGCCGTTTCACAGATGCTTGAAATCTGGCCTTAAAATGACAGCTTGCTATCAAAAATCACCCCCAAATTTTTGACTGAAGATGAGGACTGAACTGAGAATCCATCAAGGGTTAGACAGTGTTCTAGGTTTTTGCGTGTGAGGTTTTTGGGTCCAATAAGCGAGACCTCAGTTTTATCTGAATTTAGTAATAAGAATTTTTTCGTCATCTAATTATTAATATCAGCTATACATTCTATTAAATCTATTAATTACTTGAATTCATATAAATTATCAAGTTGAGAGGAGATATAAAGTTTTGTATCATTGGCATAACAATGGAAACTAACTCTATATTTTTAACAATATCGATTTTGTTATATCAATTTAACAATATCGCCTATTTGAACAATTATCTGTTTTTTGTCCTGTCTCTGTAATTCTGTTGCACTGTAGAAGCTCTGTCACCAAAACAAATTCCTCGAATGTGTGAACATACCTGGCAATAAAGCTCTTTCTGATTCTGATTCTGATTCTTCTAGTGGTAGCATATATAATGTGAAAAGTAAGGGACCAAGAACTGAGCCTTGTGGTACCCCACAGTGTACTTTTAATCGGTATGATGCCTCCTCATTAACTGATACAAATTGATAACGTTCAGATAAATAAGACCTAAACCAGGCCAATGCAGTTCCTGTAAGCCGATCAAGGAGAATATTATGATTTATTGTATCAAATGCAGCAGTGAGGTCCAATAACACTAAGAGAGAAATGAAACCATGATCGAACAACAGGAGCAGGTCATTTGTAACTCTTAGGAGTGCTGTTTCTGTGCTATGAAATGCTCTAAATCCATATAGGAATTTTCAATAAATATTGTTACTCTGTAGGAAGGAACATAGTTGAACAGATATGGCTTTTTCTATTATCTTTAATAGAAAAGGCAGGTTTGAAATGGGTCTATAATTTACTAATTCTTTGGGATAAAGCTGTGGTTTTTTATTAAGAGGCTTAATGACAGCTAGTTTAAAAGTTTTAGGCACATATCCTAAAAGTAGGGATGAATTCAAAACGTTAAGATCAGGTTCAGAAACTTCTGAAAAAATTTGTTTTTTATAATAATTTGGTCGGTATAGGATCTAACATAGACGTTGTTGATTTAGAGTAATTTATCAGTTTAGACAGTTCTTCCTCACCTACTGCTGAAAAAGTCTGAAATTTATCCATTAACGGTCTACAGTGCTCTAATTGGGACGATGCTGTAGGTGGCAGATAGATGGTGCTTGTTTTTATCTCTGATATCATCAATCTTGCATGTGAAAAAATTCATAAAGTCATTACTGCTGTGTTGAGAAATGCATGTTGATGCTTTAATTTTTAGTTAGATTGGCTACTGTGTTAAACAGGACCCTAGGTTTGTGTTTATTTTCTTCTATTAAAGTTGAAAAATAAGCAGATCTGGCGGACTTTAAAGTTTTTCTAAAGTTAAGTATACTTTCTTTCCAGGCCAGACGAAAAACCTCTAGTTTTGATTTCTTCCATCTACGTTCCATTTTCTCTACTGCTTTCTTTAAAGCATGCATGTGCTCATTGTGCCATGGCGTCAGATTTTTTCCCCTAATTTTTTGAAGTGTAACGGAGCAACTATGTCTAAAGTGCTAAAAAAGGACAGAATCAATAGTTTCAGTTGCAGTGTCAAGCTCTTCTAGGCTGCCTGGAATGCTAAGGAAATTAGGAAAATAGGTAGGTCACTGACAAAGTCATCTTTAGTGCTAGAGGTGATCGTTCTACCATATTAATAAACAGAAGCTGATTTTGTAGACCTATCAATGCACAATAAACAAGAGATTAAATAGTGATCTGAAATGTCATCACTCTTCTGCACAACTTTAACATTATCAATATCGATACCATGTAAAGCTTTGAGTGTGTAGAAAAGCGCTATATAAATGTAAGGAATTATTATTATTATTATTATGTGATAATTGTAAGGATTCATTGGGCTGCGTTTCTCCTCCTGGCCAGAAGGAGGCGCTCCTGGCTTGTTACACACCAGCACCCTACTTCTGCAATTCCTCCAGAACAGTGGATGGCACACTTTCCCGCCATCTGCCATATGTCAACAATCAACCAGATTAACAACACCTGTGTTTGACCCTATATAAGTCTGTGTGTAACAAACCAGTGTGTTCAGTCTTGAGCCATGATTGCCTGGTGTTCTCCTGTATCTCGTGAGAAGCTAAGTGACACTTTGCTAGTGTGATTTTGACCCTTGTGTCTGTTTTTGTTTGATCTATTTCCTTGAAGCTCGGCTTCAAGTATTTTTGTTGTACTTTTGAAATCCTATTTTTAAGTAAAGATCTCCTTATTAGTCTTCTGCTCTTGGGTTCATCAGAAGAGGAGTTAGCTCAGCAGGGAAAAGCCCCAGCTTTGAGTCCCAAAGACTCGGGTTCAATCCTCACCAAAACCACCTCGTTACAGCAAGACTGAACCAAGAAAATGAACCCAGCAGAAGAAGCTTCACCACCTTCCAATGTGGAACGTATTCTGTCTGCCTTGACTAATCAAGCGACCACTATCCAGAAGCATGAGCAGATTCTTGCCGAGATCCTTCAGCGGCTAAGTCTTCAAACTCCAGCTCCCCAAGATGCCCAACCTATAGTCATCCCTCCAGCAGTTTTTGCTACTTCGTCTGAGCCCAGGTTACCAGCACCAGAGAGATTTAATGGAGACCCAGAGAGGTGTCGAGGCTTTGTTACCCAGTGCACGCTGGCTTTTCAATTACAACCCAGCAGTTTTCCCACAGAGAACAGTAAAGTAGCTTATATCATCACTCTACTCACGGGCAAAGCTTTGAATTGGGCCACGTCACTATGGGACCAGAAATCTCCACTCGTTAACAACAGTTCCAGTTTCATTACAGAGATGAAGAAGGTCTTCCATCATCCAGCCAGTAAAGGAGATGTGGGTTATCGTCTACTCCAACTCTCTCAGGGCGAGAGGAGTGTGGCAGAGTTTTCTATTGAGTTCAGAACACTGGCTTCAGAGAGTGGATGGGACCAGCGAGCACTGAGAGCAACCTTTCATCGGGCCTTGTCTTCTGAATTAAAGGATGAGCTGGCCTTTAGAGATCCCGCGCCAGATCTTGAGTCCCTTATTGATGTTGCCATCCGGGTAGACCATCGCCTAAGAGAACGACAACAGGAACGAGGAAGGGAAACTAGGTTATTTGACCCTTACGTACGTACTAGCCCCATCACTCAGCCCCTTCAACCCAATGATCTTGAGGAACCAATGCAGCTGGGGAGAACCAGATTGACCCAGACCGAACGAGATCGGCGGATGAAGGGACGATGCTGTCTCTACTATGGAAAGCCAGATCCCTTCCGCTTCACTTGCCCCGAACTGAAGGGAAAAGCCAGCTCTCGTCCAGGGAGAGGGGGACCCGGGCGAGAGTAGATGTTTCCCCCTGTGCTATGACTTCCGGAGTGTCCATTCAAGCCACGATCACCCAAGGCAGCCAACTTCATCATCTTTGTGCCTTCATTGATTCTGGAGCTGCTGGTAATTTTTTGGACATCAACATGGCTAGTGATTTGGGTATTAGAACCATAGTCCTCCAGAGACCCCTCACCATCACAGCACTAGATGGCAGACCTCTTGGCTCAGGACAGGTTAGTCACTGCACCACGCCTCTCCAGTTAAAAATAGGGACACACAGAGAAGAGATACAATTTTTTTTTATCCATTCACCAGAACATCCCTTAGTTCTTGGTTAATCCATCACAACCCTTTTATAGACTGGCCCGGATGTGTTGTAAAGAGTTGGGGTACTAACTGCTGTGTTTCTGATTTTTCCTTCTGCCATTCTCTCGAGCCACTGGAAACACTTCCTGGACCCCAGCCTGATCCCTCCAGACTTCCTTCAGCCCACACTATAACCATACCTACCACAGAAGTACGGGTTACACCCAAACCCAAGCCAGTCACTACCAAGTCTCCAGTCTCCCTGCCAGAGCTACCCAAGGATTCTCCATGTCTATCCCGAGTTCCCCTAGAATACATGGATCTCAGTGAAGTCTTTAGGAAGTCTCAGGCTACTTCGTTACCCCCGCACCATCCTTACGATTGTTCCATTGAACTTGTACCTGGAGCATGCCCTACTCGAGGAAGATTATACTCCCTCTACATTCCTGAAAGGACTGCCATGGAGAAATACCTGAACGAGGCCCTAGATAGTGGATTTATTCGTCCATCAACCTCACCTGCGGGAGCAGGCTTCTTTTTTGTTTCCAAGAAGGATGGGAGTCTTCGGCCCTGTATTGATTACAGAAGTTTGAATCACTTAACCATTAAGAATCGCTATCCATTACCCCTGATGAACACCGTGTTTGAGATACTGCAGGGTGCCACTATCTTCACAAAGTTGGACCTCAGAAATGCATACCATCTGGTCAGGATCAAAGAAGGAGATGAGTGGAAGACGGCTTTCAACACTCCAACGGGCCACTATGAATATCAGGTAATGCCTTTTGGCCTTGTAAATGCCCCAGCCGTCTTCCAGGCATTCATTAATGATGTCCTTAGAGAGATGCTAAACAAGTTTGTTTTCGTTTACTTAGATGACATACTCATTTTTTCAAGTAGCTATCAAGAACATGTACAGCATGTCTGGCAGGTCCTCTCCCAGTTGCTGAGAAACAGGCTCTTCGTGAAGCTGGAGAAGAGCGAATTCCATGTCTCCAAAGTGTCGTTTCTTGGGTTCATAGTTTCTAGATGTAGCCTTCAGATGGATCCTGGCAAGATCAAGGCAGTACTGGATTGGCCACAACCACGTTCAGTCAAGGAGGTACAACGATTTTTGGGGTTCGCCAATTTTTATAGGAGATTTATTAGAGGCTTCAGCTCCATTGCAGAACCACTCTCTACTCTTACTAAAAAGACAGCCAAATCATTTGTATGGACTGAGACGGCTAATAAGGCCTTCAACAGACTAAAGCTTCTCTTCACATCTGCCCCCATTTTAGCTCTTCCGGACCCAGAGCTTCCTTTTGTTGTGGAGGTGGATGCTTCCGACGTAGGCGTAGGAGCAATCCTTTCCCAAAGAAATAAGACTAATAACAAACTTCACCCATGTGCTTATCTTTCTCACAGGCTTAACCCGGCACAGAGGAATTACGACATTGGGAACCGAGAGCTTTTGGCAGTCAAAGTGGCATTAGAGGAGTGGAGACACTGGTTGGAGGGGGCCAAACATCCATTTCTCATCTGGACAGACCACAAGAACCTCACCTACATTAGAGAGGCTAAGAGGTTAAACTCCAGGCAAGCTCGCTGGGCCCTTTTCTTTAACCGTTTTGACTTCACTCTCTCTTATCGCCCAGGCTCTAAGAATTTAAAGCCAGACGCACTCTCGAGGCAGTTTGGGTCGCTAGAGGGTGAGGCCACACCAGAATTCATTATACCTACCTCCAGAATGGTTGGCACAATTCAGTGGGGAATCGAAGAGACTGTCAGGAGAGCACAGCCACAATCAGCTCCAGGTAATTGCCCTCCAGGGCGTCTCTTTGTACCTAACCATCTACGCTCTGAAGTGTTGCAGTGGGCTCATGCCTCCCTCCAATCGGGTCACCCTGGGGCCACTAGGACACACAAGCTCATCCAGAGAATGGAGAAAATTTTGGTGGCCAAAACTACAGAAGGATGTCCGAGACTTTGTTGCCGCTTGCTCTATCTGTGCACAAAACAAAGAACCCAGAACCCGACCTCAAGGTTTGCTGCATCCACTGCCTATTCCTAAACATCCATGGACACACATTTCATTGGACTTTGTTACAGGCCTACCGGAGTCCAAAGGTAACACAGTCATTCTGGTGGTAGTGGACAGATTTTCAAAGGCATGTCACTTACTTCCCCTGCCCAAACCTCCCAACAGCAAGTCAGACAGCAGAGCTTCTCATGCGGAATGTGTTCAGAATCCATGGCTTTCCGCAGGACATGCTTTCCGACCGGGGTCCACAGTTCACGTCCAGATTCTGGAGGGCATTTGGTCAGCTTATTGGGTCCTCTATTAGTCTTTCATCCCCAATCTAATGGTCAGACAGAGAGGTTAAACCAAGAGATTGAGAGGTCTCTGAGATGTTTGGTCTTAGACAATCAGACTACTTGGAGCTCTCGGTTGGTCTGGGTGGAGTTTGCACATAAAACCCTTTACCACTCTTCTTTGGGAATGTCTCCTTTCGAGTGCCAGTATGGTTTCCCTCCCCTTATGTTTCCAGGACAAGAACCAGAAGTCAGTGTCCCAGCTGCTACACAACTGGTCCACCGATGCAGACGATCTTGGCAGAAAGCTCGAGTAGCCTTATTGAAAGCCTCTCAACAACAGCGGAGACAGGCAAACAAGCATCGAAGGCCAGGACCCACACTTCGGCCAGGTCAGAGAGTATGGCTTTCAACCAGGGATCTTCCTCTTTGGGTAGAGTCTCGCAAGTTGGCCCCACGCTACATTGGTCCATTTAAGATCATCAGAAAGATAAATCCTGTATCCTACCGGCTAATGCTGCCCAGGTCTATGAGAATTCACCCCACCTTTCACATATCCAAATTAAAACCTGTTGTATGCTCCTCTCTCTCTCCAGCTAGCAAGCCCATACCAAAACCCTGCATCATTGATGGTAGACCGGCTTACACGGTACGCAGACTTCTGGATTCTCGACTGGTCCATGGGAAGGTGCAATACCTTGTTGATTGGGAGGGATATGGTCCAGAGGAGCGGTCATGGGTGACGGCTAGAGATATTCTGGACCCAGTACTAATCGCCGACTTTAAACGGGCCCAAAGGCAAGTCTAGAGGAACGTCAGGAGCCGTTCTTAAAGGGGAGGCTCCTGTAAGGATTCATTGGGCTGCGTTTCTCCTCCTGGCCAGAAGGAGGCGCTCCTGGCTTGTTACACACCAGCACCCTACTTCTGCAATTCCTCCAGAACAGTGGATGGCACACTTTCCCGCCATCTGCCATATGTCAACAATCAACCAGATTAACAACACCTGTGTTTGACCCTATATAAGTCTGTGTGTAACAAACCAGTGTGTTCAGTCTTGAGCCATGATTGCCTGGTGTTCTCCTGTATCTTGTGAGAAGCGAAGTGACACTTTGCTAGTGTGATTTTGACCCTTGTGTCTGTTTTTGTTTTATCTATTTCCTTGAAGCTCGGCTTCAAGTATTTTTGTTATACTTTTGAAATCCTATTTTTAAGTAAAGATCTGTTTATTTTTTCCTGAAACCAAAGTCTCAAGTCTCCTTATTAGTCTTCTGCTCTTGGGTTCATCAGAAGAGGAGTTAGCTCAGCAGGGAAAAGCCCCAGCTTTGAGTCCCAGAGACCTGGGTTCAATCCTCACCAATACCACCTCGTTACAATAATATTAAGTCTAAGGTATGATTATGCCGATGAGTAGGCCCTGAGACATGCTGTTTCACTCCAACAGAGGCTAGTATGTCTAAGAAGGCCAGGCTTAACGCATCTTTTTCATTATCTATATGAATATTAAAATCACCAACAATTAAAACTTCATCTGTGCCCAGAACTATTTTGGATAAGAGATCACCAAATTCTTTTGTAAAGTCGGTGTGGTGCCCTGGAGGCCCATATACAGTTGCCAATATAAATTTAGATTGAAATTTATTTTTTTATATTGCACACTGAAATATACAACACTAATACTTCAAATTAATTATATATGTATAGTCAGATTACTGAGTGACACTAAAAATACTACAATATATTATGCCAATGCCTCCAGTTTCCTTTTAAGATGAGGCTCGTGTTTATAATTATATCCTTCAGGTAAAGACTCGTTTAGGGTCAGTGTTTTTTCCTATCTCTAGATACTCTCACAGTAACCCAATTGTCTCGCTGCAAAGATGCAACAAGAGAGAGAGCAAAAGAGAGAGAGAGCAGAGCACCTGCACAAAACGATTTACAGTGTAATATAAAGGGTGTAATTAGCGATAAGCGCATGTAAAAGTCTGTATGAAATACACGTACAAAACAAATTACAACACAATATACAGGGTGCAGTTAGGCGCAAGTAAGTAAATAAACTGTATGACCCACGTAAGAGAAAACAGACACGAATCAGCAACAAACTGGAAAATTAAAGCAAGAAAAGCAATAAAGTGAAAAGTGCAAGCAAGAATCTGTATAATAACTACAACTATGGGTTGTTTACACGTAAGAGATGAGCTGCAATGCTGTGTTCGTGGAAGAGATTTAAAATTAAAGACCTAGTAATTCATTTGATCGACAGAGTTTTATAGTCTTGATATGGGATTGTAAACAGTTATATAGGATAGAGAAAACAGGTCAAAGATGAACTAAAAAGCGGGCTAACAATACTTACAACTGGACTGTTGAAATATGTTAGCTGCAATGCTAAAACAATATGCTCACGGTGTTAGCATTTAATATTTATGGAGTTAGTATTTAATTTGATAGACGGAGTTTAATCACATTTTTTCAATAGCAGAAATTTGATGAAACAGGCTTCTTCTGCCAATTAACGAAGTGCCCTTCAACCGTTTTGGTCTGGAACTGGTGGGAAAGCTGCTAAAATCCGCCTGTGGGCACAAACACATCCTGGTGTTCCTGGACTATGCCACCAGATACCTTAAAATTTAAGCATAGCAGGTCATGAGCTGTCCTGTCCCAGGTCCATGATGAACCATGAAAAAGGAGGCCATCAATTGGGTAGTCCTGGAGCTAAGGTACTATTTTTTTATTTTTTTATGAAGAACCATCTTCCTGGTCACAGATCATCTCCTGCTACAGTGGATGGCCACAGCCAGGACTTCGACTTCATGGTCCAACATCGAGCTGGGCCCTCTCAGGTCTTTTAAAACATTCACACCCACTCCTAACATTTCCCCTCTTAACCAGGAAGATGGCTCCCCAGACCAGGATGATGCTTTGTTGGGGGGATACAGAATACAGCTTTGCCACAGTCCCAAATGCACTTTTTCACAAAATGCACTTTAATTGTAAATAAATCACCCTCCGGGGTATCTGCTTTCACAGTAACATTTGTTTGTGTTTTCCCTCATTCTTGCAACCACAGCTTAAACAAAATACACTTTATAAATTACTTCATGAGCAGGCATATATTAACTGCAGTCATGACCATTTAAAAAAACAAGTACTTTAGTAATTAATTTCCTATACTTTAGTCAAGGCAAAACTGCTAATGCAAATAGCATTTCAGAAGTTTGATTGCTCATCAATGTAGGCTACTGTACATTATACCTACATTATGCCTACCCAAAGGGGGAGACCCTGTGACAATACAAAAATATGGGCTAGCTCTAACCTAGGGGGAACAGTACAGTCGTGGCCAAAAGTTTTGAGAATGACAAATATTAGTTTTCACAAAGTTTCCTGCTAAACTGCTTTTAGATCTTTGTTTCAGTTGTTTCTGTGATGTACTGAAATATAATCACAAGCACTTCATACGTTTCAAAGGCTTTTATCGACAATTTCATGACATTTATGCAAAGAGTCAGTATTTGCAGTGTTGGCCCTTCTTTTTCAGGACCTCTGCAATTCGACTGGGCATGCTCTCAATCAACTTCTGGGCCAAATCCTGACTTATAGCAACCCATTCTTTCATAATCACTTCTTGGAGTTTGTCAGAATTTGTGGGTTTTTGTTTGTCCATCTGCCTCTTGAGGATTGACCACAAGTTCTCAATGGGATTAAGATCTGGGGAGTTTCCAAGCCATGGACCCAAAATTTTAACGTTTTGGTCCCCGAGCCACTTAGATATCACTTTTGCCTTATAGCACAGTGCTCCATCGTGCTGGAAAATGCATTGTTCTTCACCAAACTGTTGTTGGATTGTTAGAAGAAGTTGCTGTTGGAGGGTGTTTTGGTACCATTCTTTATTCATGGCTGTGTTTTGGGGCAAAATTGTGAGTGAGCCCACTCCCTTGGATGAGAAGCAACCCCACACATGAACAGTCTCAGGATGCTTTACTGTTGGCATGACACAGGACTGATGGTAGCACTCACCTTTTCTTCTCCGGACAAGCCTTTTTCCAGATGCCCCAAACAATCGGAAAGGGGCTTCATCGGAGAATATGACTTTGCCCCAGTCCTCAGCAGTCCATTCGCCATACTTTTTGCAGAAGATCAATCTGTCCCTGATGTTTTTTGGAGAGAAGTGGCTTCTTTGCTGCCCTTCTTGACACCAGGCCATCTTCCAAAAGTCTTTGCCTCACTGTGCGTGCAGATGCGCTCACACCTGCTGCCATTCCTGAGCAAGCTCTGCACTGGTGGCACTCCGATCCTGCAGCTGAATCCTCTTTAGGAGACGATCCTGGCGCTTGCTGGACTTTCTTGGATGCCCTGAAGCCTTCTTAACAAGAATTTAACCTCGTTTCTTGAAGTTTTTGATGATCCTATAAATTGTTGATTTAGGTGCAATCTTAGTAACCACAATATCCTTGCCTGTGAAGCCATTTTTATGCAACGCAATGATGGCTGCATGCGTTTCTTTGCAGGTCACCATGGAAAAACAATGATTTCAAGCATCACCCTCCTTTTAACATGTCAAGTCTGCCATTCTAACCCAATCAGCCTGACATAATGATCTCCAGCCTAGTGCTTGTCAACATTCTCACCTGATTTAATAAGACGATTACTGAAATGATCTCAGCAGGTCCTTTAATGACAGCAATGAAATGCAGTTGAAAGTTTTTTCAGGGTTAAAGTTAATTTTTATGGCAAAGAAGGACTATGCAATTCATCTGATCACTCTTCATAACATTCTGGAGTATATGCAAATTGCTATTATAAAAACTTAAGCAGCAACTTTTCCAATTTCCAATATTTATGTAATTCTCAAAACTTTTGGCCACGACTGTATTTAGGCAAATAAAAAAGACAAACTTTGAACTTTGGCTGTTGATAATGACATTGGATGAGAACACAAGGATGCAAAATTGCATACTGAGAAATGACCAGTCTCATCTATGGATCTGTTTGGTCTCATCTATGGATCTCAGACTGGTAAAAAAGAGAGATTCATATTAATTACCTGTATTTGTCATCATTGGATTCTCATCTGCCTGTCTCCAGTCATATCTGCTCATCATATACTATAGTCTATTGTTCAATAAAGGTGCCTTTTTGGTTTGAAGAAAAATCTGTCTCCAGTGGCACTTACCATTACAGTAACATGACAAATAAGTTACAAGTCTGCATATGAGCTACCAAAACATAAACTCACTTTGAAGAAAGTAGAAAGCATCTAATAGCACACTTTATTAATCTTGCAAAAATGGACTATTAATCTTGCAAACATAGATAGTCCTGCTTAAACATAAACAGTATCTACACAGGCTTGCAATTGAACAAAGAATTAGGTGAATAATCTAAATCACCAAGTATTATTAGGCTATTTATACAGAACTATCACATTTCAGTGATGTCTAAACAGGCTACTGTTTTTGTCAGCATGCTTTTAAAAGCATTCATTTTTGGCAAAGATCAAAATAAAATAAAACAGAAGCAACTACATTATTATTATAACTACACTACATCACATTTCGTAATAATGTTACATGTTAATAGAAACAGTTAAATTTAGCCTACATATGGTTCACAAAAACAGCCCTTAACAACAAACCTTAAAAATAAGGTTCCATTCTTCCTTCCATATTAATACAAGATTTCTTCAGAATATTCTGTTTGAGAAGCTGGAAGTCCCTGTACAGCAGAGGAGGTAGATAGTGTGGCTGCAGGATGCTAGTTGTGTTAATTCCACCTTATACAGATATTTCTTAAAGTATAAGGTTAGTTTAGATGTGGCGTTCTGTAAAACTTCCCTAGATGTTGGAGTAGGTCATGATGACTAAAGAAAAGGAGGTGACTAAATGTGACATCAGCATGGTAACCATGAATTAGATTAGTTTGATTTGATAAATGATGAACTGCCTAAGATGAGGCAGGGAAAACATGAAACTTGATTGTGGCATTACTTCATATCCTTCCATTATCTGAGATTTTTGAAACCATGTTAAGCACGCTGTAGTGTTGTAATACAAAAGATGGTCATTTAAAATAGGAAAAAAGTGTTGTTTGAGGGCGTACTCTCAGTAGGCTATCCAAACTTTTACCAGGCATTTTGACTGCCATATCCCAATTTGTTTGACAAGTTTGAGTGCTCTGTGTCATGACTGGGCATAGTTCGATTGGCTGGCCTTGGCCCGGTTGGAAGAGGTGGCCCAGAGAGTGGATCAGTTGGGCTGGGCCATGGTACGCTTGAAGTGTGAGTGCAAAGAGCACCGGAGCATGAAACTGAAGATGTGACATCACTTTTAAGCGACTGTTTCATATGGATTTATTACTGATTCTTACTTTTCAATGAACGCGAACTGTCATAAAATCAAAGATGCATACCCCTCATTGTATTCCACCTGCCACCTTCAGCAAACCTCCTAATATGTGCAGCAAGATGACTTTTATGAAAATTCAGAAGTGTCAAAAGCCCTGGATCTATTCAACAAAAGATTTGGCTGTCACTACATTCCAAATGACTCAAAATAATATATTACAACTTAAACTATGCAATACAAAAATGCAGTGTGAATGTGGGTCGTCGGAGGAGAGGAAAGGGGGAGGGGGAACCCATGCTTGGTTCAAGGCAACTGTGCCTACTGTGAATACACCCTGAAGTACAACTTTTAGGGTCTTTAAGTAATAATTCCTAAACAAATATACTACCACAAAATTACCGATACATGATCCCAACAGTACTTGTGCTTAGAAAATAGCAATTATGTGTGTTGCTGCTAACGTAAAGTTGTAATTAAAGCCACATCTCTTCACCAGCTTAAAAAAAACATAGCTCATTACATGCCAGTCCAGTATCAAAGTATCGCATGGCAAAAATGGAAGAAGGAAAATAAACTATAATTTTCTTCTTTGTCCTTTCACAAGGCATCCATCTTCTGTGAGAATCCAAATCTTTAGATCATTCTGCTCTATTGCTGCCTACCTTCACAGTCATAGAGAAAACATTAGTGAAGTTATTAGGACAGAGTGGTGTGGTGTTCACTCATGAAAGCTCGTGTTTTCCTCCAGGATCCACTGAGAAGCTCTTTTTGGGTTCCCTGGGCCGTACCACCGGAGCTTTTGGTGTGACAGAGGTCTGCCTGTGTCCTTCTGCTATCAGGGGTGGACGAGTAGGCATGGGCCCAGGATGGGCAGAAGGTTTAGATTTAGGGGTTGAGTGAGGGGTAGGATTCGAGGGCCCCAGAGCCCCATCTGCAACTTGCCCAGATCCCTCTTTGATGCAAATGGTCTCTCTTTGAGAATTCATGGTGTTTTCTTTCTGTATGCTGCTCTGGCATGAGGTCTTATCAGTGTGAGGCATCTCGCAGCTATCTGTCCGCCGTCGTGAACCCTCGTGCATGCGGCTTGTGGCAACAACAGCTTTCATAGCAGCCTGTACACAGAATAATCCATAATAAATGTATGTTCTGTATATATTAATGTATATTGTGGTTCTGATTGTACAAAATCATATTATTCACAATAACACAAACAATTAATATATATACTGATTAAAAATAAAATTCATGCACACAATAAATTGAACGGACTGCATAGTTGTAAGCTTTATAATAAAATTAAATTTAGTAATTTATGAGGAGATTATGAAGACAAAAGCTTAAGGGAAAACAAAAGTAACCTTTTTTAGGTAAAATACAATTATTTGTTATTATAATTTAATATTTTTTATTATTACTTGAATTTTAATAAATGACTAATTTCAAACCAAAATACCTTTTAACGTAAGATTTAACAATATAATTAACTTAATGAATGACTTTATTTGACATTGCCAAAACATAGAAGGGGATTGGTGGCTGACCTTTAATTTGCGCCTAGCATTAAATTCCTGTAGTTTCCTCTGTGTTGTGTCCATGTGGGAGAATCGTGCTGCTTTTCCAAGAACCCATGGGTGCTCAAGAGCTTGCTTCACTGTGAGACGTTTATGAGGATCTAAGACTATTAGCTTATTAACCTATAATCAAAGGGGATAAAAACCAACCAACAGCTAATGGTGAATAAACAAAAAGTGAGAAAGCTCAGATATGAAGCTCTGACTGAAAAATGAAGGTAGAATTTGTGTCCGCTGTTCAACTAAAAATCTATCTGCAGTGCATGAACATCAACAGAAATAAAATCAGGGCAAGTTTAAGCTACTTACCAGGTCCTTTGCATTGAGAGAGACTTCATCCCACCAGGGGGAGACAAACTCATAATCACAGTTCAGAATGCGGCTGTACATATATTGGTCCCCCCTTTGATCAAAAAATGGTTCAAACCCACACAGCCTGAGGATGAAGACAGACAGCACAGATTAATATTGGAGGAGAAACATATAAACACATATAACATTTATAGAACATATAGAAATTTAAAGGTGCAGTAGTTGATCTGGGAAAATGCTAACCTAGCATTATAACATTGAGAACGCACATGCCCCCCTGCTATCCAAAGCCACACCTTCTGAAGCCGTGAACCCGCACCAAATAGATGACCGTACACAACCTTATGACACTATCATGTCATTCACCAGTTAAAAAACTTCATAATACTGCAATTCCAAACCTAAAAATCTTTAGAAAAAAAACAATATCTAGCACATATTCACTTGTGTATCAAGCAAAACTTGTCATAATGTGCAATGTTTCATTCATGCAAAGATTCCTTGTTTCTGCTGATGGCATAGTTGTTGACAGGCTGCAGGGTACAGGAATTATACTAATTACTGCCAGTTTCCCCATAGCTGGCTAGGCAGAAGAGGGCTATTTACTTGTTTATGTTTTGTTATTTGACTAAATATTTAGCTAAATAAATAACAGAAAAAAGGAGTGCTAAAGACAGAAATATCCCATCATCCATATCGCTTTTATTAATTACACTTACATTACCAAGACAACGACTAAAATTTTAACTTTTTTTTTTTTTTTTTTCATTTTGACTGTGCTCCTCATGGCGCTTGTGTTTAAACAGCCTTTCATCGTTTTACACTTAAACAACTAAATTAATGCTTGGCTCTATTTAACTAGCTATATTTTGATTAAATAACATTATTGATACTATAAATGCGGTACCTTATGAAATAAAAAATTATGACATAAATCTTTCACCGGAAGTTTTTCAGTGGCTGATACACACTCCTGTGCATATAGCCCATTCGTAAAAGAACACTTTGCTTGTTAAAATAAATACTCCAAATATGGTGTCATCCTTCAGACTGCGGTTTTGAACTGCATCGCTCCAGCATGCAAAAGCAACTTTGATACTGATTCAGATTTGCCTGCCAGTCACCCTTTCTGTCAGCAGCAGAAGGTTGCCACAATGTGCAAATTATGTATTTATCTGCTTGAACAGGGTGCGCAGATATACAAATCTACATTTGTTGACAAACAGTTTTGGCTATCTATCATATCATTTTTGGTCCAAAATTTTTACTTGGGCAAACATTTTTTTTGTTTTATGCCTTACTCAGAATATTAAAAAATACATATAAATACATTTAGATCATTTACGTTAATCATTACTATTGCAATGTGAAGAGACATTAAACCAGCACAACAACAAAAAAATGTTTCTGAAGACAATCAACTTTTGCACCTTTAGGATATATAGAAGCATACTAGCATCCAAAGGTTTAAGAAATGTAAGTCTCTTCTGATCACCAAGGCTGTATTTGTTTAATCCAAAAATAGAGCAAAAACTGAATTTTTTGTTTTTACAATGTAAAACAAGTTTTCTTGTTAAATCTTGCAGTAGAAATGCATGTATTTTATGCTATGTGTACTAAACATACATTAAAATGTTGATGTACTAAATAAAAACATGCCATAATTGTACTAACTTCAAGCTTTTATACAACCCCAAATCAGAAAATATTGGGACAGGATTGATATTTACACATCCCATCTCTGCATTATGAAATAATCTTTATCAATTCAGAGACGTCCTTTAAAGGACATCCTTCAGGTTCAACTAACGTTACAGGTGATCGATGTGGACATAGGCTAACATTAGTTTTGCCTTCCTGATTATTATTTCATACCCATAAAAATAATTAGTAACTGCTAGATAACGATCACCTATTTTTGTCTATCATGGCTAACGTAGACGTGTATGAGCAAACAACTAAGATAAAGCCTACACTTTACCAAATAAATTGTGATCCATCAGATCCTGTAGGTCAGAAAGTAGTTTACTGCTGAACAATTCATTTTGTCGTGGTAAAATAACACAGAAATTGAGCATTGTTACTTGACATTGTTATCTCCTTTCAAAGCTCTGACGATCTGCTTAGAGAAGCTGTCAATCGCAACTGTCAATTATACTGGCTAAAAACATAATCTTTACAAAAACGAACATATGAACCTATATCAGCATGATAACAAGTGCCTTAAATGACCAAAACCATCTTTCAAGTGTAATTATTTTTTTTTAGTTGGACTTAAGTCTCATTTGTTAACATGGAGGAGGCGAGGTTTACCACTTGTACTGCAGCCAGCCCCAAGTGGGTGATCAATAAGCTGGGAGCATCACTCGAAAGGAGGGCACACCCGGCAAGAACTCACCGGTTACAATCTGCATTGTATAACTCTCCAGTCACATCATCCCTGTCTGCCTTCGCATGGCCCATGGCCAAACCAGCTCCATTTTCTGGTGTCAGAATGCAATGGATTTCTATTACAATGTTTGCTGTATTTCAAAATGATTCCTCAACAGTTCCCTATGGAAAGAGTAAAGATTGCTTTCATTGTTTCCTTAGTGACTGGGCAAGCTTGACAGTGGGCACAATCCATTTGCAGTCCCACTAATCCCCATCTGCAGTCTCTAGATCGCTTTGTCACTTATTTTTGATCTGTGTTTGGTACATGTACTTCCTTGTTGTCTGTCCAGGAGTAACTCTTTCGACTACGGCAAGCTGACCAGTCCATTCACCAGTACAATCTTCAGTTCCATACTATAGCAGCCTCTAGCGGATGGAATGAGACGGCACTACTGTCAGTTTATCGACACTGGCTAAACTCGCAGATACAGCAGCAGATGGTCATCTATGAAAACACAGTGAGATTGCAGAGTTTCGTGCAGAAACAGGCAACAATATCTCAACATCTTCATGCAGTATCAACAAACACTTTAGCCACTGACACCTCTCCTAGATCAACAAATGCGTCATCTGAACCCATGGAAACAGATTGAGGAGGTCCTGGTTATGTCATCAGCACCTGTCCTGTTCGTTATGCAATTTCAACAGTGAGTTCTATTTAAATTAACTCCATGGCAATGAATATTGCTCACAATTCTGGTACTCTAATATTGTCACTATGATCTGTTCCAGTACACGTCCTGATTGACTCCGGATCTTCAGGCAAATTCATTTCATCCAACCTCATCAAAACAGTCCAAATCCAGAAACTTACCAACCCCAAAACATACCAAATCATCACAGTCCAAGGAGAACCACTCAAAAGAGGGCAAATCAACAAATGTACTCCTCCATTGAAACTTTGTCTCGACAAGGATCATATGAAGGAAATTTCTCTGCTGGTGCTCGAGGCAGCTATTGTGGACATCCTCTTAGAATGCCATTGCCTAGCTAAGCATCAACTTATGATCAACTCGGAGATGAGTGCAATTCAGAATTGGAGTGAGTACTGTTTCTGACATTGTATTAACCATTCACCTGAAGAAGCAGTTCTAGGATCTACTTCAGTTGAAAGCCCTCATGTTTCAGAACCCACAGACATTCCTGCAGTTTACCGATCATTCAAAGATGTGTTCAGCAAATCCACCCAACTACCTCCTCATCGGCCATGGGACTGCACGATAAATCTGCTACCTGGTGCCACTCTGCTCAAAGAACATGTCTAACCTTTATCCAACCGAGAGACCAAAGCCATGGAGGAATACATCGATGAAGCCCTCGCACAGGGAATCATTCGACCATCTACATCTCCCACAGCTTCCAGTTTCTTTTTTTGTGTCCTAGAAAGACGGTAGGCTTCAACCTTATATAGATTACAGACATCTCAACTCACAAAATGTTAAATTTGCCTATCCCTTGCCATTGGTCCTGTCAGCACTAGAGGAGTTAAGACATGCAAAATATTATTCCAAACTCAACCCACTAATGTGAAACAACTACAACAGTTTTTAGGATTTGCTAACTTTTACCATCATTTTTTTCATCATATTGGATCACTGCTATACCACAATAAAGGATGCATACCGCTCTG
>CAIGQV010017532.1:22314053-22347440 GCA_903798115.1 Danio jaintianensis | reverse complement strand
TATGTGTGAACATACCTGGCAATAAAGCTCTTTCTGATTCTGATCAGTACAGTCACATCACCAATCCACTGACATTCCCCCTCAAAGGTGCATCCTGTAAATTCAACTGGACTCCCGAATCGGTCGAAGCCTTCGATCACCTCAAGGAGTCCTTCTGTTCAGCCCCTACCCTAACTCATCTGGATCCTGAAAACCCGTTTGTTGTGGAGGGAGATGCTTTTACTGTTGGGGTATAGCCTATACTATCTCAGTACACAGGTAGTCCTCTCAAACTCCATCCATGTGCCTTCTCCAAGAAATTATCCCCGGTGGAGCAGAACTATGATGTGTGTAACAGAATTGCTAACCATAAAACTAGCATTGGAGGAATGGAGACACTGGTTCAAGGGGGCACACATAATTTTGAAGTAATCACAGATCACAAAAACCTGCAACACCTCAAAAAATCGAGAAGACTAAATGCCCAACAAGCCAGATGGGCATTTTTCTTCACAAGATTCCAGCTTAAACGTTCCTATCGGCCAGGTCACAAGAACACTAAGGCTGATGCACTGTCACATATCCATTCTCCAGATCATGTTAATGAAGAATCCGAATCTGTGCTCCCTCCAGCTGTCTTCGTGGACCTTATCCAATAGGCTTTAAATAAAGTTGTTACCCAGGAGGAACCTGCTCCGCTGGAGTGTCCGGTTGACAAAATCTACTTATGCACTCCTCTCCCTTCTCAACTTCTGGATTCTGTTTATAGGTTTCTGGGATTAGGGCATCCAGGTAGTCAGCGAACTCTCTCACTTCTCAAAGGCAGATACTGGTGGCCAAACATGCAACAGGATGCTGCACAATACGTCAAAGGATGCTCCGTCTGTGCCATCACAACTACACCTAGGAAACTGCGAGAGGCCACGTTGATGCCATTACCCATACCCCAAAGGGCCTAAACCCACATAGGTATTGATTTTTTTGCTACTGATTTACCTAATTTCAACAGACCACTATTCTTGACATTGTACATTGATTCTCAAAGTCTTGCAAGCTGATACCGTTAAAGAGCTTACCTTCTGCCATAGAAATTGCCGAAGCCTTATTTCACAATGTCTTTCGACACTTTGGCCTCCCCGAAGACATTGTGTCAGACCGAGGACCTCAGTTAACCTCAAGTGTATGGAAAGCCTTTTTCCAACTGTTAGGTGTCACCGTAAGCTTGTCCTTTGGGTACCATCCACAGTCTAGCCAGAGCGGAAAATTCAAGAGATTTGAATTTCTCACATACTGCCATACACAACAGGATAAATGGAGCCAGAATCTGCCCTGGGCTGAATATGCCCAGAACTTGCTCCATCAGGAATCCACCAGACTAACACCTTTTCAATATGCTTTAGGCAGACAACCACTTTTGTTCCCCTGGTCCAGAGAATGAACAGAGCTTATTACCATTGATGAGTGGTTCAAGGAGAGTGAGAGAGTCTGGGACTCAACCCATGTCCATCTACAGTGTACAGTATAAAGACATAAGGCTGGGAAGGTCCAGAAAAAAGATTGTGGGTATCCCGTAATGACATCTTGGATCTTACCCTGCTGACTGAATACCATCAGAGACATCCGGATCGGTCTCCCAGGAGTCAAAGCCATCCTTGTTGTCAGTCAAGGGTATCAGGAGATGCCCGTGGGGGTACTGTCATGGATCCACCAGTCACGCCCTCCTCAGAACCCAGTGGACCAGTCCCAGTCACCAGCATTCTAATTACACCCACCTGCTCATTACCAGAACTGCATATAACCACGCTCCTCACCTCTCAGTATCTTATCTCAATCTTACCTGCTACTTCATGTCTGTCACCTGGTTACTCCTTAAGGACTCAAAGACCTCTGTATTCTTCCTCTGCTCCAATATACATAGCAGTGCAGTTATCCCTGTCCACCATTATTGATTTACAGGCACGTATTACCATGTCTCAGTATCAGCATGTATTATTATGTCCAGGCTGTGATTGGCTAGGCCATTCTACAGCTTGATTTTTTTGTCCCGGTTTTTAAATCATGTTTTTGTACAGTAGCTTTAATAGATTTCCATACGGCATATAAGGCTATTTACAGATATGGTTACTAAGAATGCACTTTTTTTATACGTAGAAACCTGGGAAACATTGGGAAAATATGCAAATATGCATATATACATTATATATACATACATTCATCCTCTCCATTTTTTGACGGCCAATCTGCTTTGGCTGTCTCCATCTTTTCCATTTTACAGCGGCCAATTGGTTATGCCATTTCCATTTTTCACATTATTACGGTGGCCAATTGGTTATCACAGTTTCTATATTTTAGCCTATCACTGAAGGGCAGCACTTTAAGTCCCACCTCCCATTATTATAGTAAATATTATTGTGAAGTGGAAAAAGCAAGTGTGTGAGTCCCATAGAAGTTAAGAGGTAAGTTTCTTTGACTAAACTTTCACATTGTTTAAGGTAAAGTTAAGTCGCAGACAATGTAGTTTTATTTAGGCTAACTTAGTTTGTCTATGAAAGAAAGAGAAGAAACAAACGATACATTTCCTTTGATATGATATTGTATTGACTATCATAAATAAAATTGAAATAAAAATTGTAATTTGTAACTATTAAGTACATAGTTTCACCATATTGATAACCCACATTGATGTATATATATATATATATCCCACATTGATATGTTTATACCATGTACTTACAAATAAATTTTTTTAACTAAATTACATTTTTAAACTTATTTACTTAAAATTTTATGACTAAGCTGAAGGAAAATGAATGAATGAATGAATAAATGAATGAATGAAATGTTATATGTATTATATATAAAAGAAAAAAGTTAATTTGGCCTTTATGCACTCATTGTCTGTTCTGTGTGATTACAGATCACCAAAAATCTATCAGGCCTTGCCAAGGGGACCGGGTCTTAGTCGCGGTCTTAGTCAGTCTTTGTCGCGCAGGTCAAGTCGTTCATTTTTACTCTTGTTAGTCTTAGATGCGCAGGTTATTTTTACACTTCAATGTGAGGAGGATGGACACTGCTGCTGGATGTTTCTGCTGACGATGTCGCAGCTGACGTACTATCTAATTATTTATACAGCTAATAAATGAGTGCAAATAAACTTGCACGGAAAATTTTGGCTTACCCAATTCACCTGTAGCGCATGTCTTTGGATTGTGGTGGAAACGGGAGCACCCGGAGGAAACCCACGCGAACACGGGGAGAACATGAAAACTCCACACAGAAATGCCAACTGACCCAGCCGAGGCTCGAACCAGCGACCTTCTTGGTGTGAGGCGACAGCGCTGCCCACTGCGTCACCGCGTCGCCCAAAACCAACAGATGCTTAATATAAATAGAACACGTAAAACACTGCCATTCCTGGCACTAAAATCTGGGACAGCCATCCTAGCACAATTTGGGAGGCAGACACACGGTGTCAGTTTAAAACAAGACTAAAGACACATCTCTTTGAATTAGTATACACATAAAACACAAACACAACTTTTCAAATCCAAATCCTCTAAAGAATTGTTAGGCTGAAATAATTAGGGCAACCGGAGCCAGGAACATTTCCCAAAAAGACATTATACTTTGAATGGCATCTATGCTTATTTTGGTCTGTTTTTGTTTAGCCCAACATCTCCATAATCCTGGACTCGTCCCGTATTCTGAGCAGATTCTGTGGTGGTCATGAAAGAGTGGAGAGCATGAGACTGATTGCTGAATGACCCCAGTGATAGATGAATCTCTGTATTTATTTATTTAGCCTAAACACCAGCTGTTGACCTACTCTGATCTGCAGCTTCTCCACAATAGACGTCCATCGTTCTCAAGCCTTCGGCACCTAGACTGCAGCTCTGCACAAAATGTTTGGCCAGAGGAGAACTGGTCATGCCCAGCTGACCCTGGTTTTTAACAATGTTTTTTTTTTTTGTCCTTCACTTTAGTCAATTGGTGAAGTTTTTTCCACTCCATTGTCACCACTAGCTGTGCATTGTTGGATTTGCTGTTCATTGTTTGGGCTTTCAGTAGTGACATTTAAATTGCACTGAACTGAACTAAACTGATCTTCAACTGTTAAAACTGCACAGAAGCAGTTTCAATTTACTAGAACTTCATCTATAGAAGTGAAGATGAATTGAAAGATAATTCTTTTCAGAAGCATAGAAAAGGCTTACACTCATTTAATCTTTGACCATCGGATTCTGTTGGGCTGATAGAATGGATCCTTACAGTTTTATAGATGTTAGTATCAGTATGTTAGTTAAGCATATCTGTAAGCTAGTATGCTCTGAAACAGTGGCAAAATTCAGATTTAGAAGATATAAACAACAAAAAGCTTGCAGTTTGTCATTTCCACCTAAATGGGTCGACAATTTTTTTACATCACCTCATTGTTCAGTTTCTCATCAAATCCTCTGACCAATCAAATGCTTTCTAGTACCTGACATTCAAATATACTTCTCATTTGCTTTTCATTTGATGTGCTTGAGCTCAACCACTCTCACTGGCAGAGCTGTGATAAAAAGAAAACATTAATGGCTGTTTTTTAAAGGGGAGGAGCAACTATATTTCCCACCCTCTCGTCACGTTTCAATTGAGATTACATCATATAAAAATGCCTATTTCAAAGCACTTTACTGGACCTTTAAAGCACATATTGAATGTTTTGTTCTGTATATTTAAAAAATTAGGGTAGATACTTAAGCATACTTGGAATAGTTTAGCGTCACATACTTTACACAACTTTAGTTGGGTCCCAGCACTTTCAGACAACTAAATTGCATTGAGTACAAAATTTGTTGTTCCAATTTTGCAGACTTGAAGTATACCAATATATAGCATGCCACAAAAAAGTACATACATATAAATTTTACTTAAGTATACAATTTTTAACTAGGGAAGATATTTTAAAATGTAAATTAGTCTGGTGTTGGCAAAGCTCAATTTTAGACATCAGTTTTCTAATCCTTCAGACAGTATTTACATATGCTGATTTGCTGCTAAATAAAGATTTATTATTAATGTTGAAAAAAGTTTTGTACATTTGTTTGATAAACAGAAAGTTCAAAAGAACAGTACTTATCTGAAAGAGAAGGTTGTTGCAACATAAATTACTGTTACTTAATTTAACACGTTGGTGAATAAAAGTTCTTTACGGAAACATAATGATCATGGTTTTCTGCAAAGTGAATAAACATAACAGCAAATGTAATACTTACAAAATATAAAGGATGACTCCCACTGACCACATGTCAACCTCAGGACCATAAGCATTTCCTCTGAGAATTTCAGGAGCTAAGTGGATATGAAAAAATAGAGGCAAAGAATTGCAAATGTTTTGAAATGTGCACAGTTGTGGACGCCTAAAGGTCTTTTATCTTAGAGATATGTATGAAAATAAGAATATTCGTAGTTAGTTGGATAAACCATCTTTAAAAAAATAATTTCTTGTCTTAAATTCGCACTCACCACAGTAGCCGGGAGTTCCACATACTGTCTTCATTGTCACTTGCTCATCAATTATTTTGGAAAGGCCAAAGTCAGCTGTAGACATAAAAAAAAACACAAAACATATTTATTATTGAAACAGTTATCCGTTCAATCTTTTTTCCCATATCAACTCTGAAAACTAGACTGAGTTTCAATTTACTACAACTTCTATGTTAAGCTGCTTTGACACAATCTACATTGTAAAAGCGCTATAGAAATAAAGATGAATTGAATTGAAATGAATATCAAAGATGTAACATTAAATTTCGAGTATAGAGGTCATTACCTATCTTAAGTGGTGCATCTATTGACAAATCAGCATACAGAAGATTTTCTGGTTTGAGGTCTCTGTGAACAACTCCATTCTCATGCAAGTACTACAACAGAGAAAGAACAGAGGATTCAGCAGTGGTAAAAAAAAAAATCTGGAACTGAACAATTATACTCAAGCATCATTAATTTCCAAAAAATGTAGTGCAGGTAGAATAAAAGTTCCTGATGTAAATACTAAAAGTATGTTTAAAAATTAACCCTTTTAAATGTAGCCTACTCAGGAATAGTGGGTAGTGAGTATTACACTGATAATTATTTAATCTTATTACACAGCTGTCTGGAATACTTTATTGGTCAGTTGCACATTCCAAGGATTGTTATTCTGACATAACAACTTTTAAATAACGCAGGCTCATCCAGGAACTTCGAATCAACTTGAGCATCAGTGAATGTTCAAATACATATACTTACATCCACATTCATATGTATTTGCTTATCTGTCACACTGTGGTTTTTGACTGTCTGGTGCCATCTTGAGAATGAATAATAAGTAGGTTTCTTTTCTGTCAGCTTTGTGTTTTCTGACTGTTTGGCACCATCTTATGACTGAATAATACAGTAAATAGGTTAGTTTAAACTCCATCAGCTGTTTTTATTTCTATCAGCTTTTCTTTTAATTAAAAAATTACTAAACTATTAGACCACAGAACAATGTCTAACTTTTATGTTTTGTGGCAAGTAGCTGTTTAATAAGTAATGGAGCCGGATGCTTGATCTATTACATTGACTGGTATGCCCATTTTGCCCATCCCCACATTCAGGGGATTGTTGCAATCTATGTGTGTCATGCTCTGTCATTCCATATGCATCATTCAGCCACAGCGAGTCCCCCTTTCCATAGACTGGACCCATGTCTTCCTTACCAGCTAACCATCTTGCTCATATGTACAGTCGTGGCCATAAGTTTTGAGAATTACATAAATATTGGAAATTGGAAAAGTTGCTGCTTAAGTTTTTATAATAGCAATTTGCATATACTCCAGAATGTTATGAAGAGTGATCAGATGAATTGCATAGTCCTTCTTTGCCATGAAAATGAACTTAATCCTGAAAAAAACTTTCCACTGCATTTCATACCTGTCATTAAAGGACCTGCTGAGATCATTTCAGTAATTGTCTTGTTAACTCAGGCGAGAATGTTGACAAGCACAAGGCTGGAGATCATTATGTCAGGCTGATTGGGTTAGAATGGCAGACTTGACATGTTAAAAGGAGGGTGATGCTTGAAATCATTGTTCTTCCATTGTTAACCATGGTGACATGCAAAGAAATGCATCATTGCATAAAAATGGCTTCACAGGCAAGGATATTGTGGCTACTAAGATTGCACCTAAATCACAATTTATAGGATCATCAAGAACTTCAAGGAAAGAGGTTAAATTCTTGTTAAGAAGGCTTCAGGGCATCCAAGAAAGTCCAGCAAGCGCCAGGATCGTCTCCTAAAGAGGATTCAGCTGCAGGATCGGAGTGCCACCAGTGCAGAGCTTGCTCAGGAATGGCAGCAGGCAGGTGTGAGCGCATCTGCACGCACAGTGAGGCGAAGACTTTTGGAAGATGGCCTGGTGTCAATAAGGGCAGCAAAGAAGCCACTTCTCTTCAAAAAAAACATCAGGGACAGATTGATCTTCTGCAAAAAGTATGGCGAATGGACTGCTGAGGACTGGGGGAAAGTCATATTCTCCTATGAAGCCCCTTTCCGATTGTTTAGGGCATCTGGAAAAAGGCTTGTCCGGAGAAGAAAAGGTGAGCGCTACCATCAGTCCTGTGTCATGCCAACAGCAAAGTATCCTGAGACCATTCATGTGTGGGGTTGCTTCTCATCCAAGGGAGTGGGCTCACTCACAATTTTGCCCAAAAACACAGCCATGAATAAAGAATGGTACCAAAACACCCTCCAACAGCAACTTCTTCCAACAATCCAACAACAGTTTGGTGAAGAACAATGCATTTTCCAGCACGATGGAGCACCGTGCCATAAGGCAAAAGTGATATCTAAGTGGCTCTGGGACCAAAACGTTGAAATTTTGGGTCCATGGCCTGGAAACTCCCCAGATCTTAATCCCATTGAGAACTTGTGGCCAATCCTCAAGAGGCGGGTGGACAAACAAAAACCCACTAATTCTGACAAACTCCAAGAAGTGATTTTGAAACAATGGGTTGCTATCAGCCAGGATTTGGCCCAGAAGTTGATTGAGAGCATACCCAGTCGAATTGCAGAGGTCCTGAAAAAGAAGGGCCAACACTGCAAATACTCTTTGCATAAATGTCATGTAATTGTCGATAAAAGCCTTTGAAACGTATGAGGTGCTTGTAATTATATTTCAGTACACCACAGAAACAACTGAAACAAAGATCTAAAAGCAGTTTAGCAGCAAACTTTGTGAAAACTAATATTTGTGTCATTCTCAAAACTTTTGGCCACGACTGTACTGTTCCCCCTAGGTTAGAGCTAGCCCATATTTTTGTATTGTCACAGGGTCTCCCCCTTTGGGTAGGCAGTGGCCTCAGTTAGCTTGGTTAAATCCACTTACGACTCCCCCTGAATTCTAAATATTCACATATTCTGGTAATTATTGGCCTAAAAATGTTGGAAGGTTGCACCTTTGGTGACGCTTGTGCATCCTCACCAAACGTGTAACAGGTTTGGCTGCTGTGACGTTTTACATGCTCTTCCCCATAATGTTGTTCTGACATAATTCTGATTATTATCTGATAACAACCTCCTGGATGTTATTTATCCCTAACCTAACCTTGCAAATTAAAAAATGTAGCCTACATCAGAGCCATGTTCTTTTAAGGGTGTTTCTAAGTGTAAGTTTTTATTTTTGGCTTTCATTGATTATAAATTTAAAATGTGATATATATATTGTAGCAGGGTGGAGTGAAAATGCAGACACAAGTTGAATGTGAACACACCCCCGAAGGGATTTTTATTTACAGTGCTGGTGAAATCAAACGTGCTGTAGGTTTGTGAGGTGTGCTGGTGTCTTCAGTGAACGACCCTTGGTCCAAGTGAAGAGGTGCCCAGGTGATTTGTCTGTGCTTTGATCCTTTTCCCATTCGTGCTCGTGTGATACGCCGATCGCCACCTTGGACAGTCCGTGGTTTCTAAGAGGGAGAGAACACATTAAAGTTGTGTTTAGCGGAGAGGCTTCTCAGCATCTGTCTTCGCTGTGGCTCTTTTAAAGGGCTTGAGGGGACGAGTCTAAGGTGCTGGTGATCGGCGTAATTGTATGCAGGTGGCGTGTGTGCTCCTTTCCCAGGATGATGCGGATTATCCATTGGGCGGCCCGCCTGAATATGATTATTCAGTCATAGAAAAAAGGGGAGGGGGGGTGAGATATGTTAGGTGACAAACCTGCCCAACCTGACCACATCCGCGAGAGACCATCCGCATTGCCGTGGGTAGTTCCTGGGCGATGTTAGACCTGGAATTGTAAGTCCTGGAGCGCAAGGAACCACCTGGTGACGCGGGCGTTGGTCTTCTTGGCCCGGGACATCCACTGGATAGAGGCGTGATCAGTCACCAGTGTGAAGCGCCTGCCGAGAAGGTAGTAGCGCAGCTCCAGGACTGCCCACTTGATGGTAAGGGCTTCTTTCTTCACGGCTGCGTACCTGGTCTCTGCGGATGTGAGCTTCCGACTGATGTAAGTGACTGCACCCAGTCCTGTGTCAGAAGCGTCCTTGTGGAGTAGGAAGGGGCAGCCGAAATCTGGAGCGTGGAGGACCAGTGTTGATGTTAGGGCCTCCTTCAGTGTCTGGAAGGCTTCTTCAGCTGCTGCAGACCACTGAATCTTCTCTGGCTGCCCCTTCTTGGTCAGGTCAGACAGGGGACAGGCTATCGTGGAAAAGTTAGGAATAAAAGACCGGTAGTATCCTGCCAACCCCAAAAATGCACTTACCTGGGTTTTATTCCTTGGCCGTTCTGCTTGTTGTACTGCCTCCACTTTGTTGGACTGTGGCTTAATCAACCCCCGTCCTACTTGGAAACCCAGGTAACGTGCTTCGGCGAGACCCAGATGACACCTTTTGGGGTTGGCGGTTAGCCCAGCCTGACGGAGCTCCATCAGCACTCTCCGCAACCGAGACAGTTGGTCCTCCCAACACTCAGAGTGGATGACCATATCGTCGAGGTAAGCGGTGGCATATTCCTGGTGGGGCCGGAGTAGAATGTCCATAAGTCATTGGAATGTAGCAGGTGCCCCATGCAGCCTGAACGGAAGGACCCGGTAATGCCAGTGGCCAGATGGTGTACTGAAGGCAGTTTTTTCCTTGTCTTCATTAGCTAGGGGCACCTGCCAATAGCCTTTTGTCAGGTCTACTGTGGAGATATACCTGGCCCCACCGAGACGGTCTAAGAGCTCATCCACTCTGGGCATCCGTCAAAGCAGGAGATGTCATTAAGCTTGTGGAAGTCGTTGCAGAAGCGGAGAAACTGCTTTTAGATCTTTGTTTCAGTTGTTTCTGTGATGTACTGAAATATAATTACAAGCACTTCATACATTTCAAAGGCTTTTATCGACAATTACTTGACATTTATGCAAAGAGTCAGTATTTGCAGTGTTGGCCCTTCTTTTTCAGGACCTCTGCAATTCGACTGATTCGACTGCAAACTCTGACTGATAGCAACCCATTCTTTCATAATCACTTCTTGGAGTTTATCAGAATTAGTGGATTTTTGTTTGTCCACCCGCCTCTTGAGGATTGACCACAAGTTCTGAATGGGATTAGGTTCTGGGGAGTTTCCAGGCCATGGACCCATAATTTCAACATATTGGTCCCCGAGCCACTTAGATATCACTTTTGCCTTATGGCACGGTGTTCCATCGTGCTGGAAAATGCATTGTTCTTCACCAAACTGTTGTTGGATTGTTGGAAAAAGTTGCTGTTGGAGGGTGTTTTGGTACCATTCTTTATTTATGGCTGTGTTTTTGGGCAAAATTGTGAGTGAGCCCACTCCCTTGGATGAGAAGCAACCCCACACATGAATGGTCTCAGGATGCTTTACTGTTGGCATGACACAGGACAGATGGTAGCGCTCACCTTTTCTTCCCTGGACAAGCCTTTTTCCAGATGCCCCAAACAATCGGAAAGGGGCTTCATCGGAGAATATGACTTTGCCCCAGTCCTCAGCAGTCCATTTGCCATACTTTTTACAGAAGATCAATCTGTCCCTGATGTTTTTTTTTTTTAATAAGTGGCTTCTTTGCTGCCCTTCTTGACACCAGGCTATCTTCCAAAAGTCTTCGCCTCACTGTGCGTGCAGATGCGCTCACACCTGCCTGCTGCCATTCCTGAGCAAACTCTGCACTGGTGGTACTCCGATGCCGCAGCTGAATCCTCTTTAGGAGACAATCCTGGTGCTTGCTGGACTTTCTTGGACACCCTCAAGCCTTCTTAACAAAAATTGAACGTCTTTCCTTGAAGTTCTTGATGATCCTATAAATTGTTGATTTAGGTGCAATCTTAGTAGCCACAATATCCTTGCCTGTGAAGCCATTTTTATGCAACGCAATGATGGCTGCACGTGTTTCTTTGCAGGTCACCATGGAAAAACAATGATTTCAAGCACCACCCTCCTTTTAACATGTCAAGTCTGCCATTCTAACCCAATCAGCCTGACATAATGATCTCCAGCCTTGTGCTCGTCAACATTCTCACCTGACTATTACTGAAATGATCTCAGCAGGTCCTTTAATGACAGCAATGAAATGCAGTGAAAAGTTTTTTCAGGATTAAGTTAATTTTCATGGCAAAGAAGGACTATACAATTTATCTGATCACTCTTCATAACATTCTGGAGTATATGCAAATTGCTATTATAAAAACTTAAGCAGCAACTTTTCCAACTTCCAATATTTATGTAATTCTCAAAACTTTTGGCCACAACTGTATATTCCAAACTACAGCTGAACAAATCATTATAGAACAGGTAGTGACATTCTTATTCGATCTCTCTCTTTTGTATTTTGTATTGCTGTATTTATACATAGTAATCTAGTAGTGTTTGCTTTGCTTTGGCTTTTTCAGGGTTAATGTTGGTGAAATCCTTATTGCAACAAAAAAAATACTGGGAAATCTCTTTAGACTGATTTCATGTTGTTCAGCCTTATAATCTTAAAATGTGAACAAAATCACCTGTTTTGTCATCAGATATTATGCTAGAGAATCATTCAAATATTAGTTCTAAAGTAACGTTTGTGAAGTAGCAACGGTTTATGATGTTCTGACCAGCTGCAGATGTGAATGGCGGAAGAAAGTAGTTTCTCATACAAAGGGTTTTTGAGACTCTCTGTGTTTGATTTATTTTTTTTTGTTTACACGATTATGCTGTCAAACTGTTGTAGCAGTGTGATATGGCTGTATATCGGCACTGCTGGGGTACTAAGGCACTCGGCCTGCGGCCTCAAGCCAACGCACTCCTCCCATATCGCACTTTCTGCTTGTATATATATCAGGGCTCTAGACTAACTTTTTGTACTGGTTGAACTGGTGCAGCCAAAAAAAAATTCTTTAGGTGCACCCAAATTTTCAACCGCATCGCATTTAACACAGCAGTTTTTCAAGTTCACTTAAAAAAAAAAAAAAAGATATCCATATAGGCAATATTAACTTGTAAATGATTAACTAACAATCTGGTCAACATTCACTACCCTTCACTATCTCTGGTTTAAGCCAGGGATGTTTGTGACATATTGACTGTTTAATCCAGTGGTCACTGGCTTTTTAGCAAAAGATCCCTAACTTCTTGCTGAAAGGCAAGATCAACCCATTTTAAAAATGACAGCTGTATTTTTCATTTGCATTTTCAGCCCTTTAATTTTACATTTTGAACTACGTAAAAAGCACTAGTTTAACCTACTTTACTTTTTTTTTTATTGATGCAACCAAAAATATCTGACAAAGTTTGATAAAATGATTTTCAATAATGCTTTTGCAGGTCCTGCATTTGCATTTTATAGATGAGCTGTGCAAGTGTGCAAAGACGCATATTTGAATGGCCCCTTATTACTTTGAGCTTCGAGCCTCGCAATGTCATATGGAGAGATTTATATCAACGTTTGCTGCAGTTGGATTAAGTTTGCGGCTGTTGTTCAGTTTAGGTTATGTTCCTTTAAAATCTCTAATACCATTATTATCTCTCATTGCCGGTAACATAAATAGTCTTTCAGCAAAGCCTATATTGATATAAGCCTACTGATATTTCTGTGCATACTGAGTTCACTTCTCATACCTGAACTCACCGAGATAGAGAAAATGAAAGCAAGCGCATGTAAAATCAGACTCTCAAGACATTCATTCATTCATTTTCTTTTTGGCTTAGTCCCTTTATTAATCAGGGGTCACCACAACGAAATGAACTGCCAACTTATCCACCATATGTTTTACACAGCAGATGCCCTTCCAGCCGCAACCCAACACTAGCAAACACCCATACACTCTTGCATTCACTCACATACACTACAGCCAATTTAGCTTATTCAATTCACCTATAGTGCATGTCTTTGGACTTGTGGGTGAAACCGGAGCACCCGGAGGAAACCCATGCAAACACAGGGAGAACATGCAAAGTCCACACAGAAATGCCAACTGACCCAGCCGAGGCTCGAACCAGCGACCTTCTTGCTATGAGGCGATCGTGCTACCCACTGCGCCACCATGACGCCCATTCTCAAGACAGAGAAGTGGAGCATTAATTAAATGCTTATTTTCCATGGAGCGATCGATTTGATGTATAGGCCTGCTATTTTTATTTGACGGAAGAAAAAAAACTTAGTAGCCTGATTGAAAAAAAAAAACAGCCTATGCCGGTTATTAAAAAAGGATTCAGTTAATGTTTTTGTTTTGTAGCCTAATCTAAAGTTGCAATTTAAGTGAAAATATTGAGTGAAGCCTTATTTATTTCATTATTTTATTTAGTAGGCATATATTCCGTTTTTGCTGTTGTTGTTGTTGTTGGAACGCAGCAGGTGCATTAAAATTCTGTTGTTCACACATCTTAGAATAGATCAGTATTTAAAAATGCAATATTTAATGTGTCAGACACAAAAAAGACATGTCAATAAATTTTTTAAAAATTTAAAACATACTTTAATATTATTCTGATCGGTTAACAATTAATATACAATAACACGATTGTCTGTTAGGAAAATGAACTGAAATTAGCATCCCTAGTTTGTGTCTATTGAACCTCAGTTGCAGACTTTTTAAAAATGTATTTATTTTTTGCCCTTGAATGGCTGGTCGCACTGGTGTTTCAATCATTTTATTAATTTGTACATAAGTTCTCTTCAATTTATAGCTTTTCTCTTGGTTGTGCTGCTTCCTGTAGTGTGTTTATATTAGACCTTTTACCGAATCATTTTGTCAGTAATCACATTGTCAGCATGCTTGTTTCCCAGCATGTGCACAGTTGTGTGTGTCATGTTCTGTTTGGTTTGTATAATCATGTGCCTCTGCTCCACCACCCAGGAATACATCTGCCTCACTGTAACATACAGGCCAGGTTCTCCCCACTCACAGTCACCCCAATCACTCCAATCACCACAACCTGAGTTTTGATTAGCCTCGCACCTGCACGTCATGCCCAACCATCACTCCAGCCCCATAAATACCTGCACCTTAGTTCACTCAGTGTCCGGCCTTGTCAATAGACAGAAGGAACTCTCACGGTCAGTGATATCTAGCATTTTCTTGAAATTACTTACCTGTCTCGTTTCCTGTTATCTCCAGTATATACATCTCTCCTTCCTAGTGTGGTTCCCCTGGTCTCGTCTGGTTGTCTGTCTTCCGATCTCTCCGTATACCCTCTATAATTCATCTCCCTCACCGATCCCTCCAATTCATCTCGTCCATCATCTTCATTATCTGCTGCAATAGACTGTTCTTGTCATTACCATTTAATCTGCCATTTTTTAAATAAACTGTTATATACTCACATTATATACTCACAGCTCTGGTCTCCGCCCTCCTTCTGTGACAGAAGGCCGGACCATAACCAACAGGATAAGCACAACAGATCTATTTTAAGCACTTGTAGACTCACTCAAGCAGGTGTTGCAAGCACCAGCATTACCACCACCACCACCGAGCACTTCTGCCTTCCGCACGACCTCTTCCGAGCAGGTCAATGCCAGTCCCATGGCCCGGCCGGTGCCCTACTCAGTGCAACGGGTTTTTGCTTCAATGCTCACTTGTGTTTGAGATGCAACCATTACAATATCCTCCTGATGCTTCAAAAATTGCTTTCACGATCTCTCTTTTTACTGGAAAGGTGCTGCGTTGGGCTGAAACCTTATGGAACCAAAAGGGTTCGCTGACAGTCAATAAAATTGTTCATCGAACATTTCAAGGCTGTTTTTGGCCGATTCGCTGAAGAAGCTTCCGCTGGTGAACAGATCAAGAATATTCATTAAAATTTCACACCCTCGCAGCCGCCAGCCTCTGGTATGAGCGCGCCCTGATGACAACGTACTGGCAAGATCTCAAACCATGCTGAGAATGCAATTAGCAGCTTATGATGATACTTATGGCCTGGAACATTTCATCCAGTTATTGATTCGATACGCTTCTCGCATGGAAGCCTGTAGCAGAGAGAATCCTGTTATCACAAGTTATCCACCCCTCCCTCAGCCTGTTTCATTGGCCCTTCCAGAATCCAGCCCAGAACCTATGATCCCCGAAGAGGGAAGATTAACTGAAGCAGAGCAACTCCGTGCTTACGTTGCTTCACAAAGAGGAGATTGAGTTACTGGTTCTGGAAGGGTCCACCGTGGACATCATCTTAGGGCGCCCTTGGCTGGTAAAACACAATTCTGTGCTCTCTTGGGGCACGGGAAATTCTAAAGTGGGGAAAGAACTGTTTTTCCGAATGTTTTCCTGAGTTCCCTGTAAAGAAATGTATTAAGTTCCAGGACATCTTTTTCCCCAAGAGAGCCACCCAGCTTCCCCCTCAAAGGCCATGGGACTGTGTGATAGACTTGATCAAGGATGAGCCAGTGCCCCATGGACACGTATTCCCCCTATCACTTCCTGAACGTAAGGCCATGGAGGAGTACGTAGAAGAGGCCCTATCCCATGGTTACATCCACCCTTCTACATCCCCTGCCACTTCCAGAAGGAAGGAAGAAGAAGGATGGGAGGCTTTGTCTCTGCATCGACTTTTGAGCTCTCAACAAGATCACTATTAAGAACCGATACCCACTTCCTCTCGTCCCAGCAGACCTTGAACATCTCCGCGGAGCCAGCATATTCACAAAACTAGACCTCCGCAGTGCATATAATCTGATTCGAATACGAGAAGGTGACGAGTGGAAGACAGCGTTTATTACCCCTAGCGGCCACTATGAGTATTGAGTGATGCCCTATGGATTAGCCAATGCTCCCTCCGTTTTCCAAGATTTCATGAATGAGGTACTTTGTGAGTTTCTGTTCAAGACTATCTTAGTCTATATTGATGACATCCTGATTTGTTCTCGAAGTCTGGCTGAACATCGTAAACATGTAACAAAGGTCCTGTCATAGCTATCTATTTCTCAAGGCTGAGAAGTGTTTATTTCATCAAACGACCATCCACTTCCTGGGATTCATCATATCTGTTTCTGGTGTGAAGATGGATAAGGGGAAGGTGGAAGCCCTCACTTCGTGGCCATAACCAACCACTATAAAATAACTCCAGTGATTTCTTGGGTTTTCCAACTTCTATCGGAAGTTCATATGTAATTATTGTAATATATCATGTCATCTCACCAGTCTCCTCTGAGGAAAACCCAAGAGTCTGGTCTGGAGTGAAAAAGCTGTGAAGGCATTCAACACACTCAAAAAGGCATTTATCCAGGTCCCCCTCCTAGTTCACCCCGATCCAGAGCTCCCTTTCACCGTCGAGATGGACGCTTCTACCACCAGAGTGGGGGCCATCCTTTCCCAGCGGCAGGGGGTACCATCTTGACTCCATCCATGCGCCTTCTTCTCCAGGAAGTTCAGCTCAACAGAAACCAATTATGATGTGGGAAATCGTGAGCTCCTAGCTATCAAGCTTGCCCTCAATCAGTGGAACCATTGGTTGGAGGGGACAAAACATCCTTTCACGGTATTCACCAATCATAAAAACCTGCAATATCTGCAAGAGACTCAGCGTCTGAACCCGCGACAAGCTAGGTGGGCACTATTCTTTACTAGATTAAATTTTTCCATCTTATGTCTTCCAGGTCGAAAGAATGTTAAAGCGGATGCCCCCTCTAGGCTTCATAGCCCTGAAGAAAACCCCAATGATCCCAAGCCGATTATTCCTCACAGCTTAATTGTAAGTCCCATCGAGTGGGAGACCCCTCCAGCCACAGTAGATGAGCCTCAAGCCTTCCCGGTGGGATGCCCTCCAGGTCTCCACTTTGTTCCCCTTCCTCAACACACGCCACTCATAGAATCCTTTCACTCCTCTCTGGGCACTGGCCACCCATATGTTTTATACAGCGGAACCCATTCCAGCTGCAACCCATTACTGGGAAACACCCATGCACTTTTACGTGCACACACTTACACTATGGGCAATTTAGTTTATTCAGTTCACCTATATTGCATGTCTTTGGACTGTGGGGGAAACCGGAGCACCCGGAGAAGACCCACACCAACACGGGGAGAACATGCAACCTCCACACAGAAATGCCAACTGACCCAGCTGGGACTCAAACCAGCGACATTCTTGCTGTGAGGCGACAGTGCTTACCACTGAGCCACCATGTCGCCCGCACCAAACTTTGACGATGATAATTTTTTTATTAAGTTCCTCTCCCTCTTACCAAATTTATATTTAAGATATCTGATTATTGGGGGAGATTTCAACCTCTGTTTGAATCCTCAACTTGACAGAGCATCTTAAAGGGAAACACTTACAATGCAATAGTTATCTCGCATCAAGTCTAGATATGTTCAATGTCCACTTTGGAGGCTAAATGTTCATTTTATTCATGTTAATGCTTCCCCAAACATTACACATAGCACCCTTTGGTAAACATTTGAAGCCTATATTAGAAGTCAAATTATATCTTATGTGCCATATGAAAGGAACAGATATAAAAGATCTATAGCAGATTTGACAGATTAAATCTCCCAGTTAGAAAATCACTATGAAAATAGCCCTTCTTCAAATATACTTAAAGAATATCTCCTCTTAAAAGCTGATTTTGACACACTTTCTACTGTTACAACAGAGGAGATACTAATAAAATCAAGACATGCTTATTATGAATATGGAGAGAAGGCACATTGGCTTTTATATCACTAGCTTTGACAGTTCTCTACTTCCCATATAATCTCTACTATTAAAGCATCCTATAGCAATATTCTAATGTCAGATCACTGTGAAATCAATAATACATCTTTGAATTTTTATCAGTCATTTTACTCTGAACAAACCTCTAATCAGGTGGACCTTCATAATTTTTTCAAAGATCTTTCAGTACCTCACATTAGTTTTGAAGATAATAAATTTCTAGACAGGCCTATTTCTTTAGATGAGGTTCACAATTCTATCTCAGCAATGCAAAGTGGTAAGAGTCCTTGGCCAGATGGCCTGCCAGTTGAATTGTTTAAGATATTTTCTGGACAACTAGCTCCTCTTTCAATAAATATGTACAATGAATTGTTTGTTCTAACTTGTCTTCCTCAGCCTCAGTTGTGGAGTTCATATCAGCCAATATCTCTTTTAAATACTGATGTAAAGATTTTAGACAAAATTCTTGCTTTATGGTTAGAAACTCTAATTCCCAGAATAAGTTCTACTGACCAAACTGGCTTTGTTTAAAACAGATTCTCATTTTTTAATGTCAGGCGATTATTTAACATCATTTACCATCCTATGCCTTCATCTGTACCTGAAGTCTTGATCTCACTTGATGCGAAGAAGGTTTTTGATAGAGTGGAGTGGGATTATTTAATTTATGCTCTTCAAATTTTTGGTTTTGGAACAAGTTTTATATCTTAGGTCAGGTTATTGTACAAAGCCCCACTTGCCTCTGTTCGTATCAATAACATTTCTTCTGAGATTAATTGAGGCACAAGGCATGGCTGCCCTCTCTCGCCTCTTTTGCTTGCAGTTAGAGCCTTTGGCCCTTTTTTTGCATCAACATGTAAATATAGCTCATATAATTAGAGGAGGACGAGAGCATAAAGTATCTTTATATGCAGATGACTTGTTGCTATATGTTTCTGATCCATCTAAATCTCTACCTCACATCCTCAAAACGTTTGATATGTTTGGCAGGCTATCTGGCTATAAATTGAATTTACAGAAAAGCAAAATATTTCCCATCAATAATGCTGCTCGTGAGTTTTCTTTTACCTCTTTCCCATTCAAGATATCAAATTTGTTTATGTACCACGGCGTATGTTTATCTAATGTTTATTTGAAGGTCTTTGTTGAAAACTTCATCTGCCTATTGGAGCGAGTTAAACAAAATTGTACATTGTGTACACTGGACAAGCCTAAAGCTATCAGCACTTTCAGCATATAGCTCCTGCTTGTAATTGCTGTAATTCCACCCCAGCCACTCATGCACATATGTTTTGGTCCTGTAAAAAGCTTAACTGCTTTTGGGACACTATTTTTAAAACTATATGTTTTTTTTTTGGACACCTCAAGCCTAGTTCACACTACATGACTTTAAACATTGGCAGATCGCTGTGCCGTTCACACTACATGACTTGATTTTGTGTCTTTAAACCGCTGTGGTGTTCACACTACGCGACATTACGTAAATGATCCACAAGAGGGGGGTCACACACTTCATGATCTGACAACAACTCGTTCCCCCAGCAGCTCAGTCAAGCTACCAAACCACAGCCAAGGAAATGTTGAGGGAGGATCCGGCAGAAAAAGCTGAACACTATAGGCTGCTTGTGTGCTGATGACATCACTGACAGCGTTTCAAACTTTCGAGGAAATCCGCCATCAGCGGATCAATCGCTCATCTGCAAGGTTCAAGATGTGGCTTTAACACTAGAACTACAGAGGCAGTCAGAGAGTTTTTAATTGTTGTAATTTAATAACTCTTTGAAATAAAACGGACATATCTATAATACCCTGACGTTTCCTAAATATCTGTGTATTTTTTCTAACATTGTCATTTTTTTAAATTACAAAACAGAAAAGAACTGAGCATTTCTACCTTTTAGTACTATATAGGTCAAAATGACTGCATGCATGTCTGCTACGTTTCACCGTGACTTTAAATTTGCATGCCTTTTTTTGCCTAGCAACTTCCTGTTAACATAAACATAACTTTCTGATAGCAAAAACATAAATTTACTTCAGATATATCTTTCAAAACAGCACATTCTGTGCTGCAAAATAGCTCCTGTTTGAAAGTGAAAATGAAAGCGAGACCGAGACCTTTGTGGGGGTTCTACTGTCTTAACTACATATTTATAGGCTGTATTACCAATAAGATAATATTTTTAGGGTAATGGTGTCATAAAATATGATGACGTTCAAAGCTTAATTTTAATATCTCAATAGAAGCTTTGAATGTAAATATGACGTCTTATATGAGAACAGTCAGAATGAATGCTATGGTAATACTAATAGTTATAGAATTCTAGTTCCACTGTTATTATAGCCTACTCTCGTGTCCATGTTAAAACGAGTGCATCGATGCCCATTCTGGCCAATCACAGACGTTTCTGTTGAGCTCCTGTGCACACAGCCATTAAGCTCATGCTGATATGCTCTCTCATTGGCTGCAGCTCGTCACTACATCTGACCGCACGTGGGGTCGAGTCGGCCGACTGCTCTGGAATATTCAGCATGCTAGATATTGGATTTTCATCCGCGAGGTGTCTGCGACACGTCAGCGAGCCTCTTTGATGTGTTGTTCAGTAGTTCACACATAAAGACTGCCAAGCGCCGAGCACCCGCAGATTTTTCCCCGATCACAGCCCGATCTGTCGGCGAGCTCGTTAACTTCTACATCAGGCTCAAATCAGGCTTAAAATCCTGTAGTGTGAACTAGGCTTCACACACACCAGTTCCAGTTCTCTCCCTGATTGCACTCACACAGCTGGAAGCTCATGATGGACTAATCAGATGGACCATATAAACACCACACACACAGACTTTGCTGAGTCTTGTAATTGTAATACAAAGCATTTTCTTTTCTTTTCTTGTCTTGCCTTGTCTAGCCATGTTTTGACCCTTTGCCTTGTTTTTGTTGTTTTCACTGCATGTCCTGACCATTTGCCGGTTTCTTGACTACAATTCTGGATTTCCTGAATGCTTCTGTTTGCCCCTGTCTTGATCTTTGCCTGGCTGACTAATCTGTTTAATAAACCGTGTGTGGACCTTCAACTCCGTTGTCCCAACCTGTGTGTTACACATTGCCCACTGATTGCTATTTTTGGGATTTTTCCCATGTCATATAATTTTACAAAGATACAATTTGATTGCATAGCTTTTATTGTCCTCCTGTCCAAACTATTGCTTAGGTGAAAGGATCAGAAACTTCCAAATCCAACACAGTGGATCCGTGATGTCCTCTTCTTCCTAAAGTTGGAAAAATTTGACCATCTAACCAGTTTAAGAAAATTTGGGACCCATTTAGGAAATATATTCAAGAACATGTTTTATTGTCAGACATACACAGAGTCTTTGTTCCAGCAAATTGATAGTGTTCTTATTGATCTAATTGATCCTAAGTTCAATTAAAGAGTATTGTGTGTGACTAGGTTCATGGATCTGTGTGTTCTTTCTGTGTGTTATGTGTGTGGATTGTGTCGCTGTCAGTTGTGTTTACATGTCGTCAGCTGTGTGGTCAGATGGATTTGTTGTTACTGGCACTTGCCGTTGCTTAGCACCAGCTGACTAATCTGTACGGCACAGGTGCATTACTATGCCTATATCAAGCCGGCTTTCCTGTTTCACTTTGTCAGTTCATTGTTGTTCATGTCTGTGTCTGTGTCCTGTCTGGCTCTCGTCGTTGGTTTCGCGGTTGGTGAGTTTGCTGCGTATGCGGAATGCTCCTTTGGACTTTATCTGCACTCACCTGCTGACGGCTCCACAAACTTTATTCATTCTGTTGAGCTCTGTTTGATTCACAATTTGAATGAAATATCTTTGTCTTCACTTGCAACTGGGTCTGTTATTGTTCGTGACAGAACGAACTGACCACTATGGACACAGCAAGTGTTTCAGAGATCCGAGACTTTCTCTCTCACAGTTCAGCTCGACTAGACCAGCAAGATAAGCAGATGATGGTCACCAGTCAGGCCATTCAAGCCCTGATCACGCAAGTTTCGTAACTCACCACCCAGGTACAGAGATTGGGCTCTGAAGCCGTCATGCAAGCTCCTGCCACCACTCCACCCATAAGTCCTGTGCTGGATCATAAGTCCTTGCACTATTGAACCTCATCTTCCACCACCAACATTATATTCTGGCGAGCCCCATTTATGCAGACCGTTTCTAGCTAAATGCTCACTTTATATGACATTGCAACCTTTGTCATTTCCCACCGAGAAGAGTAAGGCATTTGTTATTATCTTGCTCTCAGGAAAAGCAGCACTTTGGGGTACCACAGTTTGGGAGCAGAAACTCCCTTGCTGTACTTCGTTTCAATCCTTTTCGGAGGGGATTTTTTTTTCGTTTTTGATCGGGCGGCATCAGGCAGAGAGATGGCTCGGATGCTCGTCAAACTCCGGCAAAATAATCAGAGTGTTGCCGATTTCTCCATTGAGTTCCATACCCTAGCGGCTGAGAGTAAATGGAATGCTGAGGCTCAATAAAACATGTTTTTTCACGGACTAGCGAATTATATTAAGGATGAAATTTATGCTCTGGAATTGCCAAAGACGTTAGACGGCCTCATCGATCTGGCCATCAGAGTGGACACCAGGTTACAACGCAGGGAGCTTTACACACGACACCTGCCGATGCACAAGCTTTTCTCCTCACCCACTCCGGTGACGACCTCACCCACCCTCACCACCATGCAGATGGGCAGATTGCGGCTGTTGAAGAGAGACGTCGTCGCCAATCAGAGGGCCTGTGTATGTACTGTAGAGTGGCGGGACACTTTGTGGCTTCATGTCTAGCCAAGAAGAAGAGTCCATCAGTGGGTAAGAGTTTACTGGTGGGTGAGGTCATTTTGAACAAACCCTCTGCTACTTCAACCTTATTATCAGTTAAACTGTGTTGGAACTCTAACAAACACATGAACCCAGAAACCCCCCAGTTCCCAGGAGCTTCTTACCACAGTGGCTCAGCAGGAGTCTACAGTCCAACGACATGAGAATGTCCTAGTTCAGCAAAAGGCTTTGATGGCCAAACATTCACAGGTACTCTCTGAACTTATGACTACTGTTCGTCAGCTCTTTGATAGATTACCTACTTATTCTAATCCAGCACCCACAGCCACCTCGGTACCCTCGTCAGAATCTTGAGTGCCCTTCCCTATGATGGAACCTCGCTTACCTCCACCACAACACTTCTCAGGTGATCCCATCATCCTTCTCATCAGATCGGGCTCGAATTGTATATGTGATCACTCTGTTATCCGGTAAGGACCTCTCCTGGGCTAACGCAGTTTGGAAGGCCAAAGCCCCCTTCTGTTCAAGTTACACTGCTTTTGAACAGGAGTTGAAGCGGGTCTTTGACCATCCTCTCAGTGGCCGGCAAGCCTCTAAAAAACTCCTCACCCTTCGGCAAGAGACTGGCAGTGTGGCAGAATATGCTATACAATTTCGTATAGTGGTAGCAGGGAGTGGCTGGAATGAGGAAGGTCTCATGGTCTGTTTTCGAAACGGGTTATCCGAGATTATTCAAGACGATTTGGCTACCAGGGAACCTGCCCTAAATCTCGAGACTCTAATTGATCAAGCTATTCGACTAGATAACCGGCTGAGGGAGAGACGTCTGGATCGCTCCACTGCTTCCACCGAGATGCTCACTTCAACTCCATCTTCTACATTACTACACCGAGACTATTCTGAACCAATGCAGTTGAGCCGGACTCGGCTTTCTCCTACAGAGAGAGACCGCCGCATGAGGGAGCGGTGTTGGTCATTTTTGCTCCACCTGCCCTCAGCTTTCAGGAAACGCTCCATCCCGTACAGGCAAGGAAGGACTGTAACGGGAGTTACATACAGTTCATCACCTTCCAAAAGTGGTTTGTTCCTTCCCGTCACTCTCACTTGGGAAGACCAATATTCCCAACTTCAAGCCTTCATTGACTCTGGTGCCGCGGGGAATTTCATGGACATCACCCTAGCAAAGAACCTCAATATTCCCAATGATCCCCTTCCAGAACCACTGTCATTCACAGCATTGGATGGCAGACCCTTAGCTCCGGGTGAGGTGACACATCTTACTTCTGACCTGTCCCTTTCCATCCACCAGCATCAAGAGAAGCTCTGTTTCCACCTCATACATTGACCTGAATTCCCAGTTATCCTTGGACACCCCTGGCTACTTCAACACAACCTGCACATTGACTGGGTTACTGGAACCCTCCTGGCCTGGAGTCCCACCTGCCAAGCCACTTGTTTGAGTCATAAACCCCTGAAACCCATTTTCGAGTCTCAAGAACCCTTAGATCTGTCTCAAGTTCCAGTCCAGTACCACCACCTTAAAGCTGTCTTCAGCAAAAAGAGAGCTACCTCCTTACCGCCTCATCGTCCTTCTGATTGTGCCATTGAGCTGCTTCCAGATTCCTGCCCCCCAAGAGGCAGTATTTTTTCTTTGTCCCTTCCTGAGCGTACGACCATGGAAAACTATATTGAGGAATCCCTCGCAGCAGGAGTCATCCGGCCTTCCACTTCTCCAGCGGGGGCTGGTTTTTTCTTTGTTGGAAAGAAGGACGGTGGTCTTAGGCCATGCATAGATTACAGGGGGCTAAATAAAATCACCATCCGCAACCGCTATCCCTTGCCATTGATGTCTACCGCTTTTGAGATCTTACAAGAAGCCTCTATTTTCACAAAGCTTGATCTGCGCAATGCTTACCATCTTGTGCACATCAAACAAGGAGATGAGTGGAAGACCGCTTTCAACACACCTACAGGCCACTACGAATACCTTCGTCTACTTAGACGACATCCTCATCTTCTCGAGCTCACTCCAAGAACACATACAACATGTCCGCAAAGTCCTTCAACGGCTTCTCAAAAACCACCTGTATCTTACCCGAGAAATGCCAGTTCCACGTATCTCAAGTCAAATTCCTTGGTTTTGTCATCCAACCAGGGCAGATCCAAATGGATCTGCAAAAGGTCCAAGCTATGGTGGATTGGCCTTCTCCTTCATCAGTCAAGGAAGTGCAGCGTTTCCTGGGCTTTGCTAATTTTTATAGAAAATTCATCCTGAATTTGAGCACTGTGGCGGTCCCATTATCTGCCCTCACCAAAGGGAAAGTTGCTGGATTTCGGTGGGGACCTGAAGCTGAAGAAGCTTTCAATGAACTCAAGAAGCGCTTTACATCAGCACCTATCCTCCTTATCTCCAACCCTGACAAATCTTTTACGGTTGAGGTTGATGCTTCCGAGGTGGGCATTGGAGCGGTGTTATCCCAGAGAGGTGAGGATAACAAACTTCACCCTTGTGCTTTTCTCTCTCACCGTCTTACCCCAACTGAGAGAAACTATCACGTGGGGGATAGGGAACTACTGGCAGTGAAGCTAGCACTTGAGGAATGGAGACACTGGCTGGAGGGAGCCAAACACCCATTCCAAGTACTGACAGACCACAAAAATCTTGAGTATGTTCAACAAGCAAAGCGACTCAATCCCCGCCAAGGTCCCTGTTCTTCAACCGGTTTCATTTCACCCTCACCTACCGTCCGGGTTCAAAAAAATCTGAAACCAGATGCATTGTCCCGAGTATATGTGAAAGCCCCTCAAGAAGACCGCAATAAACCTATTGTCCCCAGCTCACAGATTATTGCCCCCATCAGGTGGAATCTGGAGAGTCTTGTTAGGAAAGCCCAAACCAAAGACCCTGACCCAGGCGGATGTCCTACTGGCTGTCTGTACGTCCCCAAAGCTGCTCGCTCTAAGGTTCTCCAGTGGGGACATTCATCCCAGCTCACGTGTCATGCAGGGTCTGCCCGCACTCTTGAGTTTTTGCAGAGACGATTTTGATGGCCTACCATCAAGAAAGATGTGACTTTGTACGTCAATGCATGTCATACTTGCAACCAGAATAAAAGTTCCCACTGTTCACCTCAAGGTTTCCTTCATCCACTTTCCATACCTCACAGACCCTGGTCACACATTTCTATGGATTTCATCATGGGACTCCCTCCATCCCAGGGGAATACCACTATACTGGTTATAGTGGACAGATTTTCCAAAGCTGCACGATTCATTCTCCTGTCAAAACTTCCCACTGCTAAAGAGACAGCCGAACTTATCATAAATCACGTGTTCCGAGTCTTTGGCATTCCCCAGGACATCGTCTCAGACCGAGGACCTCAATTTTCCTCACGATTCTGGCAAGCCTTTAGCCAGTCCATAGGGGCCACTGCCAGCCTATCCTCAGGTTTCCACCCAGAGTCCAATGGTCAAACCGAAAGACTCAATCAAGAGCTTGAGACCACCCTGAGATGCATGGCAGCTAACAACCCCACCACCTGGTCCCGTTTCATCATATGGGCAGAATATGCACATAATACTCTCTGTTCATCGGCTTCTGGTATGTCTCCTTTCGAGCACCAATTTGGCTATCCTCCTCCACTATTCCCGGAGCAGGAGGTGGAAGTGGCAGTCCCCTCGGCTCTCCAGTTTGTCAGACGCTGCCGTCAAACTTGGAGGAAGGCTCGTCTCAAACTTCTCAGAGTATCCCAACAATACCAGCACCAGGCTAACCGTAGACGCAGACCAGCCCCCACTCTGTGCCCTAGTCAAAGAGTCTGGCTCTCCACCAGAAATATTCCCCTATGAGTGGATTCTAGAAAACTCTCCCAGAAGTTCATTGGACCCTTCAAGATAGCAAGGAAAGGGGGGTCCTGTCAGGATTTTGCCCCATGTTTTCTTTTTGTTTTTCATTGTAATGTTTTTTCTTTACCACTAGATGTCCTCACTTTGTTTTTCTCTTTTTTTTGTTGTATATAAATAACCGTTATTGATTTCACATGTGCCTTGTTTAGTTGTTTGTATTTTTAAGTAGCCTCAGTTTCAGTAGTTCTTTGCTCGGTTATTGTAGATCCTAGCCAGTCATCCTCTGTGAGTCTTTCTGTTTGAAAAATCTCTTTGTCACGTTGCTAATTGTTTATGACTTATGTTTTTGGAGTATTTTTTGAGCAGTAACTGATCCTGAGTTTTTGCAATTTTTTTTAAATTGGAAAAGTCTGTTTTTGCCTGCTCTAACCTTATCTTCTATTTGAAGTATTTTTGTTATTAATAAATCCCTCCTAAGAAGCAAGTTCCTTTTTGTTGCTTGGGCTGCTCAATGCCTATTTGGCTCAGTGGTTACTAGACCAACATCTTTTGCCGGAGACCCGGGTTCTATCCCCCGACTCTGACAGGGTTAGGAATTTCTTAGAAGATAATATTCATTCAATCATTTTCCTTTGGCTTTGTCCCTGATTTATTAGTGGTTGCCACAGCGGAATGAACTGCCAACTAGCACTGGCATATGTTTTACGCAGCAGATGCAAGTACAACCATAACCCAGCACCATGCTGGGAAAGACACACACTAATTTACTACTGCCAATTTAGTTTATTCACTCATACTGCATATCTTTGGCCCGGAGCACCCGGAGGAGACTCATGCGAACACGGTCAGGGAGAACATGCAAATTCCACACAGAAATGCCAACTGGCCCACCCAGGACTCAAACCTGTGACCTTCTTGCTGTGAGTGCTAACTACTGAGCCACCGCACCACCCTTAGTTGCAGAGCTCCTCTATAAAAAAAAAGGGGGAAAAAAACACCTGTAAGTTCTGAAAGAGATCAAGCCTCAGCCAGGTAAGGCAAAATTAACTTTAAAGTAATATTAAGCATTACTTTCCATAAAAAAGTATCAGTTACTTTTAAGTAAAAATATTAAAAAGTATTAGTTACTTTTTTGAGGGAGTAACTCAATGTTGTAATGCATTACTTTCAAAAGTACATTTCCCCAACGTTGGTTATCTTTGACTAATATTTAAATTTGTTTGATGATTTGAAACATTAAAGTTTGACAAACATGAAAAAAATAAGAAATCAGAAGGGACAAACACTTTTTCACCCCACTGAATATATATGACAACTTGGATTAAACAGATCTGATCTATACGCACAAACATTGCACACACGTATAGCAGTGCATGTGGCCTCCATGTTGTTTTTCATTGTTAGATTGCCAAGATGTTACGTAACGTCAGCCCTCATTCCTCCTGCTCAGGGAGATTAATTTTTTTTTTGAGAAGATTATTTTTTTTCACGAGGAGCTATGCACAAACCGCTTACTCCACCATTCATTTTGAAGTGACGACATAACTGGACTAACCCCGTTACTGTCAGCCCATCCATGGACATGTGTTCATGTCCATGCCAACACATACACAATAATCCTCTGGTTGAGAATACATTTAAACTATTGCAGTCCCCCATGATTCCTCACACCTTGCTATTTATTTAAAATATATATATATCTCAGACAATAGGGACCAAATTATACAAATTTTTAAATTATTATTTTTTTCTTTAAAGTAATTTAATGGTATTCGAATATTTATTCAACATTTTCTATCTACCATTCTTTTATGTGTTCTAATCTGTTTAAAAGAATAAAACAAAATTATAACAAATTATATAAACAAAACAAAATATGAAACAACATTTTTACTTAACATTTACCACCTTTTTGAAGCTTATTTACTTTGACATTTCTTTGAAAATTGATTATTAACAGCCATGCACAGTTACTTGAGATTCTGAAATAAAATGTATTTTTTATATGAATTGTTTTTTTTAAATATGTTGATTTATTTATCTAATTACCAAAAGGCCTTACACAACTGACAACATTTTTAAAATACATTTTGATAAAACCTTATATATTTTCAAAATTATGTGACAGAGCATAATTAGCAGATTCTGCACATACATTGAAAAAAGAAACAACAGGTTAATTATATCTGTAATAATATAAAGTATACTTTGTCTGTGATTAAAAACAACAAAAAGCGGGATTAAACTAAATTATTTCACGTCTCACAACATGACAAAAAATGTATGTACACATCAACATATGGACTTAATGCTTATTCTCTTTCAGTGTGCATTTGTGTACGCTGGGGTGTTAAGTTGTGAGGTGGGATGAAGCTTAATTTTAAAGGAATATACAAGTAAAAAATAGAGAGAAGCACAAATAATTTTACTTAACAATAATTATTAATAAATTAAAACAAACTTATTCACTTAATGTAATTAATTTTAAACTGCTGACGTTTTGTTGTAGTAATTTTAAAGGCAGACTATAGCAGATTTAATAGGCTGCTGAGAGTGCCATACACTCTCAAAAATTATGTTAAATAATAACACATTTTTTGTGTTATGGCTATTTTAACACATCTGTTTATTGCTTGTGTAAAAACCCTGCCCAACACAATGTCTGTTAACTATCATCCAATCAGATTGCTGCTTACTTCACTCTTAAACCTTAAGCAAGTTGAGCACAAGCTGATTGTGTGGGCCAAATAAATTTTGCTATGTAGGCCACATCAGAGCCACACCTGAGCCTGTTCCACAGGTGAACTAAACCTGCAGCCAAACTAAACTATTCCCAAATAAACAGTCACAACAATGACAGTATTCTGAACAAATATCATGTTAAATTATTATTAAAGTATTAACTGCTGAGCTTTTACAGTTGTATAAACAACTTCTCTATAAGATGCCTCTTCCCTGTCAGTTTGACAATAAAGCAATAAACTAACAAAACAAAACAAAAAACAGCAAGAAATTCAGCACAATTTTTTGTTTCACAATTTTTTGTTTCACTTTCAATGTAACACTTTAACATAATCTTTAAGTTAGGAATAAAAGTCACTCAGCTTCACACTTCAATATCCAGGTTGTCATCCACGTAGTCAACAACTAGTCATCAATTTCTAGTCATTCACGTTTCATATAACAGTTCAGCATCCACATTTATGTTCAGGAACAAGATTCACTGTTCAAATTACTGAAATGCCCATGATTCTGTAAATGAAAAAGTCTCTCTGGACAGAGCTCCATTCCTCAATTCTGTCAACTAGACATTCTGTTAACCAGAGTTCTTCATCCTTTCTTTGCTGTCACCAGATATAGCAAGCTCTTATAGGTATCTTAGATGCCAGATTGTTATTCCTAACAGCAGATGAAAAACAAGCACCCATATTGTGTAACTAACTTTTGCATCAACAAATGTTAGGGCTAATCTGGCTATTGGATAAAATAAATTGCCACAAAAACTGAATCCAGGACCTTCGGGCAAACATTTGGTATTGTCTTTTCTGGTCTGCTCTTTTAAAGGAATAACTCACCCAAAATGTAACTGTTAAAGCGTAACCCTCGTTCCCCGAGTGTGTGTGTGGTTGGGGTTTTGGGGGGGGTTTATATGTTTTTTAAAAATTGCAAATATTTACTTTTTTTTTTTGCACTGCTTGATTTTTGTTTGCAGTTCTTTATTTTTGTTTGCAAAATCCCTTTTTATTTCTCAAAAGTTAATTTTCTCTTTGCATTTTCTTTTAGATTTGCATTATTTTTAAACATTTTTTGCTCAGTACTTTATTTTTTGTTTGCAAAACTTTATTTTATGTTGCAAGAATATATGACAATAGATTGACTCCATACATTCCCCCATAGTGGACGTTTTCCACATAGCATTGAAGTTTCCCTCCCACTGGCGAACGTAATGGCTACTGTGTAACCCTCGTTCCCCTAGGGGGGAATGGAAATGCTATGTTCCTTCACAGTGATTGCGCCTTAGCTGACAGCTGTAGTTCGGCTTTTTCAATTAGAAAAGGTGCTTTTGCAACGTGTGGCTGGAATTCTTATACACAATTGATTGTGATTACTGCCGGCTGCGTGCGCTGGCACTGCCATTTCATTGGTCCGTTTATTTCTCTTCAGATGACAGGCTTTCTGGCGAAATCCCCATAGTGGAATTTTTTACACATAGCATTGAAGTTCCCGTCCCGCTGGGGAATGATAATCACCTCAGCATTTACTCTCCCTCATTTAGTTTCTTTTTTCTATTGAATACAAAAGAAGATATTTTGAAGAATACAGGAAACCTATAAACATTGACTTCCATAATAGGAAAAACAAAAACTATGGAAGTCAATGGTAGCAGGTTTCCAACTTGCTTCAAAATATCTTATTTTGTGTTCAACAAAATAAGGAAAAGTCAAAAAGGTTTAAAATAAGTAAAGGGTGAGTAATTTATGACATAATTTAAATTTTTGGGTGAACTATCCCTTTAAAATCACTTTTCATTATTTAAAGTATGAATGAAAGCATTGGGCATATACCGCAATTTACCAATCACAGCATCTCGTATAGGAAGTCAATATTTCCATTCAGTCCTATCATGTTTACTTTCCTCGCCAGGTTTGTAAAGTGCATGATCCTCTAAACACACCCCTGAATGCCCATCCCACCTTTAAGAGCCAGTGTGTTTACTTGAAATCATTTATCATTTAAACAATCTGATTTTAATTCTATAGATTAAAGAAAACAGATCGTCACCATCCATGGAGCAGACAAAATATCTATAACTATTATTTTGATTTGTATGTATTTGACAATGATAGTATGTTTTATGTTTCTTGCATGATTTTACATTTAGTTTGTCAAATGCATTACATTCAAAATAAAGTATAAGGGAATTAACTCAAAAATATTTCAAACAGAGATAATTTTAACTGCAACTGAATAAATGTTTTAAAAGATATTTGCTCTAACAATAAATACCATCAAAAGGACGGTTACAACTCCACTTTGCATCATCTGCCACTGTTTATTAAATTACAGTGAAATTAGACTGACATTTCTTATGACTTTTTTTCAGGAATGCATGTTAGTTTATTGTATTCACAACAAGTAGATCAATGTGTTTGCTTTTCATGTGCAACTGAATCAAGGAGGCTCGTTTTTTATCTTGTATTTGGGATTTTCAATATCACATAATGATATATTATCAATTGCATTTGTTATTATTGCAAAAAACATGTCTTTTTCCCCAAGAAAGTCCATACAGATTCCAAAAGTAGAAGTGCTGATAAAAATCAGGGCCTGGATGAGCTTTGTTTGGATTTCGGGGGTTTTACGATGTGGTCACATATTGATGAAGCTCTGGATTGGTCAGTTTGAATGTCTCAGTATTTCGGCTTTGGTCACATGGTCAAGGAAGAGACAAAAATCAGTTTGCTCTGGTCTTTTTTGCTCTTGAGTATGTCTTCTTCGCTACTACTATCTGGTTCTCTATTTGGGCCTTCTTCGTATTTCTCTTTCTTTGTTCTTTGTCTTCCTCTCTCTCCCTCCCCCTGTCTTATTTCTGTCTTATATATTCAACCTGAAAATATTTGTTGATGGATTCTTCTTCTGATTATTTGAAAATGACGATCATGTCTTTTGGCCAATTCTGAGTCCCGATTGGCGCAAGTTGGGTGTGTTGGGTTTTGTGGTTAAAGGCATGTGCATGCATAGTTACACACACAGTAGCTTTATCTTTATCCATTCAAGCCCAAACCTTGCTAATCCGTAATACTTTTAGGACTCAAAGACATTGTAAGAATTAAATATCAGGAAAATGTTGTCTTAGTGGTTTATTGGTATACTAAGACTAAATTAAGTTTCAGGATCACCTATAATTTTGAATGCAATATTTAATCATATCTGTCAAAGAAGTGGGGAAAATGTTAATAAATTATGAAACGTAATGTCCATTGGTGTTCTTTAATGGTATAAAACCCCTCATGGTCTAGTTATTAAAAAAAATGTGCAGGAACTGAAAACAAACAATACAGATGATTTACATAATTCAAATATATAATCTTTATAGGGGTGTAACGACAAGCGACTCCATCATGGTACAAGGCTCATGGTTCGGTTCAAGTTCTCCCATGACAAATACAGTCAGTCCAGGTGTGCAGTGACTGTTAGACTGAAAAGACCACAGCAGTGCAATGACAAATCAGTGAAAATTGAAATGGTTTTATTTTTTTTTTACACAGCTTCTAAAAACGAGGTGCTGCAAAAGACTCGATTGTATAATGGTCATCATCTGTAAACAATGAAAATATAAGATATTGTCTCATCTGAGCTCAAAAGTCAGTCTGTGAGTAAGTGAGTGCCTTCTCTACACACACACACAAACAGTTGTTGTCCACTGCACCTGCTATATGAAAGGAGACAGTGCTGCATTCTCATTAAAGGAGATTTCAGTTTTGAAGCTTATTGATTTTTGAATTTATTACACAATTATTATTTTTCTGTTGTTTTATGAGAAGGCTGGGCTTAATTGTTAATTATAAATTCCTAAATAGTTTCCTAGTTATTAAGTTTTATTTTTCATTATTGTTTATTTTG
>CAIGQV010017532.1:22276017-22313653 GCA_903798115.1 Danio jaintianensis | reverse complement strand
ATATATCTATAGAGAGAGAGAGAGAGAGAGAGAGAGAGAGAGAGAGAGAGAGAGAGAGAGAGGGACATATTGGGGACATATTGAGAAAACTGAGTGCATGTGATCATCAAAAGAAGGAGCAAGGACAGTTCTGTGCATGATGTCATGCCTGAATGAGGAGGAAAAGTGGGAGTGCTGCATCGAAACCACCTTCTTCCTTCTTCCATAGTTCAGTGCTATGAGTCAGAAAGTTAGGATTTTCAGGAGAGTGAGCTAGTGCAACAGTTTCCTATTTCCTCAAGTCATAGCTGGAATCATGCTCATCTTAATCCCAAAGCAGAACCATTCACACCAGTTGTGGAGCAGGGCTGGGAATGACAGCCACCGAGGACTGAGGAGGAAATAACTGGAGGCTAGCGGAGCAAATGGAGGAGGACCCTATGGGTCACTGAGAGGTTGCAGAAGAACAAACATCAGTGGAAGGTGTAGTTGCTGATCCTATATTTCTGTATTCTTTTCCAAGTAGAGAACAAAGATTCTGACTTTACAGTGGCTATACATAGGTAATGAAGGACTGTTGACTTATTGTTGACTTACTCTACAAAGCAAGCAAAACAGGGTAGTAAAGAATTGTTTAGCAGAAATAAAGTCTATTACAAAAGAAATGTTTATAAGCAAAGTAAGTGTTAACTATTGCTGAAATTGTAATTGTTTGAAAAGGGACAATGCAACTAATGGTTATATGGACATATTTTAGAGTGTATTTTAGGGGTTTTGAAATTTAAGTCATCAATACTGTTATATGTTTGTTGAGAAGGGTAATGAGTATCAATAAAGTCAATTCTCAAATGTTGGTAAACAATTTAAATTTAGTAGGGGAGAGGGTAACACAATGGATAAGAACATTGTTGTAATGGGTCCATAGAAAGCCATCATTTGAATCCAAGTGCAATTTATTTAATAGTCCAAAACAATAATGAGGCTAAAATAAAACTGACTTCAAGCAAGGCATAGCATAGCATGGCAAAACAAAGAATAAACTAACTGACATATGGGGTTACACAAACAAAGATATATATATATATATATATATATATATATATATATATTGTGGCGGGCCGCCCAATGGATAATCAGCGTCATCCTAGGAAAGGAGCACACACACACCACCTGGACGCAATTACGCCGATCGCCAACACCTGAGACTCGTTCCCGCAAGCCCTTTAAAAGAGCCACAGCGAAGACAGAAGCCTTTCCGCTAAACACAACTCTAATAAGTTCTCTCTTTCTCTCAGACACAACGGACTGATCAAGGCGGGTCACTCTAGCACGAACAGGAAAAGGATCAAATCACCAACGACTCACCTGGACACCTCTTCACTTGGACCATGGGACGTTCACTGAAGACACCAGCACACCTCATACACCTACTGCATGTTTTTTTTCACCAGCACTGTAAATAAAATTCCCTTTGGGGGTGTGTTCACTTACAACATATGTCTGCATTTTCACTCACTGGTGGAGAATGCGCGTTTAAAGGAGTGAAATTAAGGATTCCATCAAACGCTGCCACATTTTGCAGCTTGTCATTGCACTCGCTCTCCCTGGAGCCGCTTCGGAATGGAGGAAACAACAGCTGACAGATGTGATGTCACTGATGTGGCTAGAGAAACATGTGAGCAGGAACCGGCTCCGCATCGCAGCACATACGGGACATGCGAGAGCGCATAGACCATGTAATGCCTCTGGTCCGGGAACATTTAGCTGGGCCGGGCACCATTGTGGAGAAAATCGGGCCGGTTCGTCAGCCGGGACGTCATCGGGAAGAGAAGGTGTACTACATTAATCTCCTGAAGAAATGGGTAGCATCCCGAGAAGATCTGGCAGCTTTCACCCAAAGCTCCCCGCCGATAGTGAGGAAGGGAAAACAGCTGTGGGCGGGTCAGAAGACCCTGGTCAGTCAATTCCAGGATGTGTTCAGCGATCGGCCCCGGCGGACCACAATACTGCAGCATAACATCTAGACCCCTCCAGGACAAATCGTCCAGCAGTGGCCCTACCGTGTACCAGAGGCACGCCGACAGGCTATCGAGGAGTAAATATCCTGGATGGAAAAGTTAGGAATCATTGAGCCATTTTGGAGTCCTTGTTCCAACCTGACAGTGATGTACTGAAGCAAGACGGCACTCTCTGCTTCTGCAACGACTTCCGCAAGTTTAACAACATCTCCAGCTTTGACGGATACCCCATGCCCAGAGTGGATGAGACTGTCTCGGTGGGGCCAGGTATATCTTTACACTGGACCTGACAAAAGGTTATTGGCAGGTGCCGTTCGGGCTGCAAGGGGCACCTGCTACTTTCCAATGACTCATGGATGTTCTACTCTGGCCCACCAGGAATATGCCGCCGCTTACCTCGACAACGTGGTCATCCCCTCTGAGCATTGGGAGGACCACCTGTCTCAGTTGCGGAGAGTGCTGATGGAGCTCCATCAGGCTGGGCTAACAGCCAACCCCAAAAGGTGCCATCTGTGTCTCGCCAAAGTACGTTACCTGGGTTTCCAAGTAGGATGGGGGTTGATTAAGCCACAGCCCAATAACGTAGAGGCTGTATAATGAGCGGAATGGCCGATGAATTAAACTCAGGTACGTGCATTTTTGGGGTTGGCAGGATATTACCGGTGTTTTATTCCTAACTTTTCCTCGATAACCTGTCCGACCTGGCCAAAAGAGGCAGCCGGAAAAGATTCAGTGGTCTGCAGCAGCTGAAAAAGCCTTCCAAAGGAGACCCTAATGTCCACACTGCTCCTCCACGCCCCGGATTTCGGCTGCCCCTTCCTACTCCACACGGACGCTTCCGACACAGGACTGGGTGCGGTCCTGTCCCAGGTCCGGAATGGAGAAGAGCACGTACATGAGTCGGAAGCTCACATCCGCAGTGACCACGTACACAGCCGTGGAGAAGGAAGGCCTCGACATCAAGTAGGCAGGCCTGGAGCCACGCTACTACCTTCTCAGCAGGAGCTTCACGCTGGTGACTGATCATGCCCCATTCCAGTGGATGTCCCTGGTCAAAGGAGGGAGGGGGGGGGCTAGTGTGGCGGGCTGCCCAATGGATAATCAGCATCATTCTGGGAAAGGAGCACACACACCACCTGGATGCAATTACATCCATCTCCCTTATGTGCTGTTGGGGATGTTTTCTTCCACTCTGGGGTGATTGTAAGTCTTAATTTGACCATAATGTTTTCTGTTTCAGCTAGTGGAAGGAGTTTTGGTGATAAATATTATTTTGACACATATGCTTTGGGAAAATGCTTTGAAATGTAAAAAAACCTCAACAATACACTCTGGGCAATTTTACTACCCTTTTTTTATGTTCGGGATGAAAACATAGATTAAATTAAACTGCTGTAAAAATGCATCAGATTAATATTTTTTTATTATTATTATAATTTTTTTGTATAAATTGGTCCTGATCAAAACTACTAAATTGTTTAGAAAATTACAGGATTTTAACTCTTTAATTGCGAAATTCATAAATGATGTCACTGAAAAAAAACACACACAAAAGAGGTAGAGGTAGAATTTGTAATTTTTACTGTTGATCATCAGTTGGCACCATTAACCCTTTAGATAGGCTTGTGCAAAAAAGCATAGTTTTTGGATTTTATATGGAGTTATATGGAGTATAACAGCAAATTAAAGTGTGTGTATGTGTGTCTGTGAGTGTGTGAGAGTGACCTTTGTGCATCTCAGCTCTCAGAACTACATGGAGTAAACGAAAACAAAGACTGTAGGTGCGTTCGACATGAAGCACAGCTGCAGCCGGCGATCAACGAGATTAGCCGAGCGCAGGCGGGGGTGGAGTTGAAAACGCAGCTGTCAAACCGGACACTTCGGGGCTCAAAGTTGCAAAGTGGCAGTCATGAAGACCGATCACATGGTGTGATCATTTATTTATTTATTTATTTATTGCAATAAAAAAAAAATATTTACAGTACAAATAAAACAGAATACAGTCTCTACAAACCCTAGTTCATTTTTAAACAATAAGGGAATTATGAATTAAATTGGGCGACGTGGTGGCGCAGTGGGTAGCACGTTCGCCTCACAGCAAGAAGGTCGCTGGTTCGAGCCTCGGCTGGGTCAGTTGGCATTTCTGTGTGGAGTTTGCATGTTCTCCCCGTGTTCGCGTGGGTTTCCTCCGGGTGCTCCGGTTTCCCCCACAAGTCCAAAAACATGTGGTACAGGTGAATTGGGTAAGCTAAAATTGTCCGTAGTGTATGTGTGTGAATGAGTGTGTATGAATGTTTCCCAGTGATGGGTTGCAGCGGGAAGGGCATCCGCTGCGTAAAACATATGCTGGATAAGTTGGCGGTTCATCCCGCTGTGGCGACCCCAGATTAATAAAGGGACTAAGCCGAAAAGAAAATGATTGAATGAATGAATGAATTAAATTTAAGTAGCCTATAACAAATGCATGAGAAATAAGGGTAAAACAAGAGGGTATATGCTAAAAAGGGTTTTGGTTTATTTACATTTATAGATATAAAACTTTTCAATATATATTAGTGTAAAACCCAAAACAAGGTGTTTTGATTAAGTCTTGAATGATTAAGATTATTTTGGATAATGAAAGCATTTTTAAAAAAGCACTTTAATCCAAAAATATTAAACAAAAGGACCAAAATAAATGAGCTACACTTTAAGTAGAAAGTTCCCAGAAAGAGCAAGGTACATCAATGTCACTTTTACAATTTCTGCATAAACGGCTTGACAGGGAAAAAAATATTATAAAAATATTTTTTTGACTTAATTTGTTAAGAAAGCTTTATAGGGGTGTCAGGATCAATGATGATAATTATTTTATTACAAGTCTGTAATACTTATTTAAGTTAATATTTAGGTTATTTACTAAAATATATAATTTAAATCGTTTATAGAGCTGAATACAGCATTCTGTATAAAAAAGGCTAAATAAACCTATGCAAACAATCTAGTCATTATGAACAAATTATTTAATAAAATATGATACTGCAGTAAAATATTTGTAGTCTTTTAATAAGCATGATGTGTACTAGAGATGGCATAAAAAGTTCATTGTTTGTTTTGAAATTTGTGAGATGGAAGTTGTCCAATAATAAACCCGAACAACGTGGTTGTTGTCATGCGGTGAACTCAGCCAATCGTGTAATATCTGTGCCCTCATCGCGGCTCCTGCAGTCGCTCTTCAGATGCTGCACCGGCTGAATCAGTCATCTGATCTCTGAGCACTGTCGCGGTACTTTGATGCCACATGTGACAGTCACATAGTGTCGACGCAGCATCAATCCGGACAAAATTTCTAACCGGCATGCACTGCTTCAAGACAGATTTCGATCGGTCTGCGCAGCACTGCATGAAGTCGAACGCACCTTGTGTATTTATGCACTGGCTGTCTGGGGCTCACATGACATGACACAACCAAAGAGAAAAAAGACACATGACATGGATAACCAATGAAGAACAAGTCACATGACTAAATAAACCAATGAAAACATGAGACACACACAAAAAAGGAGCAAATGGCGAAAAACAGGGCAGGAAACAGGAAGACAAGACTACTAATTTCAAAAATAAAAGAAGAAAACATGACACACTTTACATATTCCCCCCTCATCAACGGTATCTCTGACACCCACAAAACACACAAAACAAAGTTTATAATGATGGAGGGCCTGGGCTATGGAATAGAGGGGGGCCTGAGTCATGGAACAGAGGGGCTGTGGAGCATAGCAGTTTGTGAGGGTGGCGCCAGTAGAGCAAGCAATGTGGCAGTGCCGGAAGAGCATGGGTGTTGCCAGCAGAGCAGTCTGTGAGGGCGGTGCTGGCAAAAGCAAGAGTTATTGGTGGTGCTGGCAAAAAAGGCAATGTGGGATGTGACTCAAGCTCTGTATCTGCTGGAGCTTGAGTTTTATAGTCCCGCCCCAAAGAGAATTTTAGTGGAGACTAATGGTTTAAGCAGGCCCTGGCAAGGCAGACATGGCTTGGGCAGGCCCTGGCGAGGTTTGAGCAGGCGTGGCTTGATCAGGCCCTGCTGTGGCAGGAGTGGCATGAGCAGGCCCTGGCGAGGCAGACATGGCATGAGCAGGCCCTGGTGAGGCAGGTGTAGCTTGAGCAGATGCTGGCAAGGCAGGCATGGCTTGAGCAGACCCTGGTGTGGCTTGAGCCTGCTCCACCTCTCCCATAGTGAGAGGAGAACCACTCAGCAACAGTGCAAAATCAGTATAATGTATTTGAGTGCCACTTCATTAAAATTGACTTGACACCTTAGTTCACAAATGTCTGCAACATATTGCTTAATCATCTGATTGCCTTTACATTTCCTTAAGATGTTAGTTACTGGGTACATGTGTATAGGGTAATATATGTATGTTAGAAAGTAATGTTTAATACTCGCTAAATCTCGAGAGAGTTTGAAAGTGAGAGTTAAGCCATGGTCACACTGCACTTTTCACCCCATAGACTTCCATTCATATGCATGGGAATGCGGCAGACCAGAAACGCAAGCTCGTGTGTCAAGTTTCGCATGTAGCTGCATTGCAAAGTTCAAGCATGGTGAACTCTGACCTGCACAATGGCATCACGTGATTGCTTGAGACCAATAGTAGATAAAAACATGACCTCTCTGTACAGAAATTTAAAATATGGAGCAATTGCTCGCTTTTTTAAATGTTTAATCATCTTGTTTAATACCGCTCCTTTTCGCAGCACTGTACGATAGAATTTTGCATGCTCAAACTCTAGCTTTATTGTGTGTTTACCACCGCTAATGAAGTTATTGTTTATGTGTTTCAGAGTAAAAGTCCATCCTAAAATATGTGCAACCTCCCTCTGTTCTTTATTGTGCACTGGAAAGTCTTACACTAGCAGACTTATTTTACCTTTTATTCTGCTAGTCACAACACTTTCTCAAGAATTGACTATTTCCACATGTTTAGCAAGGAGCACCATACACTAAAAATATCTGTCAATTAACAGGTTCTGTATTTTATGATTTACAGGTGTTTTCTGTGTATTTACGGTCGTGAGTTGCATTATGGGTGTTTTATTTCTGCTCTGTCCACATTTGATGTTTAAAATTCAACTCTGCAGTTTTAACAAAGTGACTTTTATTGACATTTTAGAAGTTTGAGACAAGATATTGTTTAATAAATAATAATATAGATAATTCAATCTGTAAAATAACAGAAAATGTACTGGCAGCTTATTACCAGGTTTTTGTACTGTAAATTTAGTTTTTTGTAACACCAACCCAGACAATATATCACTTCAAACTAATAAAAATGTCAATAAAAGTCACTTTTACAAGCTTTTCAACATCAAAAGCTTTTGGAGGAAAGATCAAGGTTCCATAATGCAATTCAAAAGCATAATTAAGTGAAAAAAAACATGAATCACAAAATACGGTAAACTGTCAATTTACAGATGACCTGATCCAAATATATTGTTAATTAGAAGAAAAACTCAGAGATTTAGAGCTGTTACACAGCTCCACAAAAGATCATTCTGCTCTTTTGCAAATGAGACCCATAAAGCAAAAAATAAATACAGTGAGGAAAAAGAGAAAACATAAGTTTTATGAAGCAGGCCCAAAAGCAAATAAACTGCTGACTTCAAGACTACGTTAACAGCAGACAAAAATGGTAATATATAAAATTAGAGAAACAACATCTAACATAATAACTACAAACTTGGAGGGAATCCAGAAATCCTTTGAAACATACTATAAACAATTATATACCCAACCCAAGAGTGCAAGTGGACAAGAAATTGAACAGTTTTTTAAATCTCCCCACTGTAGAAAAAGAACACAATGATGAACTTACATCAGAGATCTCAGTGGAGTAAATAGATTAAGATTTAAGACAATTAGCTTAAATCTGATAAATTGCCAGGTACAGATGAATTTCCTCTGGAATGGTACAAGTCTTTAAGAGAACCACTACTTCCACTGCATGCAACTAGTTTTAATCATATTATGGTTGGGGGGAAGCCTTTATCTCTGTAATACTAAAGGAGGTTAAGGACAAGCTTGACTGCTAATCATAAAGTGTTTGAATAATAAAAACAATAAGTGTTTTGAATTCAGATTAGAAATTGTTTACATCCATTTTGCCAAAAAGGATGGAAACGTTGATGCCACTCCTGATAGATCAAACTGGGTTTGTCAGAGATATGCAAACCCATGACAATATTCGGAGATCCCTGCACATGATTCACTATATTAATAAAAGGAAGAATTATGCAATACATTTCAGCTTAGACGCCAAGAAAGCTTTTGATTCTGTTGGCTGGGAGTTTCTTTATTATGTAATGTTAAGATTTGTATTTAGTAAGAAACATATGCATTGTGTAAAGATGATATATTCATCACCAACAGCTATGATAAAGATCAATGCCATTTTCTCTAACTCAATATATTTACAAAGGGGATGTAGACAGAGCTGTCCCACCAGTCCTTGTCTTTTCAATCTCTTTATTGAACCTTGGGCTCAAATGATAAGACAGGAGGATGATTTACATGGGATAGTTATAGGTGGAATAGTACAAAATCTATTTGTATGCAGATAATGTTTTGGTGACACTAAAAAAAAACAAAAAAACAGGCTTAGGAGTGCTTTTGTTGATGGATACCCTGAAGATATATGGGATTTATTCTGGATATGCAGCAATCAATCTCCAGCAACTAATCTCTTGCGCCATCTAGTTAATGAGCAGCAGATTAGGTGACCTTACAGGCTTACAGACGTCTTTATACTGGATCGTTGGTCTCTCTGTTGGTCTGGTGCTAGAGGCAAGCTCATCATACATTATGTCTTTAGGAATCCGGCCATCCTGCATATGGCAGACATGTCCTAGCCAGCAAAGGCGTCTTGGGGAAAGGAGTGCATGCATTATTTTATATATAAATTAAATATAAATGGTAAATTTATATTTAGGTGAATACCGAATGAGAGGATGATCACGTGCACGGTGAGAAGCAAGCTTTCTTCACTCACTGAAGAGGGCTTTAGTATCACGCGCACGGCTGATGTGATGCGCACGAGAGTTTATAAAGCTTGCGTGTTCCCGTTTCCTTGCGCGAAGCAGCCTGCAAACGCAACTTGTGCGAGCCGTTCTCTTTGAAATAGACTGGACAAAAAAATGATGCTAGTGCACTTACAGTCCTGCTGCTTTCAAGAGCTTCAGATTCTTTTTACAAAATGTCTTTTTGTAAGCAGCAGCAGTTACCGCTTTCGCTTTTTATCATTCTTTGAACAGATTATTAATGGGCCTAACTTTAACTGTGTGCACGTGATCATCCTTTCATTATCGCAAACGGTATGTTTTTCACTGGCTTTCTTTTGCTTACAGTTACTTTTTTTTAAATTAATGGTTTAATTATCATCCTTTACAATAACATTGCTTTAATAGGAGATTAACTTGCCATTTATGTATAGTTAACTGGTGGACTGAGACCTTTAGCCTGGACAGACTACTGTGCATAGTTTTAGTTACATGACAATAGTTATTTTTAAAATGTCATTTTTTTTTTAAAGAAAGGTTTTGTTGAATGAAACGTGTATGTATAGAGCTATATTTAGCTTGTTTTTAATTTTTTTTAATTGGGTAAAATTTGTAGCTAAGAAATTATTAGTTATTTGTTTGTTTATTTTTAGTGTGGCCAGAGAAACATTAGGTAAATCCTTAATGTTAAGTCCTGAAAAGTCATGTGAAATTAGATGCAACACCGTGAAACCACAACCCATTTGCTTATTGAGCAAGGTCATACACAACACACAAAAAGTTAAATGAATGAGGAGGCATGTGGACATAACACAAAATCTAAATTAAGTAATTTTAGCATGCCAAAGTAAAATTTATGCATATAAAATATATTTTCCCAACAACAAAGTTGTGGATAGTGAAAATGCAGAGTGGCTAGTAATGTTAGAAAACTACTAGCCACAGTGGCTGGTGATCAAAAAAGTTAATGTCAAGCCCTGGATAGAAGTCACTAGAAGTGTCAATACTGGGTGGCACTTGAGAAAGTATTTTAGTTTCCTAGAAAAAACGCGTTCATGATCGTGCCCAGTCGTTCGCATCATGTACGAGCCGCAAAATATGCAAGACATGAGTGGACCAGCGCATTATTAAATAAAAGATCATTGTTACTTATCTTTTAGTTGTTGTTTATCTTGTGATGTTTTCAATGTCTCTGAAAACATGCTGATGCATAACAGCATAGAACAACACAGAGCATTTAAAATGCTGAGGACTAAGCCCATTGGCTGCCGAGGTGACAGCAACCAATCTCCTGCGCCATGTAGTCGATGCAGGAGCAGATTAGGTGACCTATCAGCCTGTGCACGCATAGAGTTTCATGGCAGAAATTGTACTATTACTAATGTTAATATTTGAGTTAAACCAAAGTAATTATCACTACACTGGTTCTTTCCAGCTCTGACTTCCCAAGGGCCCGGCTGATTCCACCCAGCTCCTCATCTTTATCAGCTTTGTCATATTTATGTCATCTCCAGGACTAAATAATATCCCACCCTCTCCTGCCTCCTCTCTAGTTTTTTGCCAGTCCTCCAGCCCAGTCACCACTAGCCTCTACAAGCCCCCCAGCACACCCTCAGCCCATGTCATCTATTGCTGAGTGTTTGCTATGGAACTTCAACTTGCCATCACATACCCTTGATGGGTTGGCCCTTCATCTCCACATTCCATCTCTGAGCTGCAGTCAACAGTCTATGCGCCACTCTGGCTACACCTCAGGACTTCTAAAGCTACACCTTTGTCTATTTAGTCCAGGAATGTTTAATTATGTCACAGTTTATTTATTTTTCTATCCACACCTACTAGTAATACATTTAACAAAACATATGTCTGAATATTTTTTCAATAAGCTTGACAGTATATAAAACAAAAATTATAATATAATAACTTCTCTTAAGTTAATAAAAAAATTTATTTTGCGAGCTATGTTATTGAAATCAAGATTTTAACATTCAATCATTTTCTTTTAGCTTATTTATTAGGGGTTGCCACAGCAGAATGAACCGCCAACTATTGCGACATATGTTTTACTTCCAGCCGCAACCCAGTACTGGGAAACACTCACATACTCTTGCATTCACACACACACTCATACACTATGGCCAATTTAGTTCAGGTGACAGTGCTAACCACTGAGCCACCATGCAATATGTAAATATTTTTAAGTTTTGCACTATAAAAAAAGTCTTCCCAAATCATCAAACTTGCTTGCTTCAAAAAACCTGGAGAATCTCTTTAAATCCTCTTTAAAAGCTAAATACCCACATTGCCATTATTGCCTATCAAAAAAAGGGGTCTGCACATTATTATATCCAATGATTCATTTGGTCTTACCGCCACAGCCTCCAGGATTTGTTTGATAACATGAGCTGCATCTCTCTCGCTATAGTAGCCCCTCTCCACAATTCTGAAAAATCACACATCTGAATATTTGCCCAAATTTTTTAAGCTGTCAATGAATGTTATAAATCCTCTTTTTCATGTGACTTGCTTTTCATCATACCTGTCAAAGAGCTCTCCACCTGTTACCAGTTCTAGTATGAGAAAAATCTCTGTTTCTGTCTCAAAAATTTCCTTCAATCGAATCTGGATGAAAACAAAGTGCAGGTCATATCACTGCAAGTCTATTCCTATTAACATGGACAACAATAAATATGAAATATTTCATAACAATGTGAAGAGAATTTCACAATGAATGGCAAGAAACATAAATTTCTTACAATATTTGGATGAGACAGACGCAGCAGGACTCCAATCTCTGTCCTCACAATTTTCTTGTCAATCTGATTTGATGAAACAATTTACAATCTCAAACAGTCATTCTTAGAGATTTTAGAATAAAAAAATCTTCCTATAAAATCAAAAATCAACTTACAGTTTTCTTTAAGACCTTCACAGCATAAGGTTTCTCAGTCTGCTTCTCTTCACAGCGAAGCACAACAGATGTGGCACCCCTGGTGGTTGAAATAAAGCAACATTAGACCTTATTTTCTTAAATGTACACTAAAGAAATTACCATACATGTGCATTCACAGGGGTGGCACGGTGGCTCAGTGGTTAGCACTCTCCCCTCACAACAAGAACAACTTGTTGTGAAGGTCCCAGATAAGTGAATTTGTCTGAATGAAAGAGTATATGGGTGTTTCCCAGCATTGTGCTGAATTGTGGCTGGAAGGGCACCCGCTGCCAGAGTAGTTGTCGGTTCAGTCCGCTGTGGCAACCCCTGATAAATCAGGGACTAAGCTGTAGCAATAAATGAATGTGCATTCACACAAAATGGCAGACTAGAAGATACTAATAAAACATAACATAATGAAAAAAATGCAATAATGAAAGAAAAGGCGTGACATTTCATGAACTGTGAACTGTAGTCAATTGCTTATTTAATCAAATAAAGTTCCTATCTACTCCCCCATTTTTCATGCATAATGTAATCTGCCTCTAAACTTGCTCTAATGCATGTTAATGTAAAATCCAATTGTTTGAAAATGTCTCGTAGTTCTTTAAAAGATCATCATTATTCAGGGAATTTCCACATTCACATTAAAATTTAAAAACATTTTGAGCACCCTCCTCCAAGAAATGTTGCTTTATGTTTGCTTCATGAAAAAAGTCAGTACTGGAATTCCATTAAGGACCCAATCACACTATTTTTTAATGTGCCTTTTTTCAATTGGTTTTCTACTGGAAGCAAGCATTTTGTTTATGAACCCTGGGTGCCTCGCATTCTAACCGCCTGCTGCTCCTCACGCCTTTGACAAAGCATTTGAGCAACTGCAGTTGAAGTCAACTTTGTGCAGAAAATTCACACAACATCATGCGCTTCAGCACCGAAACCATTCGTACAGTGGTTGCCTAGCAACATAAAAAGCGCATGGCACTGCTCTTTACTAAAGTCAACAAAATGGCAGTACAACAAGCCTTACATTTTCAGAACTGAAAAGCACATTTGGTGTCATTCACACAGAACGTGTCTTTGCATTTTAAAACACAGCCACTATAAAGAGTCACTCAGCGCCTGTAAACAGAAGATTGCAACGCTTGCCCCTCCTCTGAGTATTTTGAAAAAGACTTCTGCAAAAAAAAAAATTAAGGTGATTTTATAATATGCCCTTTATGTTAATACATCAGATTGAACCAAGTATGTGTGAAGTATTTGTATACAGTATGTGATCATTTAAGATCTCCAAATCCACTCTTGGACAGTTACCATCCTACAGAATTCAGCTCCAACCAGAGTCAAATACAAATAAAGCAGCTAAACAAAGTGTTCAGGGTTATTTGATAATTACAATAGGTGTGTTGGAGCAGGACTGAAACTGGAGATTGTAGGAAGGTAACTCGCATTGTTGGTCTAAAGTCATTTTACTTTTATTCCAGTTTAATTTAGAATGGTTTAATTTTTTTTACTCATGGAGACTCATTACTTAGAGTGAAGTTACACTCCATTACATGGAGAACCATTGCAACCCTTAGAAGAAAGAAGTTTATTCGAGTATACTATTAGTATATGCTTTCTACTGGAGCGGCTGGTGCAGGACTGCAGCCAGACATTATTAAGCAGCTGAGAAGTTATGATTATACAGCGCAGAAGCCGTGTCTATGGTGAGAGCAATCTCTATAAGAAAATCACTGACAAACAAGTGCATGTGTTTTGACATAAGATACTGCACTGAGAGTGCTTACTGCCTGGAGAGAGAAACTGTGGGTAACCATGGTTAAAAATTTAATTTTGATTAAAATATTGATGATAAAATTTTAATGATTCCATTATCAATAGTTTTATATGCATGGTCATTTTGTATAAGCATTAGGCACATGATGTACATTAGGCCTCTTATTGTGTTATTAAGTTTAAAATTAATTTATAGTCTCGTGAACACAATGTGAATAGTGTTACTAAAACATTTTGGTATTACCTGAAAGTGCATTACCCATTAAATTTTAGCAACATTAATATTCACATTGTGTTATTTTTCACACTGTGAATTAAACACATTTATTTGAGATTAAATAGCCTATAAAATGAATGCTGCAAGGAGACAATGACAAAAATGTCACTTAACCTATATGTAAGTGTAACATAAAATCATAGGTATTTGCATTTGTTGGTCTTTGCCACTGATATGGCCAGTTCAGACATGTTTACCTAAAATCACTTGTTTTAAATTGTTACAGGAGGATGGCAAAGCCTCTAAACAATTTTTTATCCATTTGTTTATTCATTCACCATTTAAACAAAAGAAGAAATGTAAATTGTTTTACGTTGATACAGTGATGTGCTTGATTCCGAGCTTACAGGTTATTCAATCACTTGGTACTTCAAAATAAATGGAAGAAGTGAAAATATTAAACCTGTTTACAATTTGTTTTGGCTTTACATAAGTCCTGATGCAGGCTAAGTTGTTTCAAATATTTCCTAAATTATGTTTAACAGTATTTCCTATAACTATATAATTTTTTTTTCTTCTAGAGAAAGTCTTATTTGCTTTATTTTGGCTAAAGTAAAAGCAGTTTTAAATTTTTTAAAAATCATTTTAAGGTCAATATTATTAGCCCTCTTAAGCAACTTTTTTTTTTGTCTACACAACAAACCACTGTTAATGACTTTCCTAATTACCCTAACTCGTCTAGTTAACCTAATTAACCTAGTTAAGCCTTTAAATTGCACTTCAAGCTGAATACTAGTATCTTGAAAAATATTTAGAAGTTTCTCTCAATTGCCTTACTGTATAGAAGTTTTATTATTAATACTAGATATGTACATTTCCTAAAGAAAAGGTGAGTGGGATTTGCCATGGCAAATCGATGGGGTATAATGCATTACTGTTTTAATTGGTTGCTAGGTGCTTGTTAATGTGTTGATAGGTGGTTGCTAAGGCATTGCAAGGCAGTTGCTAGGATGTTCTGAGTACCCACTAGATGGTTGCTAAGGTGTTGCTGGGTGGTTGGTATGGTGTTCTGAGGGGTTGCTAGGCAGTTTCTAGGGTGTCCTGAGTGGTTGCTATGTGGTTGCTAAGATGTTCTGAGTGGTTGCTAGATGGTTGCTATGGTGTTCTGAGTAGTTGCTAAGGTGTTGCTATGGTGTTCTGAGTGGTTGCTAGGCGGTTGCTATGGTGTTCTAAGTGGTTGATATGATGTCCTGAGTGGTTGCTAGGGTGTCCTGAGTGGTCGCTAGGCACTAAGGCATTACTAGGCCATTGCTAGGCAGTTGCTATATGGTTGCTAGGCAGTTGCTAGGGTAGTCTGGGTGGTTGCTAGGTAGTTGTTAGGGTACACTGGGTTGTTACTAGGCACGCCTCATACATGTTTGAACAAATATTAATACTTAGGCCTACTTAATACTTAGGGGTACGTTTCTAGCATGTTATAAAACTTGGCTAATCATTATTAGCATGTAGCTAGTCACTGCTAGCATGTGTAGCTTATAGGAAGTCCCGTTTGTTTACATGAGTCAAACAAGCCAATCACCATGTCTCTACAATGTTCTGATGCTGAGATATAGATGTTGATAAATGGTTGCGAGGGGACTCTGTTTTGTTGCTATGGGCGTGGTTACAGAGTGAACTTGAGTGTGGTTGGTTGCCTGAATCAAAACGAACCCACCTCCATGTCTCTATGACACTGCTCTGCAAAGATATGCATGTAGGCCTATTGTATAGTCAGTCTATGGAATCAGTTACTAAGGGTGTTAAAAAAAAAACATTATCCATTATAAAAGTATATAAAATATTTTGGTTTTGGGGGTCAAAAAACATTTTCACTGTCTTATGTATTTATTTTTACCTAATTATCCCAACGGCTCCCATATGATTTGTTCAGCGATTCATTTGTTCCCAAACCCCTCTTTTGCGTGATGCTAATCTGCAGTGATTGGTCCGATGACCCAGTCTGTTGTGATTGGTCGACTGGATTCAGCGCGAGACAGAGAGAAACGCCCACCATGGTTATAAAGTAGCCAGAGGACAGAGTATATATGTGAGCCCAATGCAGGAATGCATTAAAGCAATCCTGTTAAACACCAGCATATACTCTATTCTTAACCCTAACCCCAAGTAATAGCAATGACACAAATTCATTATTAATTCACACAGTGGCAAAAGTTGAACTATTTTGAAAATTGACCGCGTCGTGCTTGTGCAGGATGGTGGCCATAGAAAAGGCAAACAGCAGGAGATCGTGAGCACAAAATGCATTTAAATCGGTAAAGGAAGAAGAAGACAATATGTGAAAAGCCCCATAAAGATTTAACCTGAGAGATACATTACAAGCACCGATCTATAATAGATAAATGATTACAAGCCGCACTGAGCGATTACAAGTTACAACACACAATTAAATACATATTTTGCAAACTATAGAAAATGAGGCAACAATTTTAATCACACTTACATGTTGTGTAGGAAGGAGAAACACAGGATTTGGAGGAAGAATAAACTAGTCCATATAAACTGTGTAAGAGTTATACTGACAAAGTCCCATACATTAGTAGTCTTTGCTGATCCTTCCTTTAATAACAAACAGCCAGCGAATCCCATAGTGCAGGTTAGATTATTGTATCAATCATCAGAAAAACGACAGGAACAAACAGCACATGGTATACTGTTGTATTGTTGTGAAAACGAACTTTAACCCTTTATTCCCCACAGCCGCATGTCTGCCCATCTCTCAGTGATAGTAATCTTCACGTCATGATCAATCCCATGATCCCTCGCACTTCGCTAGTGTCTGAAGGGAAAGGCGCGTTCATGTTTTACCGCATCCGGCCCTTCATGATTGGCAATGTCCCGTATCGACGTCGATGCATGCAGGCAAAAGATCCGAACAAAGGACGAATCATTCATTTGACTCTGAGTCGACTCAATAGAATCAATAGTTTTAAACAGGGTGAATGATGCACTTTCAGATTTAAACCTCAGCTGCATGTTTCCATTCACTTAGAGCTGTGTAACACAATACATGGATAGTAATTTTCTAAATTCCATAATAGGGGTTCTTTAAAATGGTGTGGCTTAAGAGCTTCATTATCATATTGAGATGCTTATTGGTTGCCTGAGTCAAATGAGCAAACCTCCATGTGTGTATGACACTCCTATGTAATGTTATTGATGTGTGACATTTATAATGGGAGTCAATAGGATCAATGTATTTCAGGGGGCGTCCCGTTCCCATGTTAAGTCAATGGGACCACTTTGGGACAACCTAGCGCCTCAGGGGTACAACTTATACCCCGTTGTTGGGCATGTTTTCACTCAGGCTGCAACCCACTACAGATGTCGTAAATCCCATATTTCTACGAAATTCACACATGGCACTGCATCAAAGTTGGGTGTAATGTTGAGTCAATGGGTTTTAGGGTCAAAAAACCCTCAACCCTTATAAAAGTCATAGCACACCATTCCAGATAAATCCACACGTTTTGACCCCACTTTCAAGTGTCTGGGATGAAAACCGCGGGACTAGTTACGCACCGAAAAAGTGTCCAGAAGTAGATCCTGATCTGAATGGAACATCTCAGTTACTGTTGTAACCTTCACTGAAGATTGAGCAGAGACATTACACTGTAAAAAATCTAATAATAAATGTGCTATTTACTTAAAAAATAATGTGTAATATTGTTACCAATATTTTTTTTAAGTAGTTTTCAAGACGATTGTTTTCAGCAAAAACTACTTGAATAAATTATGTGAAAATGTTTATTAGTGGAATGTGCTATTATAATTTAAGCAAATCAACCACAATTTACCATATTTATCGATGGAAATTACTTATTCATAAAATATACAATTTATAATGAAATACATATACAATGTTTTTTTTGCCAAACATCATTTTATTACATGTTCCACTGATAACAAAATGGTACATACAATTCGTAAACAAATCTATTTGAAATTTATAGCAGTTTTAAGCTCTAAAAAAAGTGCTTTATTCATGTCATTAAAAATGTTAGAAATGTTCAGTCATTTTTAACTCTTCGCATACACAAACTTTTTGTAGGAATAGTCACATTTTATACAAAATCTGACAGAATTTGTGCATTGCATAACGTATAAAACCAGTGCACTGTATCTCAAAATATTAGCAACACAATCAATCAAACAATGCAGTGAAATTTCACCAAAAGGTTGTAGCAGTGGATTTGTCAGAAACTTAATATAAGTTTGTTTTTGGGTGATTTTAATTTGGGGAATATTTGTATAAATCCAGTTCAGCAGTTCTAAGCAGATTTTCCAAGCCAGCCATGATTTGCTCATCCTCCAAGACAATGCAGAAGTCCTCATGGTTGGTCATCCCTCTGGCAGACAGCAGTTTTCTGTGCATCTGCAGTCTCACACTGTAAAATAAATGTTAACTTTATTATTATGTAATTATGCAATTATAAATGTCATGTTTAACAGCTTTACAATAGCTTTTACAATAGCTTTTATGCAAAGACATCAGGAAATAATGTATCATATGTAAAAGTGTGAAAGGTAATTCTCCAAAATGTTTGAGTAGACTGTGCTGACTGACACTATAACAATCAACTAAAGTATTTTCAATAATAATGGACAGGGTGTTTTTAAAATGTATAATAGTTGTCAGACTCAGGATTAGAACCCAGGTCTCCGGTGATTGAGTCTTAATATTCCACCACTGAGCCACAGGAGGTTAATGAACTCTATAGTGAGTCACTACTTACTTCTTCAGAGTTTATTACAGAAAACAACTTCTAAATCTTTGTCAAAATGGGTTAGAAAAACAGAAAATATCCAAATTTCAAAAATGTACAAAACTGCCAACAGGCAAAAAATCGTAGGCACAAAACTTAAAAGAAAATATTCCGAAAGCAAAACAATCACAAGATGATAAACATCAATTATAATCCTTATTATAATTTAAGGCAAACTTACGGCAACCACTGGCAATAGCGTTAATTACTGAAGTCAAAGAAAAGTTAGAGTGAACTCAATGAGAACCTCTAGTGGCAAAACAAAATCCTTACATGGCAAAACCCTGACACTAGTGTAGAAAAGAAATAAGTTTATAAAAACAAACCATGTTTATACAAGGAAAAGTGCATTCAACAATGTAGTGTATGAGCTATATTTCTGTTTTTGTAATAAAATGCAAAAATATGAAATGCAGTTTTCTGAAAACAATACATATCTGAAATGGTTGAAGACGCTTACATTGTACTCCTGGATGAGCTCTTCCTTTTTCATACAAATAGACCAGCAACAGAGGACAACGTCTCTTGTCTCATCTCTGATTTGGTGTGAGGTCTGATGCAACAAAAGTGTAGAAATAATAAGTGCCTAATAATAATAGTAATACACAAATAACATTATAAAAAAATACCTGCTGTATGGCACCCATTCTCTTTATCAAAATCTGTCTAAGTAAACTGCTCCTCTTTTGTGGGGAAATATTGTGAACATTTCCTTCATTGATCTGAAAAATTACGCAAGCAAATATTAATATTTATATACCGTATTATATATAAACACATAGTTAATTAATGTAGACTTTTTGTCTAGAAGCCTCATTGTGTTCTCAGAAGCAGTTTGCTTTTAGAAGGTTTACAATCATGAAGAATAGTTTATTGTAAAGTTTGTAGAATATTATTTATTATATATTTTATTACTATAATTTTAAGAACCACAAAAAAAGAAACAGATTTTTTTTTTTTACTTAAAAAAACAATGAATCATATATAAATTTGATACATGACAATATATATGCACATTACATATGGCAGAAGTTCATACGGTATTTCGATTTCACACAGATAAAATATATAAAAGCAAATGTGATATATACACATGGACTTTCTAATTTTCAGTCAGCAGCCCAAGTGTTTCTGGTGAACTGTTGCACGCACAAAATCGGCACGTTTAAGATCTGATTTCTTTAATTCAATTAAATTAAATTCATGTTTATTTAAATAGCGCTTTTACAATGTAGATTGTGTCAAAGCAGCTTTTTGAATTAAATTGAAACTGCGTCAGTCCAGTTTTCAGAGTTTAAGTTCAGTTTAGTTCAAATAGAAAAAAAATATCAACAAAAATAGAGCAAATCCATTGATGCGCAGCTCCACAAGTCCCAACCAAGCAAGCCAGTGGCGACAGTGGCGAGAAACTTCAGCAATTGATGAAAGTGAAGGATAAAAAACCTTGAGAGAAACCAGGCTCAGTTGGGCACGACCACTTCTCCTCTGGCCAAACTTCCTGTGCGCAGAGACTGGAGAACACTGGACGTCCATCATGGAGAACTGCAGGTTTGAGTAGGTCACCGGCGAATGATCATACTGGCCCACGGGATTAATGCGAAGACTCGTCTGTCACTGTAACTGATTTAAAAATCAGCTATCTTCACTGCCTGATAGATATACGATATAAAGTGTGTCTCAGACTGAAAAAAGAAGCACTGCATTAAATTCCATGTTTTCGCAGCATGTCTTTAAAATAAGAAAATTTATTTGACCCCAGTATTTTCTATAGAGTTTCTGCGCTATCCTGCTGCTAATGACAATGCTAAGTTACATGGTCTTTCATCTTGTTTTATGCTTGAACAACAAAAAAATACCCAAGTCTAGTTAACTGACTGTATTTTAATTACATTACAACATCGCTGCCAAAAAAAAATCCTTATGAAATTGAAAAAGTCACATATACCTTTCACCGAAAGTTTATCATTGGCTAAAACACTAACATAAGCTGTGCACATAAGTTACACCCTCACAAAACAAATCCTCACACTCACATCTACATACTCACACACGCATCCTCACACACACGTTCATACAACACACTCTCTTATAATCTTCTCAGACGGTCTCACACACAACATACCCTCACACAGGTTTTTATAGCAGACAATCACCACAAGCTTGTCCTGTTACTCTGCTTTTATAAAAATAAAAAAAAATAGAGCACGGTATAGTCCATGTTTTATTACTAAGGATTTTTTAAATTGAGCTGGTGCCTTTTAAAGATGAACCCAGAGAAAGATTGAAGATCTTTCATCGAAGACCACATCAAGAAAGACCACATCAAGATCGGCAGTCAGTCCAAAGGTTCTTTCACACATTAACAAGATTTCAGACTATGAATGGATGGAGAAAAACTTTGGATGTCAGATCTTATAACATTGCCTAGCAGAGATTTTTGGCAGTGTCACAGACTTAAAATAGTTGCTGATAATTTTCAACTTTTTTAATCTGTTGTCAAAATGAATATGTTCACATGTGGTTCAGGTTTAAGGCCAATATCATTAATTGTAATTTGTTTACCAAACTGCTGCATTGTTACAGTTTTTAACAATTTCTTTTATTGTGCAAGGACCCTTTTCATATTTTCAGATGTTTATATATATATATATATATATATATATACATATAGTTGCAGTTATATATATATATATAATTCAGCAAACTGAATTTGTATGTTGTTGAAGTGATCTAATTTTATCTTTTGGACAAATTCTTTTGCAGTCTTGATCATTTTTGATGAATAAATTATTAAAACACTGTTTTGCATTTACGACTGATTATTTGAATTATAGCACTGTTCAAAATTTTTAATTTTATAATTTTACATAACTTTCTACAATATTTACAGTAATATGTACAGTTCCATTTTAAATATATATAAATATAATATATATATATATATATATATATATATATATATATATATATATAATATAAATATAAATAAGAGCTCAAGAAAATACAGAAAATCTACTGTAAAAGTACAGCAAAAATGTATTTTTGAATTACGTTTGAATTTAACGTCCGTTATTTTACCCCAGCTGCCAGAATTTTTACGTTTTTTTTGTTTGTTTGTTTTTACAGTGTACATATACATTATTTTTACTACTTTATAATTTTTTATTTGAAGATTCTTGTTTTTGGAACAAATTGTATTTGATATAATTTGTATCTTAATTTTGATGCACTTTTTTTGGTCAATTATTTATAAAATAAACAAGAAGATCAAATAAATGTGGGTGGAATGAATAGTTTAAAACAAAACCTACTACCATGCTGTTATATATTTTTTATAATTGTTTTATATTTTATGGAGTAATATTGCATGAAAATTACAATCTAAAACATTCACACAGACATACAATGAAGTGAAAATGGCAACATGCAGGACTTCAAATTAAGAGAGAAATAAAATTAAATACACACATGTCCTAATTATTAACTTATCTTTATTTTAAATATTTAGTTATTATAGGCCACGTTGTGTTTTTTACATAGGTGTTTTGTTTTTGTTTGCATGCAAATCTAAATAAATACAAATAAGTTAATAGAATTAAGAGAAAATTTATAATTTGACATTCTCATCCAATAAGCATTAAGCTGTGTCGCCATTCATTACCCTTCATGCTTTTGTGGAGGGCAGTCTGTGGAGAGTTACTCCACCTGACTGCTCAATCCAACACAGCCACCTTGTTGTCGCGAGAGATTTTTGGCACACGCCAGCATGACATCAGAGCAAGGCGGATGCAATTTGGACACATTTCTAAACAACATGTATTTAGTAGGCCTGATATGACCATTACATTGAGGTTTATTTATTTTAATGATGTACACAAGTTCAAAGAAACTAAGATATGACAGAAACCACATTCTGTTCCCACCAGTGTTTTATTGCAATTGTTTATTGTTTTAATTGTGACTACACAAGACAAAATAAACCCATTAGATTTCCAAACAATGTCTTAGCTTACTCTTATGTATGACCAAAATGACGCAGTATTTTAGCTGTTCCCTAGTTACAATGAAATATTTTTTTTATTGCACCTGAGCACATCTCGCATGGATTAAATATAAAATTGCATTGCTTTAACAACACAGCCTGCAGTTAAATAAAATAAATATACACATCATAGAAAATGTAATACAATATTTGGACAAAATTACTGAAACATGAGTGAAATACTACTTCACTATGTATATGCTCACAATCGCTTTTGGCTGCTATTATGAACATTGTTGAAAATAATTCAAAATTGAAATTTTATTGGAAATATTATATATTTATAATATTAATATAATATTATATATTATATGAAATATTATATTTACTTACCCCCAGGGCCATTTTATATCGAAGTTGATATTTAGCTGCACCATATTGGTGTTTCGTAACATCTAGTTTTTATGAGGTGAGTTTTTAGCCCAACACTCAACCCACAATCTGGAGGACCAGGACATACACACATACAGTACGGACAATTTAGCTTACCCAATTCACCTACAGCACATGTCTTTGGACTGTGGGGGAAACCGGAGCACCCGGAGGAAACCCATGCCAACACAGGGAGAACATGCAAACTCCACACAGAAATGCCAACTGACCCAGCCAGAGCTCGAACCAGCGACCTTCTTGCTGTGAGGTGACAGCGCTACCCACTGCACCACCGTGTTGCCATGAAATATTATATATTATATATATTATATTATATATAATATTAGGGTCAAAATTTGCCATCAACACCATAAAAGCATGGATCCATCCTGCCTTGTATCAATGGTTTAGGCTGGTGGTGGTGGTGTAATGGTGTAGGGAATATTGTCTTGGCACACTTTGGGCCCATTAGTACCAATTGTACGCCACAGCTACCTGAGTATTGTTGCTGACCATGTCTATCCCTTTATGACCACAGTGTACCCATCTTCTGATGGCTACTTCCAGCAGGATAAGGACTCGTTTCTTAAATATGACAATGAGTTTACTGTACTCAAACGGCCTCACAATCACCAGTTCTCAATCCAATAGAGCACCTTTGGGATGTGGTGGAACGGGAGATTCGCATCATGGATGAGCAGCCGACAAATCTGCAGCAACTGCATGATGCTATCATGTCAATATGGACCAAAATCTCTGAGGAATATTTTTAGTACTTTGCTGAATCGATACCTCGAAGGATTAAGGCAGTTCTGAAGGCAAAAGGGGTCCAACCCAGTACTAGAAAGGTGTACATAGTAAAGTGGCCGGTTAGTGTATATATATATATATATATACACAACAGTTCTGTCTGGTTCTTGAATCTGATTGGCTGAGAGCCGTGCGATATTTTGCAAATAACAGCACTTGTCCAGCCTCTTAACCCTTCACCCTTGTGTATTACTCTGCCCACATGATGACTTCATAAATTTCTTCAGTGATAAAATAGAAGGCTTCAGACAGAAAATAGAAGATGTTAAACTTTCGGCACGCCTTATACTTCAGATCCATTAAACATTCAACTGAACCAAAATAATCTACAGTGCTTCAAAATCATAGAACAGGAAGAGCTAGATAAACTTATAAATGCTTCTAAACCAGCTACCTGTATGTTAGACCCAATTCCAACTAAATTACTGAAAGAATTGCTACCTGTAATAGGAGAACCTCTTCTTAACCTCATCAACTCTTCTCTATCTTTAGGCCATGTTCCAAATCCTTTCAAGCTAGCTGTTATTAAGCCTATTATTAAAAAACCACAACTGGACCCCAGCAACTTAGCTAACTATAGGCCTATTTCAAATCTTCCATTTATGTCTAAAATACTAGAAAAAGTAGTTTCTGCCCAATTATGCTCCTTTCTGCAGATGAACAATGTTTTTGAAGTGTTTCAGTCAGGTTTCAGGCCTCATCACAATACAGAAACCGCATTAGTGAAAATAACCAATGATTTACTCTTAGCTGCTGACCAAGGGTGCATCTCGTTATTAGTTTTACTTGATCTCAGTGCTGCATTTGACACCATCGACCACAATATCCTCATAGATCGCTTAAATTCTACAGGCGTCCAGGGACAGGCTCTACAATGGTTTAAGTCATACTTAACTGACCGTTACCAGTTTGTGAATATAAATGGACAGCTTTCACAGGTCAGGCCAGTACAGTATGGGGTGCCTCAAGGATAAGTTTTAGGCCCTTTGCTGTTCACAATATACATTGTACCCCTGGGAGACATTATAAGAAGACACGGGATCAGCTTTCACTGCTATGCAGATGATACTCAATTATATATTTCAACAAAACCTGATGAGACGTCTGAACTGTCTAAGCTAACTGAATGTATTAAAGATGTTAAAGACTGGATGACCAACAATTTCCTTCTCTTAAATTCAGAAAAAACAGAATTATTACTTATTGGGCCTAAATCCTGTACACAGCAGATCTCACAACTCGACCTGCAATTAGAGGGACACAAAGTTAGCATTAGCTCTACTGTAAAAGATCTGGGTGCTATACTAGACAGCAATTTAACTTTTGAAAATCATATCTCCCATGTCACAAAAACCGTCTTCTTTCATCTGAGAAATATAGCTAAGTTACGAAGTATGCTATCCATCTCAGAGGCAGAAAAGCTAGTTCATGCTTTCATGACTTCTAGGCTGGATTACTGTAATGCTCTGTTCGCTGGTTGCCCAGCATCCTCTATTAATAAACTTTAGCTAGTACAAAATGCAGCTGCCAGAGTTCTTACCAGGTCTAGAAAATATGATCATATCACCCCAATTTTATCCTCCTTACGCTGGCTGCCTGTTAAGTTCCGTATTAATTATAAAATATTGCTTCTTACCTATAAAGCTTTAAATAATCTAGCTCCTGTTTATCTAACCAACCTTCTGTATCGCTACAATCCAACCAAGATCCAAGACCCGCTCTTTAAGATCTCAAAACTCAGGGCTGCTGGTAGTACCTAGAATAGCAAAGTTGAGTAAAGGTGGTCGTGCCTTCTCATTTATGGCTCCTAAACTCTGGAATAGCCTTCCTGATAATGTCCGAGGCTCAGACATACTCTCTCAGTTCAAAACTAGATTAAAGACCTATCTTTTTAGCAAAGCATACACTCAATGCATCGCATAATGGTATGATGCATGAATGTGCTCCACGCAGGTTTTGGCATCTCGTTTATATACACTATGAACAGCAGCTACGCTAATTATTCTCTTTATTCTCTATTTCCACCTGGGGATACTCATCCCGAGGCCCCCAGAGACTATGCAGCGCCACTAATGCAATCCAAGACCTGTGAAGAGATGATAGGCCTATTTCACAAAATGGCGATCGAGACCGGAAGTAGGGAAAACTTTGTTCCGGTAGAAACAAAGTGCAATGGCGGAGACTAAGAGTAACCAATCTTGCAGCGTACCTTTTTGTACTAATTCGAAAAAGAAACAGCCGTATTTGTCGTTTCATAGCTTCCCCAGCGATGAAACCATTAAGAGGCGTTGGATTTGGGCTATTCGGAGAGATGAGGGGGTGGAATTTACTTTGAGGAAGGGCAGCTTTTTTGTGTGTGCTATGCACTTCACGGAGGATGAAGTTCGCGTCCATCCACAGTCCGGCCGCATATTTCTTACACCACAGGCTGTGCCTTCCACTACGCTTGATGTTAATGTTGAGATAACGTTAGATGTATTATAAAGAATGATTTGCTGAATTCTGAATGCATTTACCTCAAGCTGATGTGGTTCCTCACGCTTTCTTAGCGACCTATAGCACCTGCCCCTAATTACCACTTTCCATAAACTCTGTTTGAGACTGAAGTGTCCAAACACACATAAACAGTTATTAACAACCAGTTTTAAATTCGCCTATTATGCCAGCTTATCTTAATATAATACATACCTTAATAATCAAAAATGAATTGCTCAAAAAAGAATTTATAACCCTTGTGCAATTTTGATCGCCTCACGTCTCCCTGGAAACAGTCAACAAAACGGAAAACATCTGCGATTCGTATAGTTGGTAAGTTTATTAACGACTGACAAAAAACGAGTTCACACTCCATTATGACAATGGATGAATGAATGAATGAGGCACGACCGGAACAAAGTTTTCCCTACTTCCGGTCTCGATCGCTATTTTGTGAAATAGGCCTATCCCAAGGTTTCCATAATCCCGGACCAGGCCGTATCCTGAGCAGCTGCTGTGGTGGTCATGGAGGAGTGGAGAGCATGAGACTAATTGGTGAAGTTCGTTCCTCGCCGCTGTCGCCACTGGCTTGCATGGTTCGGGACTTGTAGAGCTGCGCATCGATGGATTTGTTCTTCAGTGTTTGGACTCTCAGCAGTGAAAATTAAACCACACTGAACTGAACTTAAAATCTAGAAACTGAACTGACACCATTTCAATTCACTATAATCTTCTATGTGAAGCTGCTTTGACACAATCTACATTGTAAAAGCGCTATAGAAATAAAGATGAATTGAATTGAATTGAACATACAGAGACAAGCAGAGGACACTCTACAGTTTGACATATACTGCTGCTGTTGGACAACATGATGTACTTTTGAGGCTTTTTTAGTCAAGAATATAGTTGTTTAGATTGCAACTATGCAGTTTATTTATAAGGATAGTGCCTATTTTAAAATATTTATAATTTCCGAGAGACAGCACGTCAGCAGCCATTAGCCTGTCTTTGAGCAAAGACGGTTGACAATGTTCATCCACAAGATGGCGACAGAGACCGCATAATAAGCCCTAAGAGAAAAGCAGCGTAATTTTAAACTACAGTTGATCAAATCATTAGTAAATAGGTAAATGACTTTCTAAGTCGATCTCTCTTTTGTATGTTGTAGTGCTGTATTTATACCATAGTAATATTGTGATCTTCTGATTGCAACAGAGAAATACTGGGAAATGTCTCTAGACTGATGGCATTTCATGCCGTTCAGCCTTATAATCTTAAAATGTGAGCAAAATCACCTGTTTTGTCATCACTTTAGACATTAAGCTTGAGAATCATTCAAATACAAGCTCTAAAATGATGTTGGTGAATTAGTAACAGTTTCTGCTGTTCTGACGTCAGCTGCAGATATGAGGGAATGGCGGAAAAAAGTAGTTCCTCTTACAAAAGGATTTTTAGACTCTCCGTGTTTGATTTTCTTTTTTATATACACGATTATAACATCGAACTGGTGTATAAACGCAATATCACACTCATAGCAGTGCAATATGGCTGTGTATCATCACTGGTGGAACACTAAGGCACGAGACTAACGCACACCTCCCACCAGTGCCGATATACTGCTACTCGTGTGATATTGCTTATATATATATATATATATATATATATATATATATAAAAGCAATATCACATATAGGTTTCACCCACAGTCCAAAGACATGCGGTATAGGTGAATTGAATAAACTATATTTATATATAAACCTGGATATATTACTTTGACCTCATGAGTTTATATGTCATATTCATACCATATATAAATAATTTTTTATATATTTTGAAGTATATGTTGCATGTACATATGGCATATTTGTATGGGGGAGACCAGCGATAGTGAAATTACAAATCAACAGTAGAAATTACAAATTTTACTTCTTTGCAAGAGGGAAAACCACCAACAATCAAGAATGCATGATTCGTTGAAAAACAGCCACGAACATGATGAAAGGGTAGTTAATTTAAAAAATACACAAGGGTTAAGGAAAATAGTCATCACCTCTAGTAAATTAGTGGACATTACATTACCAGGCATGAAATACATTTACAAAGATAGAGTGGTCATAAAGGTAAGAAATATTGTGGCTGAATGACTTAATTGCTCATTTGACTTATACTGCCATCTGTGAGGAGATACTGTCTACCTGTAGTGTTAAAAAAACAGGACTACATTTTCCTTTGTCCCACAGGCAATAATTGATGAATAATCTTAAGAAGTAGTTTTAAGTCAGCTGGTCTGTTTATTGCGTTTTATCCTATGTATTTCTTATATATTGTTGAATGTTAACATGTTGTCTTTGTCCTGTTGTTTGATGCTAATAATCAATAATCAATTTCCCTAAGGGTACAAATAAACCTACCTACCTACCTACCTACCTACCTAACTACCGACCTATCAGCTGTCTTTTCATATGGTTACATTTTTACATGGTTTAAAAAAGTACATTTTAAATGCATACATGCTAGCTGTAGTGCTGTACTCCAATTTAAACACATTAAGTTGCTTCTACATACTCAGATGTTTACTAATTTAGAATTTAGAAAATATAAACGAAAAACAAGTCTTACCGTGCACAGTCCACATTTTCGTCGAGCTCCATTTCTGACTGATCCGGGAGCATGTTTTCTACCATATCCACGCCAGCTTTCAGTAATGGCAATGGGAAACTTGTGAACTCAATATCCTGACTGAGTTTGTGCAGTCTTCATAAACACAATAATAAAATTTTTAACAATTTTTACAATTTTGTAATTTTACAATTACAATACTAACGCTAGCAAAAACAACAACCGACTCTTCTAAATGCTACTCTGCACTCTGTTAACAGAGCATGCCTGCCAGATAAGTAGCTCTTGCGATGTCACTAGCGTGGTTAGAAAAAAAAAACTGTTTTCCGGAAGTGGGAAAGAAACAGGCACTTTTTCTTCCAAATTTGTGCCCTTGTGCATAGTAAAACATTTTAATATGGTCTTTTATGGTATTATGTCATATTTTCACACACAGTTCTACTTTTTTTTAAATTGTATTTTAACCTGGAATATGCTCCTTAAAGTTAGCATGCCAGTGCATGCCTAGGCATTTTCACAGTCACTTCCGAGGACTGATCGAGCCTTGTTGGGGCTTTGTTAGGCCCGGCGAATACCTTGGGCCAAAGCGGATTAGCTGTGGCTTTGGGGTGGGGTGAAAGCAAGTTTGAACCAGTTTGAGTCAGGTAAAAAAAGGGTCTGCAGTCTTTTTTCACTAGTTTTGCAATCGCTCTCTAGAGTACACATCCAAAAATAAATAAATAATTCACGAGTTCATCTGCTCAATCAATTGCGTCAAACGTGGTAAACAATTTTGCTGTTGCTGTCGTGGAGGAGGCTCAAGGCTTGACTCGAGCTCCAAGTACCCCGCCCACCCCCTCCCCCAAATCAGCAGCATGCCCTTCTGGATCTTTCACTTACTTTGAAGACACTACTGACTACGTTTACATGGACATCAGTAATCTAGTTATTTGCCTTAATCTAAGACAACAATATAATTAAGGTGTTTGTGTGCTTTTTAAATGTTGCGTCACCAGGCTATCCACGTTTCCTGCAGAGTCTTATGTAATTTTGGGTGTTTGAGCTTTAATTTTTTTTACTTTAAATGCAGTTCGGCAGTTTCACTTTCACTCATGAACATTTTATTCATGCCCCCTGACAAACTGGGAAATTGGACGCGAGTAAAGAGTAAGGACTGATGGAGGAGTGCTGTTTTAATGGAATTTAATACAGCACGCCGTATGGAAAGAAAAAACTTCTGCATTTCGTGATGTGTGTGTCTGCGGTCCTTTACTGACAGTGGTGTGTGTGTATCTTGTCCTAAAAAGTCCTACATGACGGTAATAGTTTGATTGCGGTGTTTACTTCGATAATGCCACTAATATATACATACTCCACGTCTTAAATTCGTTTCTGTTTAGTTCAATTATGACTTTAGTCAGATTAAGTCGATCAAAAATCGCTGTTTACATGGTAAAGGCGAGGCAGCATTTTCTGTATGTACGTATGCTCACGCTTATTGACAGTGGAAGATCATTTACGGTTAGTCGTGTCAGGAATCCAACCACGGATTAACAAATTTGTCCTCACAGAAACAGGCTAAGCCATCACACTGAATCAGGTAAGCTATATATTTATGTTTCAATGTAATTAATGCTATGCGAGTGAAACTGAACAAACTTCTAGAGGATCTAGAGGATTAATGCGAAAAATTTAAATTGGAGGGAATCAAATGGGCTGACCATGAATTTGGATTTCACCTCTTTGCTAAAAAAGAATCGACGATGTCCAGATCTGATAAAGCAGACTGTAAACTGTTTCAAACGAAAGTAGTATCTGGGAGGCTGTCTAGACCGGGATTAAGGCTTGACACTGCAACTGAAACTATTGATTCTGTCCTTTCTAGCACGTTAGACATAGTTGCTCCGTTACACTTCAAAAAGATGCCATGGCACAATGAGCACACACGTGCCTTAAAGAAAGCAGCCCGGAAAATGGAACGTAGATGGAAGAAATCAAAAATAGAGGTTTTTCGTCTGGCCTGGAAAGAAAGTATTCTTAACTTTAGAAAAGCTTTAAAGGCTGCCAGATCTGCTTATTTTTCAACTTTAATAGAAGAAAATAAACACAACCCTAGGGTCCTGTTGCACAGTACACAGTAGCCAATCTAACTAAAAATAAAGCATCAACATGCATTTCTCAACACAGCAGTAATGACTTTATGAATTTTTTCACATGATGATATCAGAGATAAAATAAGCACCATCAATCTGCCTCCAACAGCTTTGTCCCAATTAGAGCACTGTAGACCGTTAATGGATAAACTTCAAACTTTTTCAGCAGTAAGTGAGGAAGAACTGTCTAAACTGATAAATTCGTCCAAATCAACAACGTCTATGCTAGATCCTATACCGACCAAATTATTAAAACAATTGTTTTCAGAAGTTTCTGAACCTGTTCTTAACATTTTAAATTCATCTCTACTTTTAGGATATGTTCCTAAAACTTTTAAACTAGCTGTCATTAAGCCTCTTATTAAAAAACCACAACCTGATCCCAAAGAACTAGTAAATTATAGACCCATCTCAAACCTGCCTTTTCTATCAAAAATACTAGAAAAAGTCGTATCTGCTCAACTATGTTCCTTCCTACAAAGAAACAATATTTATGAAAAATTTCAATCTGGATTTAGAGCATTTCATAGCACAGAAACAGCACTCCTAAGAGTTACAAATGACCTCCTTCTGTCGTCCGATCGTGGTTGTATTTCTCTCTTAATGTTATTGGACCTCAGTGCTGCATTTGATACAATCGATCATAATATTCTCCTTCCCTAGGTTTGAAAATTATGTTGGTATTACTGGAACTGCAATGGCCTGGTTCAGGTCTTATCTATCTGAACGTTATCAATTTGTATCAGTTAATGAAGAAGCATTACAGATCAAAAGTACACTGTGGGGTACCACAAGGCTCAGTTCTTGGTCCCTTACTTTTCACACTATATATACTACCGCTAGGCGATATCATTAAAAAGCATGGAGTTAGCTTCCACTGTTATGCTGATGATACACAACTTTATATCTCCTCTCAACCTGATAATATGTATGAATTTATTCAATTAACAGATTGTATAACTGATATAAAAAATTGGATGACTAATAACTTTTTATTATTAAATTCAGATAAAACTGAGGTCTTGATTATTGGACCCAAAAACCTCACACGAAAAAACCTAGAACACTGTCTAACCCTTGATGGATTCTTAGTTCAGTCCTCATCTTCAGTCAAAAATTTGGGGGTGATTTTTGATAGCAACATGTCGTTTGAAGGCCAGATTTCTAGCATCTGTAAAACTGCATTTTTTCATCTTAAAAATGTTGCCAAACTTCAACATATGCTATCAATGTCTGATGAGGAAAAGCTTATTGTGCTTTCATGACCTCTCGTACTATTGTAATGCGTTACTAGGTGGTTGCCCTATTGGTCTAATTAACAAACTTCAGCTGGTTCAAAATGCAGCTGCTAGAGTGCTTTCTAGAACAAAGAAATATTATCATATTACTCCAGTTCTTTCATCATTGCATTGGCTCCCTATTAAATATTGTATAAATTTTTACATTTTATTGACTACCTACAAAGCCCTTAGCTTCCCAGTATTTGAAGGAGCTCCTGGTGTATTATAGCCCCTCATGTCCACTATGCTCAATTAATTCTGGACAATTGATTATTCAATTCAGAATATCAAAATCAACTGTAGGTGGTAGATTTTTCTCATATCTGGCACCTAAACTCTGGAACAGCCTTCCCAGCACAGTTCGGGAAGCAGACACACTCTGTCAGTTTAGCATACACATAAAACACAAATGCTTTTGAAATACAAATCCTTTAAAGCATTGTTAGTCTGCATTATTTAGGGCAACCGGAGCCGGGAACACTTCCCAAAAGACATTATAATTTGAACGGCATCTGCGCTTATGTTAGTCTTTTTTTTTTTTTTTTTTTAATTCCAGAGGTTTCCATAATCCTGGACCAGGCCGTATTCTGAGCAGCTGCTGTGGTGGTCATGGAGGAGTGGACAGCATGAGACTGATTCCTGTAAGACCCCAGTGACAGACGAGTCTTCGCATTATCCCTCTCCCACCTGCAGCTTCTCCACGATGGACGTCCAGCGTTCTCCAGCCTCCGGCGCCTAGACTGCAGCTCTGCACAAGACGTTTGGCCATAGGAGAAATGGTCATGCCCAACTGAGCCTGGTTTCTCTCAACGTTTTTTTTCCTTCACTTTCGCCAATTGGTGAAGTTCGTTCCTCGCCGCTGTCGCCACTGGCTTGCATGGTTCGGGACCTGTGGAGCTGCGCATCGATGGATATGCTCTTCAGTGTTTGGACTTTCAGCAGTGAAAATTAAACCACACTGAACTGAACTAAACTAAACTTAAACTCTGAAAACTGGACTGACACTGTTTCAATTTACTGTACTCTTCTATGTTAAGCTGCTTTTACACAATCTACATTGTAAAAGCGCTATAGAAATAAAGATGAATTGAATTTAATTGAATTAAAACCTTGTCTCAAACCAGACAGAACGTAGTATGTGAACAACATATCAGGATGATTTTCTAGTTCTAGAGCTAAGAGAGAGACATTGACAGGAGAGGAGAGATACTTTTTAAGATCTTTATTGTTTCTTGCAGAGGATTTATATACTGGGCACACTGGGCGGGCATGTGCACCACCACAGAAATTACAGATATGCAAAAAATGACATTTTTGTCTTATGCAGCGGAGAAAGTTGAAACTATTGCACACTTGACGATTAGCAGAAAATGATGGTGATGGTTTTTATTTACGGATCGATTGGCTGTGGGTTGTGGCACGTATGAAGTGGACTTGAAGTCGGAGGATGGCTGAGTCTGAATGTTTTGATGTGTTTTAATGACAAAAGGGCAGGAGATGGACTGGTGATCGAGGGATCTGCAAATGGCAAAAGTAATGTTGCTGCAGCCAAGAAAAACTCTATTGTATAGGTTGAAATTAAGTGAACCCCAATATGGTTATTGATTCCAGTGGGTGAGTCTTGAAGCACATTTTGCTGAAAAAAGTTTGTGATACATGTAGAAGTGGCTGCCGCCGAAGGATAATGACAGATCAGCGATAATGGAAAGATAATAAATTACTTGCGATGATTTGGGTTAACTGCACAAAATATGTAGATGCGTAGACACTACTGGAGCTGGAGGCTGACACAGCCCGACCACTACGCCGGCTTTTCCTGGATGGGCGGCCGGAGGCTACTTGGAGAGGAGTGGGAGCAGCGGAAGGAGGCAATCCAGTTTGAGAGCTGAGGTAAAGGGCATATAGTTGTACTTTTGAGTGTCTGCGGGCAAACGTAATGTTTGCTGTGGCAAGAACATGACGTAACCCATTAACTGTCCACTTTGAAATGGAATCAGGAATCCCGGCATTTGAACTGGATGGAGTAGGCTGAGCTGAAGGAAGATTCCGGGCTATGGCGGCGTCTCCAAGATGTAGATGAATGCAGAGAAGGACGGCTGAATTTGGCGCTGTTCCGTCCAGGGTTGGGGGAGCCGATCGTCATTATACAGTGAAATACCTGTTGTTTTACAGGAATTTTCTGAATTGAAATATTCTAACATTTAATTTACAGATAATTGTTAGTATTTCAGTATGACACAATTAAGATTATTTTAATTTGATTTAATTAATTTATTTTGAACAGAATATCCTACACTTTATTCTTCATAACAATTCCACACTTTATAACAATTATTCAAACAAAATACATTTCATCATAATCAACAAAAATATTTACTTATCCATATACACTTAAAATAACAAACTAATGTAACCAGTTTGAAATGGAGTGGATGAAAGACATGCTTATTATTTTCCCCACCCCATTACCACACCATTCAACTGTCACTACAATATGTGAATTACAATTTATAGTTAAACTGTTCATTTGTGTTAAAAAGTTGTCAGTGTAGTTTAGAAGCAAAAACAAGCATTTCTAAATGTTGTCTTATCACATAACTGGTGTCGAGAGCTAAAAAGCAGAGAAAACTACAGCAGGCATCTTTTAAATTTCAGAAAAATCAGAAGACTTCCGAAGACTCAAAACAAGCTTAAATTTGTGAAAGTCAGTGTATAATCCACCTGATTGTCCTGGAAACCCTTGTGTCAGGATCCAGACTCCAGTGGATAAAGTCTTAACTCTCAGGTAGGTCCTTTAGGTTATGGAGGGTGAGGTTTTTAAATCACTACATCTTGCTAGTTGCTATTGGGATGTTTCATGGCTCAGTGCTTGCACTGGAAAAAAATGCTTTTCTTTCTTAGATTTTTGCCTTGTTTCTAGTCCAAATATCAAAAAAATTCTTAAATCAAGAAGCATTTTATAGACAAGCAAAAATATATATATTTTTTTAAGAATTAACATGTCAAAATTAGGTAAGTTTTTCCTTAAAACAAGCAAAAACCGGCCTATGGCATAAAAAACTAAATAATTTTATGTCAAAAGGAAAAACACGATTATTTTATATATTATCTGGAAGCCTTTTTGTACAGAGTCAGATAACCCTTATTTTGCCCTTAAATTTTAGGGTGCGGCATAAAATACATTTTTAACCAAATTTTTTAGGTTATGTTTAATAGGTATGTTTGTGCAAGAACATGCACATCTAGAGCATTGTCATAGTAGATCTAGATAAATCTTTATAAAAAAGGTTTTAAAGAGTTACAAAAATTGGATATAATAAAAAAAAAAAACTATATAAAACAAACAAAAACGCTAACAAATTAGGCATATAAAATCATTCATTCATTCATTTTCTTATAGGCTTGTTGCGGTCTTCTTTTTTTATTTCAGAATACATGATTCAGGAAATATGATGATAAATCAAACGGTTTTCAATCTTTTATACTGTGGCTTAAAACAAGGTAATCTCACCAGAGACAGACCTAATTATGCAAATGGGTAGTATGGAGACAAAGGAAATCTCAAACTATTGGTCAGTTCAGAGAAAAGAGGTGTTTACTGACCGATGGCTTAAATCTGGACTGCAACTTCATTGTAGGATGTTTTTTTCCATAGAAGACTCCTCTAAATCTGTTAATCTTTTCTGACAATTTGTCTCGTTTGAATCCACGATCCTATACCTCTCACTGCTCAGCTCTCACGACACAAGGACTCCCCAAGGACCTCTGTGTTCCCAAGTGCATCAGGAAGCTCACACAACAAGAGAGAGTATTCAAATATATTGTTATATGCTTACACAAGCTCTGGCCATTTTAAGGTGTTTTTCTCTGTGATTCTTGTTAGTCGTGGTAAAACTGGGTGGAAAATGTTTATTCTTTACTTGATTTCTATATTTTCTTACGTTTCTGTGTTTTATGTATCATACGTTTTTGTTTGTTATATGTTAGTCATTAAACCATATTATATCCATGTTAAATTGCCTTTGTTTTACCTCAGAAATGGTCCCTTTAACAATTAAAGATATTTTTGCTCATTTTATTATAATTACTTTTGAGTTTATAAACTATTTATCTTTACTTCCCCAGGAAGTATTAAATTGCTTTGAATGAATAGATGAGCAGATCAGCTGATTGTAATATTCATACAGCTAACCATAATGGTAATTCTAAATAATATTATTAAATAATACATATTATTTAATTCATAAGGTGGCCCAGTGGATAGTGATGACGCCTCACAGCAAGAAGGTCACTGGTTCGAGCCTTGGCTGGGCCAGTTGGCATTTCTGTGTGGAGTTTGCATGTTGTTTCCGTGGGTGTTCAAAGACATGCACTATAGGTGAACTGGGTAAGCTAAACTGTCCATAGTGTGTATGGGAGTGTATGGGTGTTTCCCAGTGATGGGTTGCAGCTGGAAGGGCATTCCCTGCGTAAAACACACTCGTTAAATGTAGAAACACTCATTTCTTAACTGATCACTAATCAGTCACTGCTTTACTGTATTATAGGCCTATAAATATGTCAAATGTGACAGGACACCGGGCTGTTCTGAGCCAAAAAAAAAACAAACAACTGGTCCACAATTTGTAGTTTTATACCTACCACATATTCACCTTTTCTAAATCCTAAATTGTTCTAGAAAAGAATAGAGGAATTATTCTCAGCCTGGCTCTGTAAAGTGTATGATGGCCAACCCTATGCCCACATGACGCTGCTCCAGGCAAAGGACACTTTTCCCCCTGAGACCCCACACTCTGTATTTACTGTATTCTGGAGAATATACTTTTGAATATTTTTTGTTTCTTCATGTCATTGATGTTTACAGTGTACCTGTTCACCCAATTAAAATCAATGCTTCTGCATTCAGCACATCAGGAAATGATGCAGGTTTCTTGACAAATGCACTTCTATAAAGTAAGCAATACTGTGAAGCATAATGACAGTGCTACAAACCCTTTGCAAATGACTGATTGCATGCAGGCAAACAAAACAATTTTCGGCTTAAAAAGAAATTCACTAATTTTCAGCTTATAAGGGAAAGCACAAGATGGCGCCGACGAAGATGGCCGCCTCCGTGTTGAGCTCTG
>CAIGQV010017532.1:22219570-22236017 GCA_903798115.1 Danio jaintianensis | reverse complement strand
ACACTGTGCAGGGCTGAGACCCTTCAGGAACTGGCTTTGACACCTGTGCTATACAATAACACAAAAAATAGGTTTACATTTTCTTTTCCTTTTTAAATGAAACAATATGTTATTTGAACAATTACAGCATTTTGAGTCAGCAATGTGGCAATAACTGTTTTAATTACTTCTGTCAAATTCAAATCCTCACAAAACTACTTGTCCCCACAGTCATGTACAGAGGAAAGGGCCTTCATTTTAAGGTCAAAAACAGATTTTAAAATTAAAAAATTTATAACATCAGATATGATGTAAATGAGGGCGTCATGGTGGCGCAGTGGGTAGCACGATCGCCTCACAGCAAGAAGGTCGCTGGTTCGAGCCCCTGCTGGGTCAGTTGGCATTTCTGTGTGGAGTTTGCATGTTCTCCCCGTGTTGGCGTGGGTTTCCTCCAGGTGCTCCGGTTTCCCCCACAGTCCAAAGACGTGTGGTATAGGTGAATTGAATAAGCTAAATTGGCCGTAGTGTATGTGTATGAATGCAGGAGTGTATGGGTGTTTTCCAGTGTTGGGTTGTGGCTGGAAGGGCATCCGCTGCGTAAAACATATGCTGGATAAGTTGGCGGTTCATTGCACTTTGGCGACCCCTGATTAATAAAGGGACTAAGCCGAAAAGAAAATGAATGAATGAATGATGTAAATGACATTAAAAAAGAAATATATATATAAAAAAATAACCGGAAACACAGACTTGCTGTTGGGTTATTTTAACTCAATCCATTTGGTCTTTAAGGTTAATCCAACAAATTAGGTTACAAAAATAACAGATTTTTTGGGTTATTTTGTCAAAAGAAAATTGCTTAACCATCATATAATAATAATAAATGATTATTATTATTTTTAGTAGTAGTAGTTGTTGTATTTATATGTAAATAAAAAAACACAGCGTCTAATACATTGCTTTGGCAATGCTTAATTTAAATTCATGCAAACATGAATGAGTGCCACTCCTCCCACAACAAAAGAAGCCTGAGAGCAGTTTAGTTTATTCCCAAGAAGGACAAGAGGGTACTGTCTCCATTGCTCCTCCTCCAAGTACTGAACAATATTTGTTTCAACCTTGAAATTAAAATTTGAACTATAAGTATGCACACATGGATTAAATAATAGCCAAAATTTATTGTCATAAAAAATGCACCTACAGGTCGCAAATCAACAAATACCTGATTTGCCTCCTGGTATGAGGGCTGAATCATCCTGCTGCCCAGTCTGTATGGCAGTGGAGGAAGGATAGCTGGCAGAGTTAAAGCAGTTACATATATATATATACACACACACATACATGTACACACACACACACACACACACACACACACACACACACACACACATATATATGAGCAATATCACACTCGTAGCAGTGAGATATGGGGTTGCATATATACAGTCGTGGCCAAAAGTTTTGAGAATTACATAAATATTGGAAATTGGAAAAGTTGCTGCTTAAGTTTTTATAATAGCAATTTGCATATACTCCAGAATGTTATGAAGAGTGATCAGATGAAATGCATAGTCCTTCTTTGCCATGAAAATGAACTTAATCCTGAAAAAAACTTTCCACTGCATTTCATTGCTGTCATTAAAGGACCTGCTGAGATCATTTCAGTAATCGTCTTGTTAACTCAGGTGAGAATGTTGACGAGCACAAGGCTGGAGATCATTATGTCAGGCTGATTGGGTTAGAATGGCAGACTTGACATGTTAAAAGGAGGGTGATGCTTGAAATCATTGTTCTTCCATTGTCACCATTGTTCTACCATGGTGACCTGCAAAGAAACGCGTGCAGCCATCATTGTGTTGCATAAAAATGGCTTCACAGGCAAGGATATTGTGGCTACTAAGATTGCACCTAAATCAACAATTTATAGGATCATCAAGAACTTCAAGGAAAGAGGTTTAATTCTTGTTAAGAAGGCTTCAGGGCATCCAAGAAAGTCCAGCAAGCGCCAGGATCGTCTCCTAAAGAGGATTCAGCTGCGGGATAGGAGTGCCACCAGTGTAGAGTTTGCTCAGGAATGGCAGCAGACAGGTGTGAGCGCATCTGCACGCACAGTGAGGCGAAGACTTTTGGAAGATAGCCTGGTGTCAAGAAGGGCAGCAAAGACACCACTTCTCTCCAAAACAAGCATCAGGGACAGATTGATCTTCTGCAAAAAGTATGGCAAATGGTCATATTCTCAGATGAAAAACCCTTTCCGATTGTTTGGGGCATCTGGAAAAAGGCTTGTCCGGAGAAGAAAAGGTGAGCGCTACCATCAGTCCTGTGTCATGCCAACAGTAAAGCATCCTGAGACCATTCATGTGTGGGGTTGCTTCTCATCCAAAGGAGTGGGCTGGACAAACAAAAACCCACTAATTCTGACAAACTCCAAGAAGTGATTATGAAAGAATGGGTTGCTATCAGTCAGGATTTGGCCCAGAAGTTGATTGAGAGCATGCCCAGTCGAATTGCAGAGGTCCTGAAAAAGAAGGGCCAACACTGCAAATACTGACTTTTGCATAAATGTCATGTAATTGTCTATAAAAGCCTTTGAAATGTATAAAGTGCTTGTAATTATATTTCAGTACATCACAGAAACAACTGAAACAAAGATCTAAAAGCAGTTTAGCAGCAAACTTTGTGAAAACTAATAGTTGTGTCATTCTCAAAACTTCTGGCCACGACTATATATATATATATACACACACACACACACACTTACCGGGCTGCACGGTGGCGCAGTGGGTAGCACGTTCGCCTTACAGCAAGAAGGTCGCTGGTTTGAGCCTTGGCTGGGTCAGTTGGCATTTCTGTGTGGAGTTTGCATGTTCTCCGCGTGTTGGCGTGGGTTTCCTCTGGGTGCTCTGGTTCCCCCACAGTCCAAAGACATGCGGTATAGGTGAATTTGGTAGGCTAAATTCCGTAGTGTATGTGTGAATAAGTGTGTATGGATGTTTGGATTGTATGGATGAAAATATTCCTCAGAGATTTTGGTCCATATTGACATAATGATCCCAAAGGTGCTATTGGATTGAGATCTGGTGACTGTGATCATTTGAGTACAGTGATCTCATTGTCATGTTCAAGAAACCAGTCTGAGATGATTCGCGCTTTATGACATGGCGAGTTATTCTGCTGGAAGTAGCCATCAGAAGATACACTGTGGGTACACTGTGGTCATAAAGGGATGGACATGGTCAGCAACAATACTCAGGTAGGCTGTGGCGTTGACACGATGATCAATTTGTACTAATGGGCCCAAAGTGTGCCAAGAAAATATTCCCCACATCGTTACACCACTACCAGCCTGAACCGTTGATACAAGGCAGGATGGATCCATGCTTTCATGTTGTTGACACCAAATTCTGACCCTACCATCTGAATTTCGCAGCAGAAATCGAGACTCATCAGACCGGTCAACGTTTCTCCAATCTTCTATTGTCAAATTTTGGTGAGACTGTGCGAATTGTAGCCTCAGTTTCCTGTTCTTAGCTGACAGGAGTGGCACCTGGTGTGGTCTTCTGCTGCTGTAGCCCATCCGCCTCAAGATTCAATGTGTTGTGCGAACAATGATGCTCTTCTGGATATCTCAGCTGTAACGAGTGTTTATTTGAGTTACTGTTGCCTTTCTATCAACTCAAACCAGTCTGGCCATTCTCCTCTGACCTCTGGCATCAACAACGCATTTGCGCCCACAGAACTGCCACTCAGTGGATATTTTTTCTTTTTCAGACCATTCTCTGTAAATCCTAGAGATGGTTGTGTGTGAAAATCCCAGTAGATCAGAAGTTTCTGAAATACTCAGACCAGCCCGTCTGGCACCAACAACCATGTTCAAAGTCACTTAAATCACCTTTCTTCCTCATTCTGATGCTCGGTTTGAACTGCAGCAGATCGTCTTGACCATGTCTACATGCCTAAATGCATTGAGTTGCTGCCATGTTATTGGCTGATTAGAAATTTGTGTTAACGAGCAGTTGGACAGGTGTACCTTATAAAGTGGCCGGTGAGTGTATATATATATAAATAAATAAATAAATAAATAAATAAATAAATAAATACATACATACATACATACATACATACATATATTCTCACCTGCAAACTTCTCAATTAATGTTTCCAAGCTCCACTTTAGAAGTTTTTCCTTCACGTAAGAATCCTTACGTGAAAACGGTGTCTTCAACGGTCACGTATCTTCATAAGATCAGGCTGGTAAAATCAGAAACGAAAGCCTACTACAATAACGTCATTAAAATGTCTTTGATACTATTTGAGATTTTTGATAAAAGTTATTCCTGTCACTGTAAAGAAATAAGTCATTAATGACAGGGGCTTATAACGATCTGAAAAATGTCATGAAACTACTAAGATACATTTGTGAATCATAGGTTATATTTTATAAATCTAATCTTTAAAACTTTCTACATGAGATCTTGGGATCATTCACATATCGCCTCTTTAGCACGCGCAAGCTCGTTAAATAGAGCAACGTGCTCGCAAATTCCGGGCACGCGCACCTACTTCAAACCATCAAAACTTTTTAGAATGTCCCAAAATGCGTTGAAAATGGTGAAGCAAGCGACGTGCTCCACGCACGGCCGGCCTATAGTCTATTTTTACTTAACGGTGGTGTATGTAAGATTTTGACTCTTCTAAAAATACCATTATATGTTTTCAGATATTTAAGAAACATGCTAAGTGAACATTGTTCTTTATCTGAAAAAAAAAGTCAGATATTCTGCTTTGAAAATGTGCGTTACGTGCCAGAACGGCTGTCTTTGTTTAGGTTCTTTAAACCCGCCCAATGCCAGTTTAGCCAAATATATTTAAGCACCCCGGGTTGGCTTGGAGGGAAACCGTGTATTTCATTCATTCAGTCAGGAAGGCTCTCAAAGTGTGCATCCGTGACCGAAATGCGACCTCCGGTGGACAGTAGCAGACTCTGACTCAGAGTTCCACGTGAGGTGGTTATTAATTAGCAAATAATATAAATATTAGGAACGTAAACATTAGGTGAGCAGGTTACAATGTAACCCTGTGTCATAACATCACGCTAAGTGTTGAGATTTGCATTGATAAGCAATTTGGCTGTCTGTTTGCACCAGATGAAAAGCAACAGAAATTTAAATACAGCCATCCAGAAGCACAGAATATATTTACACTTACTGCATTCCAAACAAATGGTAAGGTTTATAATCTAATTAATACATATTAAACCTCTTTAACATTATTAAATGTACATGCTGAATAACTGATATGTTTTGGGTTACACTGAGTCACAGTTCTAAAGTTCAATTTCAAAGGTTTATTTGATTTTAAAGATCTGAGGTGAACTATCTGCTGCTGCTTTCAGTAGTTTGGCAATAAATGTCATGTAAAATGGCATTCAAACTCACATTATTAGCATTTAACATTGAATAAAGCATATAAGGTGTACCTGAGGTAAACATTGTCAGTTTATCCTGTTGTTCAGCTGCAAGAAATAGAAGCCGTTTCTTGGTTAGAACAAAAACTCATTTTAATATGGAAAATATTCCTTCTATCACATACCATTGCTTTTATTTAGAACATGGTTTAAATCAGCCTTAAATCAGTTCAACCACTGGGTGTCAAACTTACATACTGGACCTTTAATGTTACGGTGAATAGCTAAGGACATTTGCTATTAAGCAATGCAGATGCAGATACAGCTGGCATAAAGTAATTGACAGGAGGCAATGTAAAAATTTTTGGGAACAAAGTGATGAAACTATACTGTATTACTATACTAAATTGGCCGTAATGTGTGTGTGTGTGTGTGTGTGTGTGTGTGTGTGTGTGTGTGTGTGTGTAAATGTGAGAGTGTATGGGTGTTTCCCAGTACTGGGTTGCGGTTGGATGGGCATCCGTTGTGTAATATGCTGGAATAGTTGGCGGATTTATTCCGCTGTGGGACTAAGCTGAAGGAAAATGAATGAAAACTAGTTGTTATGTTATGTTGAGTTGTTATGGAAATGATCCAATAAACATTCAGTTTAACCCAACATAGGGACCCAATGTTTTTAACCCTTTAATTGGTTATTATTATAAAAATTATTAACCAAACACTGTAAAAAATGTCTTGTTAAATTAACAGTAACTTACTGGCAACAATTATCCAGTAGTTGCTGTATTTCATAAAACAGTAAAATTACTGTAATACTAATTACAATAGTGTTACGTTTACTATAAAATGTAATACATAAATACTTTTGAGCCACAAAATTATTTGACGAGAAAAATATTTTAATCATTTTAATTGAACAATATAATTAAAGTTTAAAGTATATATCAATTCATATTTTATATATTTGAATTGGATTAATGTATTTCTTTTGATACAATTAACATTACATTAGCTTACCACTAACCTGTGTAATGGCTGTCATCAAAATCAGCGAACACCTTTTTTCAAGGGTTGGGGTTTGTGACTATGTTTACATGGATATTAGTAATCTAATGATTTGCCTCATCTTAATAAGACAATAATATGATTAAGGTGTTTACATGAGGTGCTTTTTGAATGTTCTTTTCATGAGCCTGTTTTACATGTTACAGCACATAGATCGATTAACGTTGCTGCATCACCACGCTATCCAACGTTTCCTCTAAAGTTTCATGTAATTTTGGTTTCATTTAAAATTTATTAACTGCAAAAAACTTTAACTGCAGAAAAAAACTTTTACTGCAGTTTGGCGGGTTCACTTTCATTCAGAAACATTTCATTCATGCCCCCGTGAAAAACTGAGGTATTTGATGCGAGCGTTAAGTAAGGACTGGTGGAAGAGTGTTGTTTTAATGGAATTTGATATCGAACCCCGAATGGAAAGAAAAAAACTCAGCATTTTGCGATGCGGGTGTCTGTGGTCCTTTAAGATAATCAAAATCGCTGTTTACATGGTAGACTCTTAATCAGAGTATTATCTTAATCATATTAAAATCGGAGTATTGGTGTCCATATAAACGTAGTAAGTGAAAGTGCCAGATGATGTCGCAAGCTGTCAAAGACATTCCTCTGCCTTTAAGTTGATTCCCTGTGCCCTCAAATGTTTCATTATGTTTGACGTGTTTCCCCCTTATGCAAAACTTTTGTAAAGCATCTGCTTCACGTTGGTGTGTCAGAATCTTTGCTTGTAAAATATAGCCATACTTTAGAATGCTTAGTTTAAGCAAATTTGATGAACGCGATTATGCGTGTTGATGAAGGGAGTCGCTCACCGGATGTGCCGTACTGCGCACTTTGCCTTTTATATCTAAGCAACAAGAACAAATGCCTCGCCGACGGTGTCCGTATCCCTCAAAGATGTTGAGAATTAAACATTTGAAGATGGTGTGACGCGTACTTATGTGTGCTTTGGTGCACCCCTTGATGCTTCTTATGTCCTTGTCGCAGCACCAGTGGCACCGAAATTCATATTCTGATTCGCTCCGGTGCGTACCGATTACATTGGTTCGGTACCCAACTCTAATCATCTTACACATATTACTAAAGCCGGTGTCACACTGCACTTTTTGCCCCATAGACTTCCATTCTTATGCCGCGGTCACACTAGAGTTTGAGCATGCAAAATTCTGTTGTACAGCGCTGCGAAAAGGGGCGGAATTAAACAAGATGATTAGACATTTAAAAAAGCAAGCGATTGGTCCATATTTTAAATTTCTGTACAGAGGTCATGTTTTGATCTTCGATTGGTCTCATGCAATCACATAAGGCAATTTGGCAGGTCAGAGTTCACCAAGCTTGAACTTTGCAACGCAGCGAACTCTGAAACTTGTCACACAAGCTTGCGTTTTCGGTCTGAGGCATTCGCATGCACATGAATGGAAGTCTACAGGGCGAAAAGTGCAGTGTGACTACGGCTTTATGTATGCGACAGACTGGAAAAGCAAGCTCGTGTGACAAGTTTCGCAGTTCGCTGCATTGCAAAGTTCAAGCTTGGTGAACTATGACCTGTGAAATCGCATCACGTGACTGCGTGAGACCATTCGAAGATCAAAACATGACCTCACTGTACAAATTTTAAAAATAGACCAATTTTTGATCAAAAATAGACCACTTTTTTAATGTTGAATCATCTTGTTTTATCCCACCCTTTTTGCAGCGACATACAACAGAATTTTGCATGCTCAAACTCTAGTGTGACCACATAAGGGCCACAAGCTCTGTACAGTTTAGCTTTGACCCTAATTAAACAAACCAGATTGAACTAAATGACTACGTTTACATGGACATCAGTAATCGAATTATTTGCCTTAATCTGATTAAAACAATAATATGATTAAGGTGTTTACATGAGTTGCGTTTTGCTTTTTCTGCGGTATCCACGTTTCCTCCAGAGTTTATTGAAAATATGTAATTTCGGGTATTTAATTTTTAATTTTTTTACTTTAACTGCAGTTCGTCAGTTTCACTTTCATTCAGGAACATTTCATTCATGTTCCCGTGACAAACTGAAGTATTGGATGCAAGTATAGTGTCAAACAGCCATCTGTGTATGGACTATCCTGTCACAAAATGTGTCAAAGTCCTACATGACGGTAATAGTTTGATTAAGGTGTTTACTTGTTTGTACTGCACTTCAATAATGTGACTAAAATAGGCATACTCCACGTCTTAATTCAATTTCTGTTTAGTTCGTTTATGACCTTAATTGGATCAATCAAAAATCGCTGTTTACATGGTAGACTCGTAATCAGAGTATTGTCTTAATCGTATTCAAATCAGATTAATAGTGTCCATGTAAGCACACTCAGTGACTTATTTTAGAAACCCTCAAAATATTTGAACACATTTTACTTACTCATTGTAATTTTTTATTTAAAGGGGTGGTCCACAGTGTTTTTTTTTAAAGGTTTGATTGTGTTTATGGGGTGCAAAACAATGTGTGTTCGTGATTCATTAGTAAAAAAAAATCACGTTATTTGTTCACATATCTTACCTTCATTTCATACATCCTGGTATGAAATGAAGAGTATTTATGGGTATTTATTCGAGCAATGCAACAACAACAATAAGGTGAAGCAGGATAATGGTGTAGTGAAGATAGCATAATCTTCACACAACAGACAGCTCTGTTGGTTAGCTCAGTACTTGGGTAAACGCCAACATAAGAATAGTCACTTCCCTTAAATAGGTGAGTTTGCATCCACAGGAGGAAGGGAACATCCACGGAATAGCACAGGCGAATCATCCACTGAAGAACACTGGAGAACACAGGAGAAAAGACAAAGAGAACCATCCGTCTTCGTTTCCAGCCGGTGAGTGAATGAGAGAGGTGAGCATATATAGTGTGCTGGTGATTGCAGGTGCAGGTGTGGGTGATTAGTAATCAGGTGAGGGTTCACGTGTGTGGTGGATGGTGACTGAGAGTGGTGACTGGGACTGCAGGAACGAGCCAAGGGTGTGACAGTACCCCCCCCCTCCACGGGTGACTCCTGGCACCCTAGACCGACGGCGGGGACGGCCTCGACCTCGGGGAGCTGGACAGTCTGGGTGTCGGTGGTGGAACTCCTCGAGGAGAGTGGGATCCAGGATGTCGTTACGGGGTGTCCATGATCTCTCCTCGGGACCAAAACCTTCCCAGTCTATGAGGTACTGGAGCTGGCCGTTCCGCCGCCGGGAGTCGAGAACTTCCTGGACTTGGTAGATGTTGTCACCGAGTACTTCGGTTTGTTCTGGAGGGAGAGGCGGTTCCGGTTCTGTGGAAGGAGGGAGAACTGGGTCAGAGTAAGGTTTTAGGAGAGACACATGAAACGTGGGGGAGATCCGGTAATGTGGAGGTAAGTTGAGACGGTAGGTGACAGGGTTAATTTGGGAGTGAATAGTGAATGTTCCTATGTAGCGGGGACTCAGCTTGCAGCAGGGCAGACGGAGGCGAATGTCCCTGGTGGAGAGCCATACCTTGTCTCCTGGATGGTAAGTGGGGTTAGGTAACCTGTGGCGATTGGCGGCATCGGTATACCTCCGTACTGCCTGCTGTAGATGGACATGTGCTGAGTCCCACACCCTCTCGCTCTCCTGGAACCAGTGATCCACCGGGGGTACTTCAGAGGTTTCGCCGGTCCATGGGAACAGGGATGGCTGATAACCTAGGACACATTGGAAAGGGGTTAGTCCAGTGGAAGTCTGGCGAAGGGAATTCTGAGCATACTCAGCCCACGGTAGATACTGGCTCCAGGTGTTTTGATGACGTGCACAGTACGTCCGGAGATAGCGGGAGATCTCTTGGATTTTACGTTCGGTCTGTCCATTAGTCTGAGGGTGGTAACCAGACGATAGGCTGATGGTTGTTCCCAGAAGTTGGAAGAACGCCCGCCAGACCCTGGAGATGAACTGAGGTCCTCGGTCGGACACTATGTCTTCTGGGAGCCCATAATTACGGAAGACATGATTGAAGAGTGCTTCGGCCGTTTCAAGTGCTGTGGGAAGACCTTTGAGAGAGATTAGTTTACAGGCTTTGGAGAATTGTAGTATAACCTTGTGAGGGAGGTAGGTCTGTGGCGAAATCCACTCCGAGGTGTGTCCAGGGCCGGCGGGGAATGGGTAGAGGTTGTAGTTTCCCTTCAGGCATACGACGAGGAGTAGTGGTAATGGCACAGACCGAACATCCCCGGACATACTGGGTGACCTCCTTGCTCATGTTCGGCCACCAGTACTTCTGCTGAAGGAGCGAGAGGGTTCGCCTGCTGCCAGGATGTCCGGAGCCGAGGGACGTGTGCGTACTATCCAGTAGCTGGAGACGGTACCGGGTTGGTACGTAGGTGAGGCCTCGGGGCAGTTCCGGGGGTGCTGGCTCCTCGGAGGTGGCGGCGCGAATTTCCTCGTCTATTTGCCACAGGATGGGTGCTAGGAAGACAGAAGAGGGTAAAACAGGATCTGGAGTGTCAACATTGGGATCTAATGAGTACATACGTGAGAGGGCGTCAGCCTTCAAGTTCTTATGGCCAGGTTGATAGGTGATCTGGAAGTCGAAGCGAGCAAAGAATAATAACCAGCGAGCTTGACGAGCATTAAGGCGTTTAGCACTACGGAGATACTGGAGGTTTTTGTGGTCAGTTATGACGGTGAAGGGGAATCGAGCTCCTTCGAGCCAGTGCCGCCACTCTTCGAGGGCCAGTTTAATGGCCAGTAGCTCGCGATCTCCTATACCATAGTTCTGTTCAGCAGGGGTTAATTTTCTGAAATAGTACGCACAAGGGTGAAGAACTTTGGGTTCACCAGACCATTGGGAGAGAACGGCACCGACCCCTCTATCAGCTGCATCTACCTCCACTATGAAGGACAGCGTGGGATCTGGATGTTTGAGGATGGGGGCCATGGTGAACTTCCTTTTGAGTAGTTCGAAGGCTTGATGAGCATTAGCGTCCCAAGCTAGAACACGTTGTCCGCCTTTGAGAAGGGAGGTCAGAGGGGCCGAGAGGAGGCTGTAGTTCTTTATAAAGCGTCGGTAAAAGTTAGCAAACCCAAGGAATCGTTGTAGATCTTTTACTGTCTTGGGATCTTCCCATTTAGACACTGCGTTGACTTTGCTAGCTTCCATGCTAACCCCCTCAGTGGAGATTACGTATCCGAGAAAGGAGATTGTGGTTTTGTGGAATTCGCATTTTTCTGCTTTGAGAAACAGTTGGTGGTCTCGGAGGCGTTGGAGGACTTGTCGGACATGGGAATGGTGTTCGGATATATTTCGAGAGTAGATTAAGATGTCGTCAATGAAGACAATGGTGAAACCGTGAAGAAAGTCTCGGAAGATTTCATTCATAAAATTTTGAAATATGGATGTTCTGTTGGCTAGGCCATAGGGCATCACCTGATATTCGTAGTGGCCAGTGGGAGTGATGAAGGCGGTTTTCCACTCGTCCCCTTCTCGGATACGAATCAGGTTGTATGCACTTCGGAGATCTAGCTTGCTGAAAATCCGTGCCTCTCTGAGTTCTTCTAGGGCTGCTGGTACCAATGGTAGTGGATAAGCGAACTTGACTGTGGCGTCGTTGAGTACACGATAGTCAATGCATGGTCGTAATCCTCCATCCTTCTTGGCGACAAAGAAGAAACTAGAGGCTGCCGGTGATGTAGATGGTCTGATGAACCCCTGATGGAGAGCTTCTTCAATGTATTTCTCCATAGCTTCATGCTCTGGACGCGAAAGAGGGTAGATCCTTCCATGCGGTAGTTTGGCATTTGGCAGCAGGTCGATACTACAATCACAGGAACGGTGTGGGGGTAATCGAGTGGCTCGTTCCTTGCTGAAGACATCGGTGAAGGAAGTGTAGATGGTCGGGATGGTGACGGAGGAGGAGTTGGTAGCATTTTCCATTGTGGTAGCGTGGATGGAGATGGGATCTTGGTGGTATGTATACTCTGTAGAAGAAGATATATGATCGTGGTCCTCACATGTGGAACTTCATCCGAGGATGTCTCCTGTGCTCCAGTCGATATTGGGTTGATGCTGTGAGAGCCAGGGTCTGCCTAGGATGACATCAACATTAGCTTGAGGAGGGACCAATAGTATCAGCTTCTCCCGATGATGGAGAGAAGATAGGAGGGTGATTTCTTTAGTCTGCCGCGATATTTTGCCGTCGCCCAATGGTGAGTTTTGGATGGTTGTTATTTGGTATTGGACTTCGCTACTCACGGTGGGTATGCGATGTTTGGAGATGAAATGAGATGATATAAAGTTTCCGGCCGCTCCAGAATCCACTAGTACATGTATAGGAAGAGTATTAGAATCAACGATTAGATGAGCTTTTATATGAGGTATGTTAGATACGGTGGGAGTCAATGTAACGTTACTCACCATTGGACGAGGCGGGCGAACAGGGCAGGCAGAGATGAGGTGAGATGCTTCCCCACAGTACAGACAAAGCCTGTGCCGGATTCGTCGTTGCCGCTCCGAGGCTTCAAGGCGATAGGAGTCCGTCATCATTGGTTCCTCCTCCTCCTGTGGGGATGAAGGAATTTTGGTGAAGGTAACGTGATCAGGAAGCGAAGAAATAGTACAAGCTGAAAGGAGTTGATAAACGCTGGTGGCTTTCATAATAAAAGTCTCTATATTGACACTGTCATCGTAAATGACCATTTGTTTGCGAATGTCAGTTTTCAGACCTTTACGGTAGGCGGCAAGGAGAGCCACTTGGTTCCAGCCACTATTTGCAGCGAGTGCTCGGAAGCGTAGAGTGTAATCATGGATGGTGGCGTTACCTTGACGGAGAGTAATGAGTTCATTATGCACTGAGAGTGGGGTGAGTGAGACAGAAAATACTTCTTTAAAGTGGCTGACGAAGGATTGAAAGGTGGCCATCGTAGGACTGCGGGCATTCCAGAGAGCATCCGCCCATTGGAGGGCTCGTCCTGCGAGAAGGGAAATTATGAACGCTACTTTTGAAATTTCGCTGGTAAACTGATGAGTGTTAGCCTCTATATAGAGAGAGCACTGCAGGAGAAAGCCATCACAGGTATTAGGTTCGCCGGAGTAGCTCATCGGTCGAGCAAGTGGCGTGCTCATAATTACTGCAGGGTTAGAGCTAGCGTTCGGAGGGGCAGTAGGTAAGGTTTGTCGAGGAGAGTTTATCATGCTGGAAAATGGATCCGGAGCGACTTCGGTCAGAGCGGCGTTAGCTTCCATAGCCGTGTTTGTTTTGAGGGGCTGGAATCCTGTCACGGTCACACAAGGAAGACGAAGAGGGATACAGTTTATGGGTATTTATTCGAGCAATGCAACAACAACAATAAGGTGAAGCAGGATAATGGCGTAGTGAAGATAGCACAATCTTCACACAACAGACAGCTCTGTTGGTTAGCTCAGTACTTGGGTAAACGCCAACATAAGAATATTCACTTCCCTTAAATAGGTGAGTTTGCATCCACAGGAGGAAGGGAACATCCACGGAATAGCACAGGAGAATCATCCACTGAAGAACACAGGAGAACACAGGAGAAAGGTGTGCAGGTGTGGGTGATTAGTAATCAGGTGAGGGTTCACGTGTGTGGTGTGTGGTGGATGGTGACTGAGAGTGGTGACTGGGACTGCAGGAACGAGCCAAGGGTGTGACAAGTAAGGCTAGGACAAATTAAAACGCACTTCAGGTATTTATAAAGAGTATGTTTATGCTGAATAAATAAATGAAAATATAATCAAAGCACAGACAAATCTATTCTGAAAACAACGCACTTTTGAAAATAAATAAATAATGAAACATACGTTGCAGAAAAAGGAATAAATGATATGATGTGGTATAGTAAAATGGTTCACGAAATTACCGTAATAGTACACGTGCTCAACAATGCATTGCTGCCATCTTGACTGTTTTTCTGATGTGCTGCTGGCTTGACCGTAGTGTTGTACATCATTTTTTCTTGTTTTACATCTAGTAAAACAAGTAAGGGAGGGGGCGGTGGCGGCGCCTCAGGGAGACTTGGGATGTCTGTACATAATATACTCCATTATTTCAAATGTAAAACTCACGGAATGCTGATGCATACAGATACATTGCAGTCGCTGGTGATGATAGTGTATGTTTACAGGGGTAAAATGGATACATATGTTTGTAGCTAAATCATACCCGCCAAACTCCCATTTTTCCCGAGAGTCTCTCGTATTTCACACCCATCACACTATTTCTCCCGGAAAACCTCCGTAATTTTATCCCCTTGCCAGGTCATCAATTTTGGTATAGCATCTGATCGCTGCCGGCTGAAAACATGGTACAGTTATTAACATCACATACACCCGCAGCCCATCCACCTCCCCAGTTCTCAACTTTGTTACTCAGAGACCACCACACCAAACCAAACTCCCCACACACCCCGTTCTCGGGAAATTTGGGCACAAATGTTGGCAGGCATGAGCTAAATTGCTAATAATAATTGCTAGTGACAAACCTTGTTTCTCGTTGTTTATATCCTTGTTTATGTCCTTACTACAACATAGCCTACAATGAACGCTAGAAACTATGCATGTAAGATATCAATTTGAACAAAAACAAGTACTTACAATCCACAGCTTCTTCTTTTATCATAGGTACTGCTTCTTCTTTGAGGAGAAGTTTTTGGCTGAATTCAGCACTTAACTGTGACCATTTGTGGAAGCTGTCCTTTGTAAAAAAAGCTGTCCTTTGTAAAATGCTTTGCACAGAGAGCTATATCTTTTAAATAATATTCTGGAACATAATTAAAAATAAATTTTAAGCACTTCTCTTTGTGTCACGTACCCTGGAAGGCCAAATAGTGAAACAGAACAAGATCCATGGAAATAGCAGTGTTTGGATGGCATTTTCCTTTCTCTACTAACGCTTCTGTTGCCACGCGAGGTGTATGCGCAGTGAATGCGCGTAACCTGGAACGTTTGTGATCTCATTAGCCCAGATGTATTTTTTTGTAGTCCCCAAATTCGTTCGCTGTAGGCTTTGCTAAGCTAACTCTGTAAAAGCCAATGTCTCCCTTTGCATTAAACTTTGAGCATCTTACATTCAGAGATGTTGTTTATGTCCACACAGCAACATTACACATCAACTAAAGTTTAAAATATGATATCATAGTGGACCACCCCTTTAAAGCTTAAAACATATCAGACTCTGCATCTCAACTGATAGACAGAGAATGGAGCACACTCAATAGTTATCTAGTCAAACACCTGGCTCCCTTAAAGGGTCAACACATTTGTGTTTAGAATAAGACAGACAGCCTGTGTTTGTGTGTGTCAATGGCTAAATCATTGTTTTCTGCCTTAAGATAAATGCATGTCTCTATAAATAGTGACAAAGGGTCAGAGTAGATGGGACAGTAATTGTTGAACAGTAATTGACCATTTAATGTCACAGTTACTACCTGTAATGGGTACATAAAGTAAATGACTGTAATTAATTTTTTGCTATACACAATTTCTTACAAATCCTACTCGTTTTACAGTAAAATACTGTTTCCTTTTATTACAGCAAAACAGTGGCTATTTTTGAGTTATTTACAGCATAATCTAGAGCAAAGAATAACAGTGTCTTAGATAAATTTATAGAAAAGTGAATATTTTTTTTGTAAACTCTGAAGCGAGTAAGATATCATATTCCCATTTTCTTTTCAGAATAGCTGCAGGTTGGTTTAAATACCTCGAGATTTTCTTTACCAACTCATTTAATAACTTATTTATTAATAATGTCCAACCATCAGAATCAGAATCAGAAAGAGCTTTATTGCCAGGTATGTTCACACATACGAGAAATTTGTTTTCGTGACAGAGCTTCTACAGTGCAACAGAATTACAGAGACAGGACAAAAAAAAGATAATAAATATATTTTAAAAACAAAAGTAACAGTGAATGCAAATATACAAATTGACAAGTGTATGTACAGGAATATTACTATATACAACGTTAAATGGCAGCTGTTATGTGCAAATTAGCATGTAAAGTATGTTGT
>CAIGQV010017532.1:22199014-22209570 GCA_903798115.1 Danio jaintianensis | reverse complement strand
TTGTCCACAGCATCTTACTGTTTACTGAGTCGCTAATCAGTCGCTCAACACAATGTCTTTGCATGGATGTCAGCCCTGCACGTGGCTCGCGCACTATAACTGAGGCTGGACGATAATATCACTCTTTCTATCGATGTTAACTCTTCAGGAAACCAACAAACTTTACCCAGTGATCTACTGAATAAACTATTTACTGTTACTCGCTCGCTAAACAAAAGAAATCATTAAATCAACCCTGTCTGGCTTAATTTATTAAATCTTCTCTGCATCACGAAGCGCGGTCTCCTTTTTTTTTTTTTCTTCCTCGCTCTCTTTTTTCGTGCAGTTCCTTAGCTCCTCCCCCAAATTCACGTGAACCAATAACATACCCTTTACCTTGAAAGTAGGAGGGTATTATACAGTCATCGTCCAATAGGTATAATACAAAAACAACGTTACAAACATATACATTTTTACACAACATATTAACATTTTAACAATAAATGAAATGTGTAAACCACAAGTAAAACTAAATTATTTATTCATTTATTTATTTTTTCCTTTAGAGGAAAATACTGTGCTACACAACTTATTGACTCTTTTAATCTTGTGCAGTCTGTTTGGGGTCCTACACAGGAACGCGGCCACACACTCGATCTTGTTTTATCTTATGGCTTGCCTGTCTCTAACTTAGAAATCTCTGATGCTGGGTTCTCGGATCATATGCCTGTACTATTTGAGATTCAGATTGTTTTTAATACAGATGAACCACTCACTTCTGCCAGATCCTGTCGTTTTATTAACTCTTCCACTGCTGTCCAGTTCACTTCTGTTTTTAACTATATCTGTGCTATGCCTGAGTCAAGGGACACAAATGAGCTTAGCTCTTGGTTGCATAACACTTCCCAAATTACTATAGACTCTGTGGCACCACTAAAAATCAGACAGCCCAAAACCAAATTTGAACCATGGCAAAACAACACATCTTGCACCGCTAGGCGCGAGTGCCATAAAGCGGAGCGCAAATGAAAAAAAGACTATCTGTACATGTCACTTCAAATTCTCTGAGACTGTTGGTGCAGTTACCAGATGGTTACAAAAGCAGCCAAGAGAAAATGCCTTACAGAAATCATTGTATTAAACCATAATAATCCTCTGGTCCCTCTCAGGACTATTGACTCTGTTCTCAACGTTCCACAAACTCTATGTGTCGATGCCTCCCATGCTACCTGTGAACGTTTTTCCAACTTTTTTATTAATAAGATATGTTCCATTAGGGCCCTTATTCCACCTGTTGCTAACGATCCTTCTGTCTTCGTACACTGCTCTGCTGTATTTGACAAGTTTGAGCCTGTGACTTTAGATATGCTGCAGGAGATTGTCGGTCATTTAAAGCCCTCAGGTTCTCCGCATGATGCCCTTCCTCCTCGATTTGTTAAGGAGGTTTTCTCCACTCTAGGGCCATCTGTTCTAGCAATTGTCAATAGTAGTTTGTCCTCAGGTGTATTCCCTAAAAAGTTCAAATATGCAGAAGTGCAACCTTTGCTCAAAAAACCTGGCCTGGATACTGCTGACCTTACAAATTTTAGTCCCATTTCCAAATTACCTTTTCTGTCAAAAGTTCTTGAAAAAGTAGTATGCAATCAATTAATGACTTTTTTGAAAAAATTACAAATTTCTGTAAAAATTAAAATAAAACTTTCCAGTCTGGCTTTAGGGCCTTACATAGTACAGAACTGACTTTATTGAAAGTTTTTAATGACTTTTTTTAGCCACTGATTCTGGGGAGTGTGTCATCCTTGTGCTTCTTGACTTAACTGCCGCCTTTGACACTGTGAATCACGAAATTTTAATTTCCCGACTGGAAAAGTGGGTGGGCATTAAAGGGGCAGCGCTTGAGTGGTTTAGGTACTATCTGGAAGGGCGGACGTTTAGCGTCAGCATTGGGGATCATGTCTCTTCCTCTGCCCCTCTGTTTCACGGGGTCCCACAGGGCTCAGTGTTAGGTCCTCTTCTTTTTTCCCTCTATCTGCTCCCTCTCGGGTCAATAATTAGGAGGCATGGCCTGTCTTTTCACCTGTACGCTGACGACACCCAGATCTATGTCTTTATTAAAAAAAGTGAGACTGTCGGATCACTGCTCCAGTGTCTAGACGACATAAAGTCCTGGATGGCTCTTAATTTCTTAAGCGTCAATGAAAAGAAAACAGAAGTCATGGTTTTTGGGGATACTACAATACCACAGTTAATTTGAGTGACCTAGCACAGCACATCAAACAGACCATCACAAATCTTGGGGTTCAACTTGATCCTGACCTAAAGTTGGACAACCAAATAGGGGCAGTGGTCAAGACAAGCTTTTTCCAGCTGAGACAACTGAAAAAAATAAAGCCATTTCTGTCAAGACAACAATTTAAAACTGTAATCCATGCCTTTGTTACTACCCGCCTGGACTACTGTAACTCACTTTACATAGGGATAAGTGGGTCTTCTGTGGCCCGTCTATAGCTGGTGCAAAATGCTGCAGCATGTCTTTTAACAGGGAGCCGTAAGTTTGATCATATCACTCCAATTTTATCCACACTTCACTGGTTACCTGTACAATATAGAATTAATTTAAAAGTTTTTCTGTTTGTTTTTAGATCCTTAAATGGTTCTGCCCCACACTACATATCTGAACTGCTACACCCCTATATACCGTCACATGCTCTTAGATCAGCAGATCAGCTGCTTCTTAGAGTCCCAAAAACCAGACGTAAGCTTATAGGTGACCGTGCATTTGCGGTGGCTGCCCCCAAGTTATGGAATGCCCTACCTCCTTCCATCAGGCTGGCCCCTTCGCTGTCTCTGTTCAAATCACACCTCAAAACCTACCTTTTCTCCTTGGCCTTTGTCACCTGATCTGATATTTCTTGGACAGTATATATGTAACCCTTACACGTGCAGTTGTTTTACTACTTGTGATCTATACTATGTGTTATGTGTGGTTAGTGTTTTAATTTTCATTTTACTGTTCAGCACTTTGGTCTGCTGCTCGGTGGTTGTAAAGTGCTTTATAAATAAAGTTGAATGAATGAATGAATGAAAGTACCTGGCACCTGACATTTCACTGGTGATTTCTTCACATGTGGGTATTTAATAGCGTTCACGCTTTATGCTCTCATTTAAGTCTTTAGGATCCAAACATATTCTCAGCTCACCATTCTTTTTCTTTGTGATGACCATTGAGTTGACCCAGTCTGTAGGCTCATTAACCTTTTTGATCACTCCTAACATGATCATTCTGTCCAACTCGTTTTTAGGCCATCCATCAATGGAGCCGGAACTCTATGTGCTGCGTGCACAACTGGATGAGCAGCTTCCTTCAACTGTATTTTATATGTGAAGGGCAAAACACCAACACCTTTGAACAGATCTGAGATCTGAGAACAAAGAAGAACAGGAGGTGCACTTTTCCTTTTACTGTGGCACTCAGCCTGCATGTGCCCAAACATTTAATTGTCCGTCCGTTGTATTCTTTTAATCCCGATTCTTTCTTCTTTATTTGTGGCTTATTTTGCATTGCTCTTATATCATTCATGTTTATGAGGTTCGCTTTTGCACCAGTGTCCAATCTCATGTTGACTATAGATCCATTTATCTTCACTTTCATCTTCATTTTCTTTGTATTATTTACTCGTTCATTTTCACAATTTACTAATCCAACAAAGAATGTATCACTGAGATTAGGCTCCTCCACTAAGTTTACAGTTTTTCCTTTCCTGCCCTCTTTTCGTTTGGAGAAGCACTGTTTAGCAAAATGATTCTTGCCTTGGCAGCTGGAGCATTTCTTACCAAAAGCTGGAGACTGTCTGGGCTTGTGCCGCGAGCCGCAACACTTACAGCTGTACATCATTTCCTCCAGCTGCTGTGCAGGCCAGGTCTGTGTGCGTCTTTTCTGCTGATATTTTACTGCTCCAACCACTGCCGCACCTTCACTCAATTGCGCTGAAACTACTGCAGACATCTCGTTGAATGTCTTCACATGTTTGTGGGACAACTCACTTGCTTGGCATATCTTAACAGCTCCCGCCAGCGTCAGCTCCGTCTCACATAGTAGCCTTTCCCTGACTTTATTATCCTCCACACCGAAGACAATCTGGTCCCATATCATGGAGTCCTTCAGCGTCGCGAAGTTGCAGGACTGCGCTTTTAGCCGCAGATCGTCAGCAATCTATCGAAGGGCTCATGTTCCCGCTGTGTGCCAGACCGAAACACGTACCTCTCGTACGTCTCGTTCTTCTTCGGAGAACAATGAGTGTCAAATTTGCTCAGCACCGCATCCAACTTGTCACCATCACCAGGGTTGTCAAACACGAACGTGTTAAATACTTCTATGGCCTGTGGCCCTGCAATTGTTAGCAGCAGCGCCACCTTTCTAGCATCTGGCTTCGTCTCGAGTCCCATCGCTGTGACATACAGGTGGAACTGCTGTTTGAAGGTGTGCCAGTTTTCGTCAACATTGACCGCTAGTTTCAAGGTTTCCTGCGGTTTCAGATCCATGTTGACTTTTATAATTTACTCCTGGTACCATGTCATGTTCATGTCTTGTAAGAAGCACCCCAAGTTGGAACAAGTGTCTACTTTATTTTTCAGTTCGCTTTGCCCCCCAACCACTTGTGCCAACTAGTGGTCACACACGTCATAACATACAATCACAACAATCAGCTCTCAGCTTCCTTTAACTATTAGTGGGATTTCTAACTTAGTAGTCACTAACACTATTAAAATTTGGGCTAAATTCAGAAAGCATTACGGCTTGCATAGATCATCTATCCATACACCCATTCTTAACAATACATTTTTCTCACCATATTGTTTTGATCACGCTTTTCGCACTTGGGCAGCTTATGGACTTGTTGAGGTAAATGATTTGTATGAGGATAGATTATTCGAATCTTTTTTATTTCTATCCACTTAATACAATTTGCCCAACAGTCATTTGTTTAGTTTTTTTTTCAGGTCAGACACTTTGTTAGGAAATTGTTTCCCCACTTTCTTAACCGCACTCCTGAACACCATCTTGACTATTTCGTCAGTTTAGATACAGGCCAGAAACATCTAATATCGGCTATTTACTATTTAATAAGTACACTAAACGTAGATCTTATGGTTTCTCTCAAAGGTTCTTGGTAAAATGACCTTGGTGTTGGTATTGAGGAAGATCACTGGGAAGATATTTTAAAGATGGTTCACTGCTCCTCTATATGCGCCAGACATGGCCTAATGCAATGTAAGGTGCTCCACAGAGCTTATTTAACTAATGCCAAATTAGCAAAAAAATCCTGATAGAAGTGATGCCTGTCATTGCTGCAAAGAGTCTCCTGTTAACCATCATATGTTCTGGAGTTGCCTGCAGTTGACGCATTTCTGGTCCAGTGTTATTGATACACTTAATGAAGCTATTAACATAAATCTAGACCCTAATCCCCCTGACAGCCCTTTCGGCATTTCAGAGAGAGTTGACTTGACGGTTGCATCTCTTCAAGTTATTGCTTTTTCTACTCTTTTAGCTAGACAAGCCATTCTTCTCAAATACAGTAGGTCATTCCTCCATCACGGCATGTGGATCTGAGAAATCTTCAGCTGCATAAAACTTGAGAAGTTAAGATGTTTACTTGCAGGATCTCTCAAATGTTTTTAGAAGACCTGGAATCCTTCAGATTTTTTTCATCGTTTTCTCTTGTATTTCTCTTGTACTCTTATATATTTGTTAACGTGCTCAGTTTTTTTTTTCTTTTTTTTTCTCAGATGATATATTTCTTTTTAATTAATACATTTTATTTTTATTTTGAGGGGATAGTGGGAAAATAAGAAAACTAAGACCGTCTGTAATTTTTCTTATTCTGTATTTTATACTACTATGAATGGTCTTGTTAAACACCAAATAAATAAAAAAACACCTCAGGCAGAATGATTTGAAATACATGTTAAAAACAAAGTCTAAAGTTGAGTTAAATGTGAAATGTGAATCGAGTTAAATGGGGGGGTGCCGGGCAGGGGCCACTTGTACTTTTTGGACGTAAACAAGGATATAAATAACGAGAAACGGGGTTTGTCACTAGCAATTATTATTAGCAATTTCCCGAGAACGGGGTGTGTGGGGAGTTTGGTTTGGTGTGGTGGTCTCTGAGTAACAAAGTTGAGAACAGGTGGGGTGGGGGGGCTGTGGATGGGTATGTGATGTTTATAACTGTACCATGTTTTCGGCCGGTGGCGATCAGATGCTATACCAAAATTGATGACCTGGCGTGGGGATGAAATTATTGAAGTTTTCCAGGAGAAATAACAAGATGGGAGGGTGGCAGGAGATGGGTGTGAAATACGACAGATTCTCTGGAAAAACAGGAGTTTGGCGGGTATGACTTAGCTACAAACATATGTATCCGTTTTACCCCTGTAAACATCCACAATCGTCACCAGCGCCTGCAATGTATCTGTATGCGTCAGCATTCCGTGAGTTTTACATTTGAAATAATGGAGTATATTATGTACAGACATCCCAAGTCTCCCTGAGGTGCCGCCACTGCCCCCTCCCCTACTTGTTTTACTAGATGTAAAACAAGAAAAAGGGATGTACAACACTGCAGTCAAGCCAGCAGCACTTCAGAAAAACAGTCAAGACGGCAGCAATGCATTGTTGAGCACGGATACTATTACGGTAATTTCGTGAACCGTTTTACTCAGAATAAAGAAAATACTACATCATATCATTTATTCCTTTTTCTGCAACGTATGTTTTGTTATTTATTTATTTACAAAAGTGCATTGTTTTCAGAATAGGTTTGTCCGTGATTTCATTATATTTTCATTTATTTATTCAGCATAAACATACTCTTTATAAATACCTGAAGTGCGATTTAATTTGTCCTAGCTTACTACAGTACGTACAATGTGATTACGATTGCATTTTTATGAAGTGGTTAAACCTCAGAAAGTGAACGAAAAACCAAAGTAGACCGTTTTACCTGCTATCTATTAGAAACGGAGACTTTACAGCCATCTTATAATGTATCATTTCCTATATACACTAATATGAGATGCTGAAATAAAATGCTGATGGCTTGACCACATTCCTCCTCTTGCCAACGAACAAAAAACAAACATATCGTTTAGAAACATCTTGCAAGAGTCGCGTTTGCATGGGTTCAGCTGTGTCCTCTTCATTTTCTGTGTCCGACTTATAGATTCAAACTGATACGGCTTCACTGACATTATTTACAGTCTGACAGACAGCATGCAGGAGAGGCATGACGTTTCCTGGTGATGTGAAGCCGATCCGCCAATCACAACACATTAGGTTAGCTGACTAATCAGAGCCCTTTGAGGGCGGGCCTTATAGGAGGAACCAGGAAATATGATGGTCTTTTCCATGTTAGCTCAGTAGCTGTATAAAATGAAGGTAGGATATGTGAACAAATAACATGATTTTTTACAAATGAATCACGAACACACATTGTTTTGCACCCCATAAACACAATGAAACCTTAAAAAAACCACTGCGGACCACCCCTTTAAGAGTAGTGAGTATCACGCTGTAAAAACCTGGTGCATTTACATGTAATTTGTGCATGTGTGTGTGTAAACATAACATTCTGTAGTGCATTATTGCTCAGCAGGCACACAAAGTCATAACACGTTAATATTACGTTAGATTTAGGTTGTGATGTCAGGTGACCAAAATTAAATGTCTAGCCAGCATCTAAGGACAATGTTATTTTGATGTCCAATAATGACATCAAATGACATTGATATTTGGTCAATTTTAGGTTGTGTTAGAAAGTGACCAAAATCCAACGTCGAGCCAACATTTTAAACCAGTGTCATATTAACATCAAATACTGACATTTATTCATCAGTTATGGCAACAAAATCCAACGTCTGATAGAAATCCCAGGTGGATTTGCTCTACAGTGTTTGAACTTTCAGCAGTGAAATTTAAACCACACTGAACTAAACTAAACTGAACTTCAACTCTGAAATGTGGACTTTACTAGAACTATGTTAAGCTGCTTTGACACAATCTATATTGTGAAAAGCGCTATATAAATAAACTTGACTTGAAATGTCATAGTGGTAACATCCACACAACGTCAAGCTGTAACATCATTAGACGTTGATATTTGGTTGGTTTTAGGTTGGACGTTGGACATTGGCCTGACGTTGAGTTCTGATGTCAACCTGATTTTCATTTCCAAACAAAATGCAGCGTCCCCATGACGTTAGGGTACAACGTCAATCTGACGTCATGTTGACGTCTTGTGCCTGCTGGGTGTTTAAGGCCATTTTCTAATCAGTGACATGCATCTAAACAGTCTCTGGGTCAATGCGTGTAAAGATTTTGGACATCTTCTTGGACACTTTTTATGCTTCCAAACAGTTTGCTGCAATTATAAAGCGCGCATGACTTGAGGTAGTTCATTATGATGCGAATTACCTTCTATGTGTGATTTGATTGGACAGGAATCACAGGACTGATTTTTCTAATCCCTATAGACAAGAAAAAAATAAAAGTACTGACTGCAGGTTGAAGGAAAGTAGTGGAGTAAAAGTACCGATACTGCACTAAAAATGTACTCAAGTGAGAGTAAAAGTACACATTTTTAAAACTACTTAGTAAATTACAATTCCTGAGAAAAACTACTCAATTACAGTAATTTGAGTATTTGTAATTAGTTACTTTACACCACTGTTTAAATTTTTTTTTTCATGCATCACTCTGCAGTCTTCATAAACAAGCTAATTAAATAACTTAAACGCAAAATAATCTTCCATGTTAATTTATTTGACAAGTAAATTTGTATTGTAGTAGGATATAATTGCACTTTATAACTTATACCTAGGGGCACTTTAATCAATAATGATAGTAAATTACTTTCACACATATTTGCAAGTCGATTAAAGTTAGTTTTAAATGAAATTATAGATGATTGTCAGTCGGGCTTTTTATGTGGTAGATATATTGGTAATAACATTAGATTAATATTAGATTTGATTGATTATAATTTTCTTTTAAATGATGATAGTTACATTCTTTTTATAGATTACTATAAAGCATTCGATACTGTAAACCACAATTTTTTATTTGAAGTTCTTGATTTTTTCGGTTTTGGTAATAACTTCATTCATGCAGTTCGAACTTTATATACTAATTGCAATAGCTCTGTTAAACTACGTTTCGGTACCACTTCTAGATTTAACATAGGTAGAGGAGTTAAACAAGGAGATCCATTATCTCCTCTATTATTTTTATTAATAATGCAAGCATTATATCTTCATATTACATTTAATCCATTTCTGGGTATCCTGTTGGCCAGTAATGTGATTAAATGTTCCCAGTTAGCAGATGATACTGCAGTTTTTCTGAAGGACATAAAAGAATTAAAAGTAGCTCTAGAGTGTCTTAACGGATTTTATTTAGCATCAGGATTAGCTATTAACATTAAAAAATGTGAATTATTTGCTTTAAAAGAAAGACCCAGTAATATGTTTGAAATTTATGGAATTCCAATAAAAGATATTATTACTTATTTAGGAATTAAGATATGCAAGGACCAAAAAGAAAGAATAACACTAAATTATACCCCATTAATTAATAAAATACAAAAGAAATTCAATATTTGGCTAATGAGAGACCTGTCTCTGAATGGAAGAGTGTTGTTATCAAAATCTGAAGGCTTATCTAGATTAGTTTACATTGCAATGGCTATAGATATTCCAAAACGTATCATTAACGAAATAAATAAATGTATATATAACTTTATTTGGAAAAATAAAATTCATTACTTGAATAAAAAAACACTTTGTAATCCAAATTAATCAAGGTGGGCTAAACGTACTTGACTTTGAAATATCTAACACTATTTTTAAAATTAAGTGGATACAAAACTATATTCGCTCAAAAAACAAACTATGGTATTACATCCCTAATATTATTTTTGAAAAAGTAGGTGGCATGGAATTTCTTCTTAACTGCAATTTTAATATTAGTAAACTTCCCATAAAACTTTCAAATTTTCACAAACAGGCATTGTTATCATGGATGATTATATACAAACACAATTTTTCCCCTCACAAATGTTTAATTTGGAACAATAGATATATTACACACCGACATAAATCTCTTTTTTTAATTAATTGGTTTAGAAATAATATTTTGCTGGTTTCACAACTTTTCAATAGTAATGGTCATGTGCTTACTTATTTAGAGTTTCTAGAAAAATTTTCTCTTTATATACCTGTTAAAGAGTATATGATGGTAATTATTGGTATTCCCTCAGAGCTTAAGAAATTATTAGCAAATGATATAGTTCAAGATACAAATTTAGATTTTAATGTTAAATTGGAAGGTATAAATATAAAAGAAAAAAAATGTAATAATAATTATCTTAGAATGATTTGCCGGATTGTCAATGTTCCTTCAGCTATTGGGTATTGGAGATCACAATTTCAAGATGTTAACTGGAACGAGACTTTTAAGATTTCCAGACATTTTTGTATAACGAATAAAATTAGAGAGGTGTCATTTAAAATTGTTC
>CAIGQV010017532.1:22186317-22198614 GCA_903798115.1 Danio jaintianensis | reverse complement strand
ATATATATATATATATATAGTCTGAATCATGAACACATCATTTAGACTAGTTCTTCAAATTTAGTGTGTGCTAATTGTAATCTTAAAATTATGAATGCTGTATTCCTCAGTTTTCTGTCATTGGATGCTTCTGATTGTTTAGACGTTGTCTAACCTTATTCTAATAATTAAATAGTTTTATGCTCTGGTCTAAGTTTTAGTAAGGTAATTACACTGGACAAGTTCATAGTTAAACAAAGCAACAGCCTATTTGCCAGCTGAGTGGATGGCATGCTTCACTAGCCTCATTTGCGTTGTCTGAAAAGAACTCCTCTTCACAGAGAAGGGATTGTGTCAAAATAAAAATGTAATGCTTGCTTCCCAACAGAAATTGTGTAGTTGATCACCAATCTAAAATTCTGATATCCACAACATCTATCACAGATATGTCTGGGATTTATTCCAGATGTACACCACATGATCTTCTATAACTGATTAGGAAGTTAATTCATTAATTGTAACTTAATAAAAAATTAAGATACAGATTTATAGATGGTTTTCCTTTAAGACTGAGTCACAGCACATTGCTGAAACACAAGTATACATCTACACAGAACAAAATTGAACTGATATTGACATGAGCTGATTATATTATTTTTTTGCAATTACAATACTTTTTTGGATTATGAAATTTTCCCTTACTGAAGCTGTTAAGTTTGTATTTGGAACTTTCCCCTCATACCTGGTGGTTTTATATCTAACTCTCAGTATTTTTATAATTCCTATGAACTTTCTTTTTTTTTTTCCACCACAGCTATAAAAGAGTGGTGACTCCAAATCGTGCAGGCACTGCAGTGGTGGTGTGTTGGATGGTGGCCATCATAGTTGGCCTGATGCCCATGTTGGGCTGGAACAATCTGGACAAGCTACAACAGACAAACGGCACAGTGGGTGTTGACCTTCTCATAACCTGTGAGTTTGAAAATGTCATCAGTATGGAGTACATGGTCTATTTCAATTTCTTTGGCTGGGTGCTGCCACCACTCATCCTCATGTTGCTCATCTACACTGAAATTTTCTTCATTATTCACAAGCAGCTCAACAAGAAGGTCATCACCAACCAGACAGACCCCACTCGATATTATGGGAAGGAGCTCAAGCTGGCAAAATCTCTTGCACTGGTGCTACTTTTGTTTGCTGTTAGCTGGTTGCCGCTACATATCCTGAATTGCATAACTCTCTTCTGTCCTAATTGTGACAACTCCATGTGCCTTCTTTATGTGGCTATCTTGCTCAGTCATGGTAATTCTGTTGTCAATCCCATTGTTTATGCATTCCGCATTAAGAAATTCCAGAATGCTTTTCTTAGGATTTGGAAACAATATGTGTGCTGCACAGACAATTCATGTCTTTCACATAGATAGCAAATACAGAAGACTGAGGCTCAGTGACTTCTGATGCTCTGCTGAACAGGTCACTATGAGAATTGCTTTTTAAAAATGTATTTACACATGGTTGAATTATTAAATAGCCCTAAAAATAACCCAATCCTACCCAGCCCCACTCCCTGCCCCTTATGCATCTAAATTACACACAATATAACTAGACAAAAACGGCAAATCACCATAAAATCTTGCTAAATTTCCTAATATTGGAAAGGATGTATTTGGTATTTTTGTTGTTTTATACTGTGTACCAATACATATTTATGTAATTTATAAAATTTGCAAAATAATAATCATTTCTTTTATGAAGGACAGAAACACAAATTATGCTAAGGGTCAATTTGACCCAAAGAAAAACTATTTCAAACATTTAGAAGGATTTTATTTTTAAACAGAGCATCAATGAAGAAGTTACTGATCTTTTCTTCATCATGAGAAGCTCAGAGGGTAGCTTTGGTTTATTTTTTCTCACTGTCCCCAACAATTGTCAGATGTAATGTTATGATCATTCAGTCCCGAGCCATGTCTAGCCCTGATTTTTGACTGTCCATCACATGCAGCTCATATTATTCCATATTTATCTAGTTTGTATTGTATTGTCAGAATGAACAGTGGCCACAAAATAAAAAAAGACGTGGGAGCCTGGATTGTAAAGATAGGCAATTGCTGGACCCACTTATTCCATACTCACTCACTATCCTTCAGCTTAGTACCTGATTTATTAAGGGTTGCCACAGCAGAATAAACTGCCAATTACTCTGCCATTAGTTTTATCCAGCATATGCCCTTCCAGCCACAACCCAACACTGGGAGACACCTTACACTCTCTCATTCACACACACTACTGCCAATTTAGTTTATTTAATTCACCTATACCGCATTTGTTTGGACTGTGGGGGAAACCGGAGCACACAGAGGAAACCCATGTGAACACGGAGAAAATATGCAAACTCTACACAGAAATGCCTCCTGGTCCAGACGAGACTCGAACCAGTGACCTTCTTGCTGTGAGGCTACAGCACTAACCACCGAGCCACCCCCTTGTTCTGTACATCCTGTATTGCTATGGATTTGTCACATTCTTGTCAGCCCTGTCTTGTGTCATGGTCATCAAAACATATGACACGGGAAGAAACATGAAATGTCTTTATAGACATGGTGGTGGAAAATATTGATCTTCAAGTGTCAAAAGGCTTCCATTTCAAAGGCTTTCTGTTGAGGAACTATCAGTGGTTCTCGCCATACTATTGGTATGGTTGTTGTTATTGTTATTATTATTATACTAAATATATAATGTTATAGTGGGGCTGCACAGTGGCGCAGTGGGTAGCACGTTCACCTCACAGCAAGAAGGTCGCTGGTTCGAACCTCGGCTGGGTCAGTTGGCGTTTCTGTGTGGAGTTTGCATGTTCTCCCCGTGTTGGCATGGGTTTCCTCTGGGTGCTCCGGTTTTCCCCACAAGTCCAAAAACATGAGGTATAGGTGAATTGGGTAAGCTAAATTGTCCATGGTGTATGTGTGGGAATGAGTGTGTATGGATGTTTCCCAGTGATGGGTTGCAGCTGGAAGGGCATCCGCTGCGTAAAACATATGCTGGATAAATTGACGGTTCATTCCGCTGTGGCGACCCCTAGATTAATAAAGGGACTAAGCCGAAAAGAAAATGAATGAATGAATGAATATAATGTTATAGTGAATGTTATAAAATATAGCATGTTTTAGTGACCTCAATATAACCCCAAACAAATATGTGTAAACGTTTTATTCTCCTATGCTATGTTTTATACAGCTAAAAAAGCTTGGGGTCAAATCAACCTGGATGTTAAACATGGAATCAAATTGACCCCTAGGTTAATAGGAGGGTTAACTCTTTCCATGCCGTTGACGAAATAACTTGTCAATTAAGAGAAAATGCTTCCCACAGAAATCTGTGTTTTAGGTATATTATGGTAGGGGAAGCCCTAACCTATGTCCTGAGTGAGATACATGATGTCACATGTTCCAGGGAGTGAAATTTGAGAAAGAGGAAGTAAGATTGTGGGTTAAAATGAGAGTTATACAACATTCCTTTGGCTTAATTCCTACTATACCAGGGCTCGCCACAGTGAAATGATCTGCCCTTGTCAATCTGCATGAGGTTAGAAATGTGTTTTACACACACATAAGTTTGTATAATGAGAGCAAAACTGCAGACAAAAGGCACGGTCACACTGCAGTTTTTGCTCCTTTGAACTCCATTCATACGCAATCAAATGCTCCAGAAACACAAGCTCGTATGAAGTTTTGCATACCACTGCATTCCAGGGTTCAAGCTTGGTGAACTCTAACCTGCAAATTTGCATCACTTGCTTGAGAGATCAAAACATGACCTCTGTATACAGAATTATAAAAAAAATGGAGTAATCGCTTGTTTCATCAGTGTCACTGTTATGGTGGGCAGCATAAATTGGGTGTTGTTTGCTTTTGATTACCCATCCTTTTTTTCCCCCTTCTTGGCTCTTGTAATTGTGCTGTCTATACGACTATGTGTATGCTAGAAGATAAAAGATGCCAACGTGGAGGAGAAGGAGCGACAGCTTTTGTGGGCTAGCCAGCCAAGAATTGTTTTTCATTTTGCTTGTATTTTTGTCTCATTATTTTTGTTTTAATTGACTTATATTCATTAAATTGTTATTTTTAGTTAGTTAGTTTGTTAATGTGCTTATGTGTTGAATGAGTGAATAAATTGATCTGTAATGCTTACAATGCTTGCTCATCCTTTTATGTTATGTTTATGGTACATAAACTCTCATCCTGCCCATTTTCACAGCACAGTCCGACCAAATTTTTAATTCTAAAACTCTATAGTGACCGCGGCTTAAGTCAGCATCTAAGACGGGTGGGAAACTCTATCCTTAAGGGTCAGATTTACTAACAGGTTGTGTAAGTGAAATATGTCTTTTAGGGTTAAAACTGTACTGTCACAATTTACTAAACATTATTTACACTTATTTAGACACTTATTTATTTTGCCTGACAAATAAAGTAATAACAATAATTGGTATAAATTCAGGAGCAGACAAAAGCCAAAAATAACAAACAAAAATTGTCTATTTAGGAACCCTCTAAATCACCTAATAAAATGAAAATATCAATATAAAGGACTTTAACATCAGAACTTCCCTCTCTCCCTATATCTCAATCGTATGGAGCAAAATCTGTGCCAGTATTTCAAAAACAAATCCACAATTTTGCAAACAAAAACAATCTGCTTTGCAAAGAATCACTCGACTCGCAAACAAACAGAAACCACAGCAAAAATGTGAGTTTGAGAAAATACCCAGTGGTGTTAACAAATAAACGCATTGTGTTTTACAAATATAAATCATGTTTCATAAAAAGATGAAAAGGGGGATGTCAACCTGAGGTCTCCAACACCGCCATTCTCAACGCAGTTAATAATTTAAGAGAGATGATGTTTTTTTTTTTTGGGTCTCAATTAAAACAGAATTCGATCATGATCGCCGAACTGTCCAAAGGAATTGAGTTTAACGCAAAGGAGATCAAGGATGGGAAAGCTAAGTCCAGTACACATGAAAAAGAGATATCCAAAATGACGAAAGAGAACACGGAGATGAAGGAGCGAGTGCAGGAGCTGGAACGTTATAAACGGCACTGGAATCTCAAACTTCATGGCCTAAAGGAGAAAATGGAAGAAAAAACACGCGATGTTGTGCTTGAGATCATGACGAAGATCATTCCACAATGGACCACAAAACAGGTGGTTATCCAGTTCACCATGAGGCATTACAGGGATGAATTCTGGCGTCTTACCAAGAATTCTACAGTGGTAATTAATCAGTTGAAATGTAACTTTATTTGGAAGAGAATAGTTAATTATGTTAAAAAAGGAACAATAGTGAAGGATTATAAAGATGGGGGTCTGCAGGCCATAGATTTTGATTGTATAAATGGCATGTTTAGGGCTGCACGGTGGCGCAGTGGGTAGCACGTTCACCTCACAGCAAGAAGGTCGCTGGTTTGAGCCTCGGCTGGGTCAGTTGGCATTTCTGTGTGGAGTTTGCATGTTCTCTCCGTGTTCGTGTGCTCCTCCGGGTGCTTCGGTTTCCCCCACAAGTCCAAAGACATGAATTACAGGTGAATTGGGTTGGCTAAATTGTCCATAGTGTATGAGTGTGTATGGATATTTCCCAGTGATGGGTTGCAGCTTGAAGGGCATCCGCTGCGTAAAACATATACTGGATAAGTTGGTGGTTCATTCCGCTGTGGCGACCCCAGATTAATAAAGGGACCAAGCCGAAAAGAAAATGAATGAATGAATGAATGGCATGTTTAAGATTAATTGGCTAAAAAATATTTTGCTTAGTGATAATAGTTTATGGTTCTATATCCCAAAGAATGGGTGACGCGGTGGCGCAGTGGGTATCGCTGTTGCCTCACAGCAAGAAGGTCGCTGGTTCGAGCCTTGGCTGGGTCAGTTGGCAATGCTGTGTGGAGTTTTCATGTTCTCCCCGTGTTCGCGTGGGTTTCCTCCGGGTGCTCCGGTTTCCCCCACAAGTCCAAAGACATGTGCTAGGTGAATTAGGTAAGCTAAAATTGTCCGTAGTGTATGTGTGAATGAGAGTGTATGAGTGTTTCCCAGTGATGGGTTGCAGCTGGAAGGGCATCCGCTGTGTAAAACATATGCTGGATAAGTTGGCGGTACATTCCGCTGTGGTGATAAAGGGACTAAGCCGAGAAGAAAATGAATGAATGAAGAGAGCTAATTATTATTAACTATTTTTAGCCAGTGCCTCACCTGTCATCATCCTCACCTACCATCATGAGATGTATACTAATGCTAAAATATTTTTTTTTGTCCACTGATCTGTGTATAAATGCAATTTCTGTATGATTCAAATAATTGCAATCATTTTTATATTCAAAATTGCTGTATTTTGCGCATTTCCTGTTCAATTACAGCATAGGAAGTGAGGTGAGGCAGCACCGAGCTGTGCCTCATGTCAGATTGTGCAATCCCTTGCAAACTGGCTTGAGTGTGTACCTTTTGCTTACTCAGTGTATACTACCAATGTAATGCTTTATTAAAATGTTTTTATACATTGTAGACATTTTTATTATATGTCCTCACTTTCCATATAATAGGTAATGTGTTTCACATATGTCTATCACTTATTTAGTGTTAGGATCCTGACATACAGCTGCACTGAAAAGACGTGAGGGGAGGCAGGCAGTAGCTCTGGCACAATGAAAAGGGCGCACATGAGGTCACATTTATTCTTGTTCGGTGGTTGCTCTTCTTCTACATAGTAAAGTTTAATAGGAGTCCGTTATTTTATGTTTTGCTCTGACTGACTGCAAAAATCGTGGATGTAATATCTCTTTGGACTTTCAATCAAAATGTGAATAAATAATGGACGACCAATGCCAGAGCTAAAGGGCTTGCTTCAGACGACGGGACAGAAGATAACTCGATCATTTCAAAGGACTTTAAGTCATTTCAAGACTTCATTTACAGGTAAAGGTAAGACCAGTGTGCAAATCCTGTGTGTGTGTGTGTTTGTGAATGAGAGCGAGCGAGAGAGAGAGAGAAAGCGCACGCATCCACCGTGGTGCTGTGTGTCGCTTGTTATAGGCTGTGTGTAGCATCCAGCTGGGTGCTTTTGGGAGGCATACTGAACCAGATAATGAAAACAATCTGCAGTATTGAAACACTCCCCACATTGTTCTTCATAACAGTTTTTAGCTCTTTAGATGTAGATCTTATGATTAATCATAATCATAAGACCTCTTCTAAGATTTTACCATCAATTGCCTTGAAATCAGACATAATGCCTGTCTGATGTTGGCACAACTTGGCTGATTCGATGAGCAAATTGCCTTTCTGATGTTATTGATCTTATCAGTAAAGAAATGAGCAAACTCATTGCATTAGCTTTCAGAGAGAAGTTCACTGAGAATCCTACTGGGGGGGTCTTTTCATCATTTGTACTGCTGTTGAGTTTCTCCAAGGTGCTTTTTGTCTCCCAGTCCTCATCCATGACATCCTTAACTTTAGAGTTAAACAAATCTGCAGATTTGTTTGGTGCTAGTGATATTATCTTCATAACCGCACACTAGTGTTCTCATTTATTTATCTCTTTAATGGCTGGAGTGATCAATATATCAAAGAAAAAACAGAAATGATCAAATATTGTAACATCCTTAACAGCAGTCGATGAAATGTGTAAATCCTTAGTTAGAAGTAAATCTAGAGTGTGTCCACGATTGTGTGTGGGTCCTTGTACATGCTGAGTCAGATCAAAAGTGTTAACATGAGTCATGAGTTCTTTCACAGCATTGATCTCTGGATTATCAATGTGAATATTAAAATCTCCAGCAATAATAAAATAGTAATTTATAGTAAATAGTAATAGTAATAATTCAGAGGATACTATTAATAACAGCTTTGTAAAATCATCAATAAAAGTTGGAGAATATTTTATCCAGGTCTGTAGATAATGATCGATAAAATGCGTGGAGCACCCTTTAGTGCTATACTCAGATATTCAAAGGACAAATAGTGACTCTTGTTTACACTCATAGACATCTTTAAAGGGTCACGAAACACCAAAACACTTTTTTTTTATGTTGACAGACATATATGTCCCACGTTGCTAAAAACACTATTAGGACATATATTTCACAAAAAAGTGAAAATTGGTTGTTTTTGAGTTAGTTTTAAAGAAATTCGTTCTTCCGGTTTGAAAAGAAATTTTGAAGCTACGTCATGGCGATAAGATCATTGTGTAAATTCCAGCGTGGAGACTGGATGTCTGTACCGGCCGGTACAAAGTGACGTCATTGAGTTTTCATGATTATTCATTAGCATTAATTCATGAGAAAGACCAAGTGGAAGAAGAAGAAAAAAAATTGTTTGGAGACATGGGTCGTCTGTGCTCCATTTTCAAATGTGCCAAAACAAAAGTTTTGTTTCCATTTCCCCGCGATGAAAGCTCAGGTCGCACGTGTGGACCCAAGCAGTTGGATTATAGTGGTCTGCTAACACACAACAAAAATATGTTTGTAAGAAACTTTTTTTTACCAGAGAGCTTTTTTTGAATCTGGAAACGGTGAAATTCGGATTTGCCACTCATCTTCTTTAAAAAAAAAAAGACACTGTTCCAGTTCGTGTTGATTGTCCTGTCTCTACGGATTTGGCAAGTGTGTGATCAATGTTCATTGTTTATGTTTCTCCAGATGGCAAAGTTAGTTAGTATCGTCAACAGTACTCTTTCACTTTTTAAAGACATACCTTAGTCAAAATGAATTTAGTTACTAAGTTTACAGTAATATCACTACAATAATAGGATAACAATGTTAGACATTATCATCAACAGTACTCTTTCAGTTTTTGAAGACATTACTTAGTGAAATGACTAAAGTTACTAAGTAGTTTACAGTAATATTGCTACAATATTATGGACTGAAAATGCTTTTGTTTGGTGTCTTTTTAAATGGTTGTACAACAGTTACATCCGTCCTCTGAACCCGAAGTGTAGTGTGAGGTGCGGTGCCAGACCGATGTTTTCACAACAGATGTAGCATGCTAAGATTACAACAGAGACAATTAAGATTACAACAGTCCACTTTTTCAGTGCAGTGCAGTATTTGTGGCAGGCACAATGGTGTATTTATTAGTTATTTGTTTACTTCAACAAAATAATTGGGAATAATAACTACCATTGCAAGACTTCAATATACGCCTCGTCAGGAGCATCTTCACTTTCTCTTGCATTCACAGGCGTGTTTGTGTTGAAAGGTTAAAAATGATAAGGCAGTGGACTTGCACTGTCATCAACCAGATAATGTTACTGATGGGGAATCTGGTGGAGAGACTCCTTAACTTCCACACAGCTCTCAGATCCACTGTAAACTCTGCTCTCCGAATCGCTGTCCATCTCCCCTATGTCTGTGTTTGGGTTGCCGCACGTAATGAAACTCCCTTTTTCATGCAAACCCTTCCCTATTTAGCTGATGGAGACTCCCACCTAAACAAAACTGGACACACCCACTTTCCTTACTTTTTTCAAACTAGAGGTGTGAAAACACCCTGCTGAGACGGGGGTTTCATGGCCCTTTAATCAGATAAGCAATGTCTCCACCTCTCATATTAGCTCTGCAGACACTCATAAAATCATAGTTAGGAGGGGCTGCTTCATTTAGGACTGCTGCACTACAATCTAGCCAAGTTTCATTTAAAAGCATAAAATCCAGGCACTTTGTGTTGATAAAATCAATGACTAGAAATGACTTATTGTTAAGTAATCGGATGTTTAAAAGTGCTAACTTAACAGTTTTAGCTATTTTCCCTACAGTAGTCCCAGGTCTACATTTAATTGGCACCAGATTTAAATGTTTTTTTACACGACTTGAAGAGGCCTTAGACATTCTATTACATAATAAAACATATATCTGCTTAAAGAAAGCTACAGGCAAGTTGGGTCTTGTTCCCACTTGAAACCAATACTGTTATTGTTATCACAGTCCTGGGCAGGGCTGGACTGGGACAAAAAATCGGCCCTGGCATTTTGGGCCAGAGCGGCCCACTACATACAATCATAATGCTACCCATCTGTGCACGCCCTTGAATATGTTTACCAACTCCTATTCTGTAAAAGCACAAAAGCCATATATAAGAAATAATGAGAGTTGGCAAATTAAAAACTTTTTAAAAATGTATTTATTATTATAATAAAATTATAATCCACACTGGAAGTCCATCTTGTGTGTGCCTGTGTGTTTTGAGGGAACCTATATTAAATAATGAACAACAAAAATTGCCTGCTGACGCACACGGTTAATGTTGATTAACAAAATAAAGTTAAATAATAAAAGCAATGTATCAGAGACCCTTCACAAATGAAAATGTTAAACTCAACAGTGAAACATCAAAACACAGCTTAAAGATTTGATATAGTTAATCAAATGAACTTATGAACAAATGAAAAATGCAACAAATATTTATTTGGGCCCAAACTACAAAACCAAATTTAAAACCATTTCAGTAATAGTTTTGCTTAAGTTGCACACTAGTTTGATCATGTATAAATATCATAACTATATTGTATAAATATTATTAAAACTGTAAGCCTACATGCTGACAATCAAAAACAAAATGACATGATATCACAGGCGAATGTCTTCTGACATAGTGCACCTGAAAAGACATGAATGACACTCATATAGAGAAGCAAACAGTTCTTTAGGATCTATCATTTGTAAAATAAAGAGTTGCAGGTTAAGGAAACAGCATGGGAGGAAGTTGCCGCGGGACTTGGTGCAAATGAAAAGTAAAAATAAAAAGTGTATTTATATAGATAGATAGGTAACTAGATAGAATAGACGGAGATAGATTGATGTGCAACAGTCGTCAATCCGCTGCGCGCTGCAGACGCAGCCCATGTGAAAGGCAAACGTCTGTGCGCTGCTTCTGTTCTCCATACGCGCTGCGCAAAATAGGAGTTTGTGATTGGGTCAGCCCAATGTCAAAAAAGAAAAGAACCAATGGGCTGCAGATTATGTCACGTGGGCCGGTCTGTCCGAAAAAAAAAAAACTTCTTACTTTCAGAGCGTCACAGATCATAGCATCGTCAATTAATTAGGTAGGAAAAACGATAGCGTTTTATGGACCGATCAGACCATAAGAAGATGATCAGCCTGGCCCAAAAAGTACATCGGCCCTGCGGGAAACTGCCCAGTCTGCCAGATGGCCAGTCCGCCCCTGGTCCTGGGGGCTGTTCCATAAACTAAGTTTAGAGAAAAAGCCAGGGTTATTTTGGTAAATCAGGTTTATTAATGGCGGATTCGGTTTCATAAATCGAATTTACGATAGTTCAAACTCAGTTACTATGGCAACTTATGCTGGGAAACTAGCCTGGTCCGGGGCAGGTTAACTCACAGGCTAAGTCTTAAGTTCATGCTTAATCAAAGTAACGTTCACCTGCCATAATATAATGCCATTTTAATTCACTTAACCTCTTAATAATGATAAAAACTTTATAGCCACTTAATAGTAAATATATATACACCAAACATCTATAAGAATAGAACGATAATATATTTAAATTCAAATAAAATTTGCATCTTTGACACTAAAACAAATTCCTCATATGTGTGAACATACCTGGCAATAAAGCTCTTTCTGATTCTGATAAGTTATTGCAAACGAAACAAATACAAACTACAACATTTCAACTAAATTGTATATATTTTTTATGTTTCTGTTTATTTATTTTTCCTGTTTATTAACATTTTATTTAATATTTTCCCCCAACATTGTTTATTTATTTATTTATACAGGGACAATGTACAACATAACATGTTGTACCAGAGTTAGCTATAAAGCTAATTTACATCTGTAGTCCCTGGGCAGGAATTTATAACAAGTTTAACAGTAAATACAATATACACTTACAGTACAATACATACAATACGTCATTATCAATAAAATAGAATCAAGTCAATGATTACATATTTGATTTTATTTAAACCAAATTTTAAGAACAATTTAAAAATTATTAAAAGTGGTACTCTCTCTGATATGCACTGGTATTTTATTCCATCTTTCTGCTGATCTGACTGAAAAAACTGATTTTCCAAAAGTTTAACTGAACAATCACCTCTAACCGATGACCTAGTCTGTCTTATATCAATCACACATTGTTTAAGAGGTGGTGGTGCAAGATCATTAACTATTTTATACATTAAACACACATCAGCATAAAATAAGGAACTGTCAAATGTTAGTAATTTATATTGTGCAATAGAGTTACAATAATGATAGCTCCTCGGCTTTTTTGCTAAGGTTTTTACAGTTTGTTTATAGATAATA
>CAIGQV010017532.1:22134058-22185917 GCA_903798115.1 Danio jaintianensis | reverse complement strand
GCTACATTTCTTAAAGAATGACTTTAAAGCTGCAAACCCTGAGTGGAATAATGCAAGTCGTGAGATGGATCCGGGCAAAGCAGAAGCCTCACTTTAATATAAAGATTTTTTTCCCACGGGGCGCGGGAAACACAACTGTCAAAAGGAAAAGCAAAAATTTGCAGCGTTTTCCAGAGCAAATTAAAAATCCCACCGGTTGTGCATGCACGGGTCTTTGTAGCCATTATTTTAAACTTAATGTGCTTATGTTAAGCACATTTTGAATGCTACAGTGAGCCAGCAATGCATTAAAACTTTTCCTTGCAAGCAACAATTGGCAGTAAACGCGTATTCTCTCTCTCACGCGCGCAAGTACAATTTTAATGTATTGTGACAAATATTTATTTTAATGTTAATAGGCCTAAATAATGGCCTATATTTTAAAATCTTCAATTTCCTGTCAGCCTTCTCTCTTGCTTTGTTGCAAGCCATACTGTAGTTTTTGATTATTATGTTAAAATTATTATGTTTGAACTCAAAAATCAAACACTGCTCACTCGCTGTGAACATAGCTGTGTCTCATTTCATAGCTCTTTCTTTCATCGTAGTTGCCATGGTAGCATACAACATAATCATTGCATCTATGCTCGACCTTCAGGGTTTCATGACAGTAACGTGCACGAGCAGTTATCTAGATTATTTAAACTGAACTCAGATTAGTTAGATCAAATTATCTTTAACTTGCTGTTATGGAACCAATTTGAGCGTGGACGTTTAGTTCGGCTCATTCTAGTCAGGCTTTGGACTTTAATCCCTACTTTTCTAATCAACCTTTATAAAAACAGCCCCCTCGTGTTTAGAGATCCCTATTTTCAAATTCCGGCTTAGAAGCATCCTTTAACGCACACACACCAGAGGATCACAGTAACAGAGAACCACGCCCACCTGTTTAATCCACACTCAACATTAGCTCACACTTGACATTACTAACTGACACCTTTTATCTTTTTTTTTTTTTTTGCCTCCTCTCCTCTCCTCTCTCTCTCTCTCCAAGGTCTGTGTCAGTGTCGGTTCTAGATCTTCCCTCTCACTGCAGCAAAACATGGGTTGTACCTAAGACCCTGTTGGCCACTGAAAGGACCTAGAAACATGGCTAAGCGTTGCAACAGACAGCCTCCTCCGTAAAGCTGCTGAAACGCTACAGCATCAGACACAGGACCAGCTGGATCAGAACCTAACCAGCCTTATGAAGCAAGACCCCAGCCAAAGCTACAGTCAAAAAGACCTAGCCAAGATCACAGGTACTTTGAGTTGCACTCTTATCGCCATCATCAAGCTAAGGCACTCTGCGCAGCTCTAGCATAAGCTGACATGTGTGCAATTCCGCATTAACCAGCTAGAACTGGAGGCTCAGGAACGAACTTATCGGTCAGCCTGATCAATGTGCCAAAGAGGAGATAGACTCTAGACTCTGACAATAGACTCTAGCCACCACCACCCAAGAAATAGAACAAGCCAAAGTTGACCATGCTGATGCTAACAAGTTTGGGTATGAAGAATAGCTACTGGAAGAGGTAAAGGCTGATACTAAAGACAAGAACAGCTTGTCTGACAGTGTTAAAGATGAACTCAAGCATGCATATGAACTGACACATAATGAGAAAGCTGAGGGGTCAATGCTGAAACCCTCACCAGCTTTTTCTGCTCTGGGCAGCCACGTACCACCATATGGACTGGACCTCAGAGACCTGGGCAGTTTATGTATATGCTAAATATAGTACGTCTTTTTCCTCCCTTTCATACTAGATTGTTCATATAGATCTGTTTGCTGTTTAATTTGCACAATGTAATTGAGATTGTGGCTCTATAAGGACTATAGATGTTAAAACTTGCTTCCTCGCATCGTGTCTCTTATTTACAACCCCAAATCAGAAAAAGTTGGTACAGTATGGAAAATGCAATTAAAACAAAGTAGTAATTTCTACATTTACTTTGACTTGTATATCATTACAGACAATACATATTATATACATATTAAACAGCATACTATTTAATGTGTTCCTCATGATTTTACTTTATTTTAAATAAACACGTATTCCAATTTTGGTTCTTGCAACACATTTCAAAAAAAGTTGCAACAGTAAAGCATTAACCGCGTTGTAATGTTGCCATTCCTTTTCACAACTTCCTATGTTTCTTTAAAAAACATTGTTTTTCATTCATTCATTCATTCATTTTCTTTTCGGCTTAGTCCCTTTATTAATCAGGGGTCGCCACAGCGGAATGAACCGCCAACTTATCCAGCATATGTTTTACACAGCGGATGCCCTTCCAGCTGCAACCATTCACTGGGAAACATCCATACACACTCATTCACACACATACACTACGGACAATTTAGCCTACCCAATTCACCTATACCACATGTTTTTGGACTTGTGGGGGAAACCGGAGCACCCGGAGGAAACCCACGCCAACACGGGGAGAACATGCAAACTCCACACAGAAATGCCAACTGACCCAGCCGAGGCTCGAACCAGCGACCTTCTTGCTGTGAGGCGAACGTGCTACCCACTGCGCCACCGTGCAGCCCAACATTGTTTTTATACATTTCAATAATGTTTTCACATATTAGTTGGCAAACTGGCAATCCTTGGCCCATCTTCGCTCCTAAAGGACTAGAGCTTTTTTGGATGCTGCTTTTGTACCAAATTATAATTGGATCACCTGTTGACATCACCTGTTTCAAATCACATCATTATTTAACAAATTTACCTGATTACTAGCCCTAAACTGCTCCTGTCCCAACTTTTTTTTGGAATGTGTTGCAGGTCTGAATGACAGGAAAGGATGTATATTTACAAATGAAATGAAGTTAACCAGATAAAACATGAAATATTTTGTTTTCATATTGTCTGCAATAAAATACAAGTCAAAGTAAATCTGGAAAACCCTACTTTCTCTTTTTATTAGCATTTTCCATACCGTCCCAACCTTTTCTGATTTGGGGTTGTAGCTTTCAAATTTGCTACATTTCTTACTTTAATGAAAAACTAATTTCTCTTCTCTCATCTCAAATGCCATTATTGTATCTGTGTTCCCTGTTAATTTGGTGACTATTTTTTGCAGTCCTTCCTGTTTCATAATTTCTCACCAGTGCTATTCTTACACTGTAAAACTTTGCTGTAAAAAACAGTGACATTCTACAGTAAAATTCTGTATTTTCACTAAAACAGTAATATTCTGGGTAGTCTTGTTGTTTCTGAGAAAGTAGTAAACTGTAAATTTACAGTTCAGAGTCGGCACTCAGAGTCTGTGTTTGAAATCACACTTTGTGCCCTTGTCCACTATTATGTACACTAGTTCACTAATATAGTTCACTTGACAGAGTTAATGAACACAAATGAGTGAATTCAGACACTGATTAACACCTGCTGTTAATAATCACAATCACTGAAGGAAAGAGAAACAATAAACACAAACAGTGACTTCAGTTACAGCATTAAATAAAATCAACTAAAATAAAACACCTTCAGTCTCAGCAGAGGATCATTAAACAACTCCACAAACATCTTCAGCAGATCCACTGATTACTGACCGCTTTGACTTGCATACAGTTCTTATTGAGAATTAACAGAGGTTTAGGTGTTTTATTTAGTTTGGTCACCATAATGGAGATCAGTGACTGCTTTGGGCTCTTCACCCTTGACTTACTAACTTTTGTTTTTCTCTGGGTGCTTTAACTCAGACTTTATAAAACACCTTTGTTATAATGTATGTAATTCAGTCTTGCTCTTATTGGGCTAGATTTACTTAAAGCTTAGTAGTGTGATTGATTATATGGAAAATTTAGCTATTTTCTACTGTGTTTCATACCTTTATATTATCAATGACAATGTGAAAAGTAACCAGTTCATGTTCCAGCTAAGAGAGTAAAAAAACCAAAAAAAAAACAGTTCAGTCACTATGAAGACACTCAGACCTCATGAGTCAGCCCTTGTACCTCAACAATTGTAACAATTAAAATATTTAATGTTGCAATGCATGCTGGGTGTGGCAGAGTACAAAAATCCCAGCATGCATTGCAGTATGAATAAATTATATAGCTTATGATGCTACAGTTTTCATTATTTGATTTTGATTCTGTTGTTGTTTATGTTGACATTGTTGATTTTGTCACTTTTAGTAGCCTGTTTGTGATGTTTTCATTTTGTTAATTTTCACCATTGTTGAAGTTCATATGCTGATTATTGATCTCTCTGTGAGCATGAACTAAACCATAGATCTTTTTTTTTTTTTGGCCTATAAACCTTCATAATTCTGTGTCACATGCAAGCATGTAATTATGTTACTTTTAAAAATGGATTAAACATTAAATAACATCGATGAATTATATAATTTCAGTTATAATTTACTCACTTAAACAAAATCAGCATAACCAGATATTTTATTGTTTGTTTGTTTTTTTTTCTTAATTTTTTATTTAGCTTGGCTTGTTTGCCATAAAAAAAAACTTTTCAAACAAAGTTCTTAAAAATTACAGCAGCCCAACATAAATTAATATTAAAGGTTTGAGATGTAAAAACACAGCGTAAAAATTTATTTTAACAGTAATACTGTTAAAGTAAACCACAGGATTCAGGACTCTAAAAAGAGTATGTGGCTGGCAACCCAGCTGCCAGTATTATTCTGTAAAATCAAGAAGAAAATAAAACAGTATTTTTCTGTAAAACCTGAGTCAAATTTATTCTGTCCCTTTTTTGTGTCACCCTTGTGGAGGAGAGTACAGCCAGTGATTGAGTCAAAGATGAACATAAATTCCTGCAATGTTATGCTGCATGTTTCTTTATTTAAAGACAGTAGCTGTGTGGTTTCTGATGCAGTAAGAGTGTCTGTTTTTAGCTCTACATGCATGTGAGTTGCAAGAGGAGTTAAACTGAATGTTTAGAAATAACAAAATTAAGTTACCATTATAAATGTGCTTGTGTTAAGCATATAACACATTAGAAATATTTCTTAAAAATAAACGTAATAAATGTAAACAGCAGTTGGCCGAATTGAGGTAGTATATTCTGTGGATGAAATGAGTTTAGTTTAATTCAGTGGATGTATTATTACAGCAACATACTTTAAAATAACAGTACATTACTGGCAACTGCTACCAGTATTTTACTGTTAATTTACAGGGCAAATTTTTACAGTGTACAGAATTTACAGAAGTGGTGCTGTAAAAACACAGTATGTGGCTGGCAACCCGGCTGCCAGTATTATTCTGTAAATTTACAACAAAAAGTTTTACAGTGTATTATATAATCCTTATCATCCTTAAAACGTCAACATGTTTTATGTTTTTAAAGAAGTCATTGCGGCAGAACAATTGAGGACATACCTGTGAGTTTTGTTATGTATTTAAAAGTTGCTAATGAAAATATATATATCGATTTTGATAAATATTTGTGAGTTAGGAAATGTATAGGGTTGCTAAACTCGATCCCGTTTATCTCGCGGGACTAAATTATTATAAATAAGGTACGCTAGCTTACCTTCAGAAGTAAAGGTCTAACGTTAGCAATTATTTGATTTGCTAATTTACTAATGCTAGCTATATTATAATATCTCATTTTATCATTAGCCACTCAGCTGTTTAACAATGTTTTTTTTTTTTTTTCTTTACTTAGTGAGCAATGAAGAGACGAGGGTTCTTATCCAGTGAAGACGAGCAAATAAAGCCCTCTTCACTGGAAAGAGGAATTCCTCAAAGTCTGGCTGGGAAATAAGTAATACTACTTTATTTAAGATATTAGCTTTATGACAGTAATGTTATGAAAAATTGTGTTGTTCCATGTTTATTTTCATATACCATATTGTCATATTTTAGTACTTGTGTATTGTATTTGTTAATTTTGTTGCAATATTTAATTTCACATGGTAATCTAAATGTCATACTGATTAAGATGTCTTCTTTCATCAGAGTGTTTGTGAATGATTCTGGGGTACCTGTTACCCATAAACAGGCTAAAAAGAAATGGAACAACCTAAAGGAGAAAAACAAGGTACAATGTATTTCAGTCATGTTTATCATCTTAGTAATATATTGTGCAGCAAAGTGCAAGAGAATATTTTCTTTTATTATTATTGTTAGGAGTTGAGGGACCCACCTACTGGGAGAGGGGTAGAGGCAGGATGAGTCACATCGGCCACTTGGCAGTGGTATGCAGAAATGGATGCTGTGCTCCAGGGGCAGCATTCCATCAGTCTGCCCCTGGTAGCAGCATATGCAACTGCAAGTGCCGTTGTGGCTTCTTCTTCCTCTGCCTCCAGGCATGAGGATGAGACCAAGGAAGAGGCAAAGCTCCTCAGAGCTCATTGAGCTTCTGAGAGAACAAACAGAGAGGAATAAAAAGATGAAAAGTCAGGCAGCTTGTAAGGTGGAAGAGAGAGGGCTGCAACAGAGAGAAGAGCATTTTCATGCTCTTTTTTATACAGTGGTTTGAAGAATTTACATTATGACATCATTGAATTATTACAACGTTTACTTGCTCAAGTAGTGAATTAATTTAAGTAAAAAAGTAAACAGCTGAATATATACAAAATACATACTACTGCTCACACATGAACACACACACACACACACACACACACACACACACACACACACACACAGACTACCTACAAACATCTACATGTCATTACATTACATTACATTTGTCTAACTATTTACAGATGTACACTTACATTTAGACATCAATCCATGTTTACTCATCACATCCTCCTCCCCATCCTCATGATCCTCTTCCTCCAGGAGGTCATCTGTGGCATAACATAAGTTGTGGAAGATGCAGCATGTGGCTACCACCTTTGGAGCAAATAGAGGCCGCACCTCCAGAGCCCTCAGGAAGATGGCCCTCCAGTGTGTTTTGAGCATGCCAAAGGCTTGGCATGGTGCTTGTTAAAGTGACCTTCAACACGGCCTGGTGGTAACAAGGTAAAGATGAGTTGATTTTAAAGGTGTAGCTCACACAAAAATTTTTAATTATGTCATTTATTCTGTAAAAATCCATCTATCGGCCCAATGACAGAATCCGATGAATCTTGTTTATTAGAATTTATTTGTTTCCAGCTCCGAATTTAATCTGACTCCAATTTCAAGTGATCATTAAGTTTAGACTGTGTTTCTAATTAGTAACGGATCACATTCATCAAAAGTTAATAAATTTGGATATTTGATTATTTCATTGCAGACCAGTTGTCATATTGAGTCCATGCATGGCCAATTCACATGTCTGCACCGCTTGGCCTAACCAGCTTGATTCTTAGTCAGGGGTTTGCAGGCAACTGGCACGTTTTAAGTCGGCCGCCTACTGCTTGCTCTTTAACAGAAAAGGTACTCTACCCAGTCTTTTACCATGCAACTTGCCAGATCAAAAATAGTGAAGTGCTCATTGCTCCATTCACTCGTGATCCTCTAGTTTGATCCACACTGGCCGTAAAACACCAAGGGTCAACAAAAGTGTCCTCCCAATTTACTAGTCAAAATGATTTCAGTAGAATACAAAATAAATCAAATATAACATTTTATTTGTCAATTACATAATAAAACAATTAGAAAGCCAATTCAGAGATGATACTGTAAATATACAAAAGCATATAAGTCTTAGAGACTCACACACTGCAATGGGGTATCTTCGCTATAAGATCCCAATAACATTTTTGCACCTTTCCATTAAATATTCAACTCAGAACAAAGAACCATAAATTCAAGACAATAGATGCTTCAGTCTGGTCATATGACCTCAGTCTGGTCATATGTTAACCCTAAAAAGTTCATAATTGACAGACAATTTCACACTTCAGTAGGACAGACTTTTACCAAACTCAAATCAACAGTCAATAATTACCATAATACAAGTGACTACTACAAAATTGAGACCATTTACCAATCACGGAGACATTTAAAATAATACCAAACATAACAAGTTAAAGTTATAGATTCACAAGATACTATATGAAGAGAACTATATGAAGAGGATGAAGATTCGGTGTGGACCGTCAGTGACCTGAGCTCTGGTTGAAAAAATGAAGGGGAGGCCAGAGAGGGGGGCACATGATGGATAACTGAGGCAGTTGAAGAACTTGCTTCTTTACAGATCTGCTGCTCAGACTAGAAAGTTTAATTTTTATTGCATGTCAAGTAAACAATGGCAGAATTAACATTTTTGGGTGAACTATCCCTTTATCAATGTTTATTAAATACCATTGCAATGACAAAATATTCAGCTGCTATATAAACATGTATTAAAGAAATTTAAATAATGATACAATATGTTAAGATGCATACCAGCCACAGGCTCTCTGTATGGGGTAATTATGGCCACATGGATAGCCCCAATTTCCCAAGTTCCAAAGGGACTCCTTGTACATTGGACACCTTCGAAGGGCCAGTGCATCCTGAACAGATACTGGGTTGCCTACATATATGTCAAGGAATTTTCCGGTACTGTCACAAATGCCTTAAAGAATAATAGATACATCGGTTGATATAGCACTGTTTTTGTTGTCCAGCAAATGGGCGGAGGCGAATATGGCATCCATCAATAGCTCCAGCTGCTTTCTTTAAGGCATTGTGCCCTGCCAGACGGACAAAGCCACTTCCAAGCTCCTCCATCTCTTGTGGCCCAGGGAAGTGGATTATTTTGTGCAGCACCTCCAGCATGTCCTCAATTACATTATGCACATTATGTAGATGTGGGCATTTCAAAGGCTTCTGATGTTACTCTATAGGTCCCACATGCCAGCCAGTACAGCAGTACAAGGACCCAATCTCAGGGCTTCAACCATGATGTTTTTTTCTTGGCAGCATCCGACACAACAGGTCAATTGTTGCCCTGCTCAGTCTAAGTGAAGGCACTGTGTCTTCTCCAGAGAAATAAATTCGTAGGATTGGAACCTGATGGTTCAGCACAGCATTAAATTGAATGTGCTTTTTTCCTGCAAATAAAATTATCTTGTTTTAAAATTTCCAATATAAAATGTATCTTTACTGTTTTCATGTTTTAAATAAATGCAATGGTTTTGTTATATAAATATAAGTTTTTCACTTGAAAGAATAAAATATCACAAAAGTTATTCTATATTAAGGATTAATTGTATTCATGGAAAGCTAACAATAATATGCAAAATATCAATAGTTAAAAAAAATACACTAAGTAAAAAAAATGTAACAATAGTTAATTTTCATAATTGTAAATATACAAATATGTTGCTATTTTACTTAAATATTTACAAGATATCTAAGGGGAATTTAAAATAATTTACATGAAGGGAGTTCGTCTGATATTTATTGGTCAAGTAGGCTAGTCACTACGATTTATTTCTTAATTATTTATTATGGGTGAACATTGGAAGAGATGCTAAACACTTGCTAGCTTTACCTAATAAGGCAAGGATAAGGGCTATTAGGGAACGCCTTCTGGCTTGTCTCCATCTCATCCTGGCTCTTCTCTGTTGACCAACACACCTTATATAATCCGCCTTAAATAATCTGCTTTAAATAACAGCTAACCTGTCAGAATGGCAGCAGCTAGCGCTTTTCTATTTACCATTTTAAAACTTGGTTATTTTAGCTCAGGAGCTTTGCCATAATAAGTTATATATTTTTCCTTTGTCTTAGCCTCTATTTCAGAGGTCGCCACAGCGAACAAACTGCCAAATATTCCAGCATATGTTTTATGCAGTGGATGCCCTTCCAGCCACAACCCAGTACTGGGAAACACCCACACACACTCATACACTACAGCCAATTTAGTTTCTTCAATTCAATGCATGTTTTTGGACTGTGGGGAAACCAGAGCACCCAGAGGAAACGGGGAGAATATACAAACTCCACACAGAAATGCCAACTGGCCCAGCCGGGACTCAAACCAGCAACCTTCTTGCTGTGAGGCGACAGTGCTCACAGCAAGAAAACTGTTTATTTCACCAAATTCAGGTTTATTTGCACAGTATAAAGTTACATACAGGGTATTCATGTGCATGCGCGCATATATATGAGAAATATCACACTCGTAACAGTGCGATGTGGCTGTATATCGGCACTGGTGGGAGGCGTGCCTTAGTGTCCCACCACTGACGGGCACTATCCTTATAAATAAACTGCATAGTTGCAATCTAAACAACTACATTCTTGACTAAAAAAGCCTCAAATGTACATTAAGTTGCCCAGCAGCAGCAATATTTGTCAAACTATAGAGTGTCCTCTGCTTGTTGCTGTATGTGGGCGGAGTAATACACAAGGGTGAAGGGTGAAGAGGCCGTACGAGTGCTGTTACTGGCAGAATATCGCACGGCTATCAAGATTCAAGAACCAGACAGAACTGTTATATATATATATATATGTATCACTGCTCTTCACAAGAACGCAAGTCCATTCTCTTCATTCTTGGAAATGAGAAACAGCCATAAACTGTCAAATAACACCAAACATAATAAAGTTATATGAAAGACTATCACGAGCAGATGAATTGTGTATGGTGAAAAGCACATGGTTAATGAAAGCTAATGGCAGAGATGTGTATTGGAGCAGTGAGGAACTCTGCCACACCAGGAGGACTCTCCTGTGCTTGGAATGTCCCAATAGTCCTTCATTAGCATAGAAGGAATAGTATATAATATTTTTCTCAGCTTACACAAGCAGTGAAATTCTGCTTTTTAATATCTATGCTTTATAAATGTATGCCTCAATTTCCCCCATTTATTAATTGTCTGTCTTACATCTTCTATCTGTCCTATTCAATAGACATTACCTTTTGATTCTGTAATCCTCATTTAATTTCAATTCCTTTTACAAAATGTATGTAATGCATCTCTTTCTAACTAACTGACAGGAGTCTGATTTGATACAAAAATGAGTAGTTACACTTTTGTTTTTAATTTGCATTGTACTTGATTTGAACCCTGATTCTACTGAGCTCTGAGATGGATGCTGCTAGACCACAGCCAACTTCTCTCCCTCGCACCCTGAGGCAGCTGTTCCATAGATGGTGCAGTCTTTCTCGTTGTGTTCAGGCTTCCCCACATTTCCTGCATACACTGTAAAATAAATCTAAATATTTAAGTGACTGGTCACATCTAAATTTTTCAATTGGCCCAAATTAAATTCAACAAAATGATTTTTTTTCAATTGTAGCAACAGCCTGTTAACATTGGCTCAGTAAGAAATAATGTGTTGAGCCAAATGAAAAACCATCAAGTCTGCCCGATCATGTTATTGGCCGAATTGAATATTTTAAATTGTTGTAGCATGCATTTTTGGTTTCATCTAATTTGAAAATGTTTATTGGTGAACATTGCTAAAGCAACTTTACTGAATTGTTTATTCCCCACTGTCCCAAAAGAAAAAAATAAAATAAAATTCACAAAATAATGATACACTAAACACTGCCAGACTTATTTATTTAGGCACTTTTGTGAAAATACATTAAAATAACAAATACATTGAACACTTCTACAAAATAAACCTTGCAAATTCATGCATTTTAATTCTCATCATGTACACAAAGCTGAAGTGTAATTAAAACATTCACAGACGTACAAAAGATGTCAAAAACACCATAAAATTTAAATATTTTTTTCTGAGGTTACTTCAACTTTCTAGTGCAATGTCACCTAAATATCACTATTTTATCCATGTGGATAATGAACGTTGCATGAGGAATAAGATGACACACACAAGCTTGCTTGACTGCTGTCTTTTACTTCGCTTTTTAGATAACAACTTCAACCGGGGATTTCCGGAAAACATCACAATGCATTCTGAGTGCTGTAGTGAAATAACAATGCCACAAAATATACAAAATTTCCTTCCCCTTTAATTTTAAGGTCAATTTATTAACTTTGAACTAGCACCATACAGAATGAATGTATAACATTCAGTTTCTCTTTTAACATTCTGTGAACAGATTTTTTATTATTATTATATATATTTTTTCTCAGAACGTTTCTTAATTAAATGTCTTAAATGTCCTTGGTAAATTATAACAACCAATTCCCTGGGAATGAGGGGGGACTACCTCAAACCCTAGCTTACCCTTAGGGGATTATTCAGTAGATTACCAGCAGTCTTAACCCTGTAAGACACGGGACCCATCTGGGACCTGTAGCTAGAACCCATTTCAGACCAGTGCCATAGTTCCGGGCCAGCACTGATGAGCCTATCAAGAAGGTTCTGTCTTTAGCTCACAGTTTCTGTCGCTGTACCTGATTTCCTTGTTGTTGTAGGACAGTTTCTTTGAGTGTTGCTGGTTTAAGTAGCTCAAAGCTTGTCCTGAGCTCTCGATTGAACAACAAATACGCTGGTGACACTTTGGTATTTGCTTGCGGAGTACTTCAATAGAACAACAAGAAGTTATGGAGGCGTTGATGAAATATACCTTGACCAATTGAAGCTTTCAAAGCATGTTTCATGGTCTGAACGAATCTTTCCGCTAGCCCATTTGTTGCAGGATGGTAGGGTGATGACTTGATATGTTGCACTTTATTTGCAAGTAGAAATGTGCCCATCTCCTGCGAAATAAATTGGGGTCCATTGTCTGAGACAAACTGCACTGGTGGTCCAAATCTACTGAAAATTTCTCCCAACTTCTCAATTGTCTTTTCTGCTGAAGCAGATTTCATTATGGCTACTTCAGGCCACTTACTGTGTGCATCAATGATGACCAGCAGCATTTTGTCCTCGACTGGGTCTGCAAAATCAGCATGAATGCGATGCCACAGTTTCTCTGGATATTCTCATGGGTGCAGTGGTGCCAGTTGTGGTACGTTGGGTATGCTTTGACATGACGTACATGTTCTTGCCTTCTCTTCAATTTGTCAGTCCACAAAGAGAAATCTCCTGCCAATCTCTTTCATGTAGACCATTCCACAGTGTCCCGCATGCAGCTGTTTCAGCACTGATTTGCGCAGCGTTGGTGGAATGATCATTCTCCTTCCCCACAACAAACAGCCGGTCTGCACCGAAAGTTCATGACGTTGAGTGAGGAATGGTTTGAGCTCTAGGTCATGGTTCTCATCTTTTTCTGTCATGACAATATCCATGACCTTGGACAAGACAGGATCATTTCATGTGCCCTTGCGCACTTGTGCAGCTGTTACTGGGGTCCTTTCCACTTGACTAAAGTAGAAAATTTCAGCTACTTTTGTCTCTTTTACTTGGTCAGCGAGAGACAATCTGGACAGTCCGTCTGCGTTTCCGTGCAATTCTGACTTCTAGTACTTGAAGTCATAGGTATGAGCAGATAATAACAAAGCCCATCTTTGCATCCTACTAGCAGCAAGAGAGGGAATACCATGATAAAGACCAAAAATCACAGACAATGGGCAATGATCGGTCAGCAGAGTATACTTCCTTCCGAAAATATACTGGTAGAACTTGTGCACTCCAAACACAATGCTCAGTGCTTCACGTTCAATCTGAGCATAATTTGCTTCGGCTTTGCTCAGACTTCTAGAAGCAAATGTGATCGGCTTCTCTTGACCGTTCGGCATGATGTAGGACAAGACAGCTCCCACACCATATGGGGAAGCATCGCAGGCCAGCTGAATCGGAAGTGAAGGATCAAAATGAGTGAGGACTTCTGACTTCAACATAGTCTTCTTCGCTCTTTGGAAAGTCTCCTGAGATTCAGTGGTCCACCTCCAGCTATTCTCCTGATGCAACAATTTGTGCAGAGGTTTCAGCAGAGTAGCAATGTTTGGAATAAACCACACATATTAATTAAGCAAGCCGAGGAATGAACGCAGCTGGGTGACATTTTTGGGCCTTGGAGCGTCCACTATGGCCTTAACCTTTGCTGAGGACGTATGCAGACCAATGCTCTGCAGACCATGAAGAAATGAGCTTTGAGAGTGTTTACTACCCCCCCACTGCCATTCTGTATAAGAACTACACTGCTTACTGCTTTCTTCAAACAGACACATATTGCAGAAAACGAATGCCATTTTGTTCAGTTTTCAGTCATTAACAATCAATTCAGTCACTTATCTGAATTGCTGTCTGTCCTCCCCCTTTACAAAAGCAGCCGGCTCATAATTTTTCTCTCGTTTCACAAAAGCTGCTTCACTTCCACATTCTCATAACACACGCATAAGTGTTTGAATCCTCGTCGCCACTTTATTATATCCGTGTGGATAATGAACGTTGCATGAAGAATAAGATGACACACATAAGCTTGCTTGACTGCTCTCTTTTACTTTGCTTTTTAGATAACAACTTCAACCGGGGATTTCCGGAAAACATCACAATGCATTCTGAGTGCTGTAGTGAAATAACAATGCCACAAAATATACAATAATTACCATTTCACTAAAGGTAATCTGAACGCATTAAAATAACAATTTTAATGGTTAAACCCGTCCATTAACATTAAACATCAAATATATTTACATATTAAAAATGTCAAAAACACCATCAAATCTAAACAATGAATTACTTAACCCAGTTGACAGATTATTCCAGAACAGAAAAAACTCACAAAAGTCTCATGAAAAAGTGAAAGAAAAAACTTCAAGATGAACTTCAAGCATGTGAAACTGTATCTTGAAATATTTACCATGTGACTTAGAAAGTTTTTGTTGTACTCCACATTGAGTAGAATCCAAACATCTCCAACTGTAAGTTGTGGAGCACCATCTCCTCTTCCAGGACAGCAGACATTCAGCACAGTTGACAGGGCTCTGAAAATTCATTATGCTACTGCTGCTTACTGTCTCAAGAATTCCCATCTTCATTGTAGTTGTGTGGTTTCCCAATGGCCCTGTACATAAAAAATAGCAATGTCAATACTAAGTCTACATATATCAAATACATATATAAATGTCACCATGCCATTAATGTAATTTTCAAAGATACTTTTGCTGTTGGGTCATAAAATGTAATTTTATGTGTTTTGAATGAAGAATGTGGTTGTAAACATAATTATTAGCATAGTAAATATAGTAATTAACTTTCCGTACTGTGACAATGCCATGTGTTAAATTGCATATTCACATTTAAAATAATCTCAAAATTTTGAATTTTGAAACTATTTTGAATAGTCTTCAAAATATCATATTTTGTGTTCAACAAAAGAAAGAATCTTCTACAAGTTTGAACAACAAGATGGTGAGTAAATGAAGTCAGAAGACAAAAAAAGAGGGTTTTGTTTCACACAAAACGGTAAATTCAGTCATAATTTACTCTCCCTTCACTTGTTCCAAACCTGTGTGTCCATCTTTCTCCTGAAAAACAAAAAAAGATATTCTGAAGAAAGCTGGAAAGCTCTCTTCAACATATCTTTTGTGTTCAACAGAAGAAAGCCTCACGTTGTTTCAAACCTTTAAGTTTCTGAGTAAACAGTGAGTAAGTTTTCACTTTTGGGTGAACTATCACTTTAAGAACCACTACAAATCAAAATTCAATACTTTAAATTAAGCTGAAAATCTATAAGGCAGAGTTGTGTTTTACATAATATTTCATTTAATAGTAAATGTATAAGGCTACAGTAGAACTCAGGGCCGTGCAGAGACCTTTTAAGGGGCAGGGGCTCAAGTGGAAAAAGGGCACTTTTTAATTAAATAATATTTGTATTTTTTAATAAATAAAATATATTAAAGGATCTTTCACCACATACTCACCCTTAAAAGGATAGTTCATTCAAAACTGAACATTCTGTCACCATTTACTCACCTTTTACTTGTTCCAAACCTGTTTGACTTTTTTTCTTCTGTTGAACACACAAAATAATATTTTGAATTAAGCAGGAAACCTGTAACCATTGACTTTCATGGTATTTGTTTTTCCTACCCGGGAAGTCAAAGATTTCAAGTTTTTAGCTTTCTTTATAATATATTCTTTAGTGTTCAACAAAAGAAAGAAACACAAAGATTTAACAACTTGAGGGTGAGTACATTTTCATTTTTGGGTGAACTATCCTTTTTCAATCTATTCTGAGTTGTTTTTATAGCTTCAATTAACATTCTGAATAAATGACTGCAAAAACGAGAGGGGAATATTTTCTCTATCCATCTGTCATTTCTGTCATCGTGAGGTAGGAAATAGCCTCCTCGTTTGAGCATTCGGCTCTCACGTGGATTTTCATTCCAAATCACCGATTCAGGGCTTGCTTGAACTGATAACCAGTAACATAGCAGCGTGAGAACTTGAGAAACGCCTCATGGGCTAAAAATCAGAATTACACAGAGTCACGGCTTATGGTGGCTTTCAATAAAGCAACTAGGTTACATTATAAGTAGGTGCTAACTGCCACCTCCATTTTTAAGAGGTGGCAGTATTTGAGGCTAATATGGAATAGCCATATACTCAGTTGTTAAAAAGGTACTTTCTGTGAAAGTCATCAGGGTTTATTTGCGCCTCGCCTAGCAATGGTGGCTTCACGGTACACTGAAAGGGCGGTAAAAAAAATATGTTAGCAGATACGTCTTAATTCTGTCATAAAGTAATAAGTTAATAACAATAAACAGTAACTTCAAGTACCAGGATAGACCAATATTGTAAAAACCATAGGTTAGACGTCAATATTACAGTTGGGAATTCACAGGAGGCGGCAGGCTAAAGTACGTTAATGCCCATGCTGTTTGTTTTTATGTCAAAATTACATCTACGTCTTGCACTTGGTTACACTTAAACATGATTGAATAAATACAGAATTCACTACTCACCATAACTTTGATGAAGGAAAATCTGTCTTAATATGATATTTCCTCGGAGCTCCGATGTTGTTGCGCTGGAATTTGAGTTTGCGGGTATGCGCCAGGTGCCAAGCAACGGCTTCCATGCGCATGCACACACGCAAAATACACATTTTGTTGGCCAAACACATATATTTGACTTCCGGTTGATAAATTGGCTGAACACAGTTTAATGTGTTTGGTGAATATATATTTTTTAGTATATATAGAGCATCAGCTAAAATTAATACAGTGATGTTATTTTTTTTTTGGGGGGGGGGGGGGGGGGGGGGGGTGGGGGGGGGTAATTATTGGGAAGTAATTTGTTGAGTCAATATTTAATTGTCAGTTTCCACAATTTTTCACAAATTTTACAGTGAGTGTATTTCAGGAATTAAAGTATTCCTCCTCCCTCTTGGTGCTGACATTTTCTCTTTCTCTTTAGCACTCTAAACTGTGTGTATATTCTTCTGTAATGGACCGTAACTTTGAAATAGTTCTATATCACTGTTTTACCTTTTTTGTTGAGGGTGTTTGATCTTCTTTGCATGCTCACTTTGTAAAGACTGGGTACTTCTGCAGCAATGTAGGATGATTTTGAAATGATTTTTGATGTTGAGGGAGAAAATACGATTGGAGTTTTGCGACATACCCTAACTGTCTTGAGCCAGAATACGAGAGTTCAGGCAGAGCGAGACAAGATGAGCGTTTGAGAATAAAAGGTATTTAAATTGTATTTTTAAAATGAAAACAACCAATTGTTTTGCTATATAAGACCCTTCTTCCTCCAGGCACCATATCAGTCCATTATATGGAGAAAAATCCTGAAATGTTTTTACTCAAAAAACACAATTTCTTTACGACTGAAGAAAGAATCATGCCATCTTGGATGACAAAGGGGTGAGTACATTATCTGTAAATTGTTGTTCTAGAAGTGGACTTCTCCTTTAAAGAGTTAGTTCACCTAAAATTAAAAATTCTTTCTTCATTTACTCACCCCTTTGTCATTCCAAACCCCAATTTGTAATAAAAGCTGAAAAAAATTCTGTCCATCCCCCCTGTCTACGCAAGTACCACTTTAAAAAGTTGATTAAAAGAATTTACATTTAAATTTTAGTCCAGATTTTCAAAAGAGACTTGATTACTTTATATGATCAACAAATTAAATGTAGGCTTTAATTACACAGAAGCAATGATCAGAGAACAAACAGAAGCTCAAGCATACCTGTTTTGTCTTACAAACCTGTCAAGGAAACATGCTTGAGATTCTGTTTAAATTTAATGTTTATTATAAAAAGCTATTGCGTCTCTTCAGAAAATTGTGTGTATGCTTAACTGCACAATTAATATGGATTAGTTTTACAATCACTTTATATACTTTTTTGAAGCTTTAAAGTAGGCTTGCTGAAATAGTCAGTGTTGACAGTGTTCAAGGAGAAGTCCACGTCCAGAACAAGAATTTACATATAATCTATTCACCCCCTTGTCATCCAAGATGTTCATGTCTTTCTTTGTTCAGTCGTAAAGAAATTGTTTTTTTGAGGAAATCATTTCAGGATTTTTCTTCATATTATGGACTGATATGGTGTCCCGATTTTGAACTTCCGAAATGCAGTTTAAATGCGGCTTCAAACATTCCCAAATGCGGTTGTAAATGATCCCAGCCGAGGAAGAAGGGTCTTATCTAGTGAAACGGTTGTTATTTTCATTTTTAAAAAAAATACAATTTAAATACTTTTTAATCTCAAACGCTCCTCTTACCTTTCTCATCCTGTACTCTGTGTATTCTGCCTCAAGACAGTTAGGGTATGTCGAAAAACTCCAATCGTATTTTCTTCTGCAACTTAAAAAATCATCCTACATCGCTGCAGAAGCACTGACCCAGTCTTTGCAAAGATGATCAAACACCCTTAACAAAAAAGGTAAAACAGCAATATAGGGAGATTTTGAAGTTGAGGGAGAACATGAGATGGGAATTTTTCAACATACCCTAACTGTCATGAACCGGAACAAAAAACAGTCCAGGCAGAGTAAGACAAACATTAATAGGTCGCACTGGACTCAACCATACTTTACATAAAATAGGGAAAACACCCAACTGGGCAATGTATACACTGTAATCAACAAGAAACAATAGAACATGTATTACTCCACTGTAGTAAATATAATAAAGAACGATATGATCTTACTCAATCAGTAAAAAAGAGCAAACATCATGATTTCACATTGTCAGGTTTATTAGGGAATACATCTAGTAAGGTATATAATGATATAATTACATTTGTTAAAGAAACCCAGTTAGAGAAAAGAATATAGAGATAATATAATTTAAAGAATATACTGTTACGCCCCCCCCCCTTTAAATTTATTTATTTATCTATTTTTTACACTTCAGTCATTATTCAAACTGTTCCATACTCCATTCCAGTCGGTGGCGGTAATGCACCTACAAGTTTGGTTGCTAACCGCCAGTAAAATCCAAAGAAGAAGAAGACGAGCGTTTGACATTTTAAAATATATATATAAATTGTTTTATTTTTATGAAAATAACTGATTATTTTGATATATAAGACCCTTCTTCCTCGGCTGGGATCGTTTACAACCACATTTGGGATAATTTGAAGCTGCATTTAAACTGCATTTTGGAAGTTCAAACTAAAAAAAACATTTCTTTATGTCTGAAGAAAAAAAGACATTAACATTTTAGATGACATTACCTGTAAATCTTTGTTCTGGAAGTGGACTTCTCCTTTAAGAGCGACATTGAGGAGAGCAAGAGGATGATAGAGAAAGAAACAGTCTCGGTAGGACAGCACAGTCAGCACACCTCTTGAGAGAAGAGGGAGACAAAAATGACAAGTAAGCCACCACAAAGCCACAGCCCTCCCCTATTACCAGTGTTGTGACACGTCAATAAATCGGTGGAAAAATCACGTCAACCCTACTGCAAAGTGGTACTGACACTGTCAATGGAGGGACAAAATTCTCTCAAATTTCACTAAAAATACATTAATTTGTCATTCAACAATGAAGGTTTCAATAAATATATACAATCGGTCCTTTTCACATTATCGAGAATCTCAGACGTGGAAGTCATCATCATTTTGAAAACTTCATACACTGTAAATAATTGCTGTTAAAAAATTGTCAGATTCTACAGTAAAATACAGTTTTTTCACTAAAACAGTAATATTCTGTTAAAACAGTGCATTCTGGGTAATAGTTTTGCTTTCGAGAAAGTAAAACAACAGTAAACTGTGAATTAACAGAGCTCAGAGTCGACATTTGAAGTCTGTGTTTGAAATCACACTTTGTGCCCTTGTTCACTATTATGTTAACTAATATAGTTCACTTGACAGAGTTAATGAGCACAAATGAGTGAATTCAGACACTGATTAACACCTGCTGTTAAAAATCACAATCACTTAAGGAAAGATAAACAATAAACACAAACAGTGACTGCAGTTACAACATTAAATTACATCAACCAAAATAAAACACTTTCAGTCTCAGCAGAGGATCATTAAACAACAGCAGATACACTTATTACTGACCGCTTTGACTTCCATACCATTCTTATTGAGAATCAACAGAAATTTAGGTGTTTTTTTGTGTGCGTGTCAACATAATGGAGTGAGGGGCTGGTTTAATTGGGCTCTTCACCCTTGAATTCATAAATTTAGACTCTACAGCTGCTGTAACAGAGTTTATAAAACACTTATATTATAGCAATAAAGCTGGAAAGTCAATAGGTAGATCTTTTTTTTTTCTAGTTTTGTTCTGATAAATGTTTTTTTAAAGGTCTGAATGACTGGTCTCATGCAATTATTTTTATGATTAGTTGCAGATATTATTTTATTCATGAGAAGTGGAAACAGAAAAGATACCTAATTCTTTTACAGAGTTAAAGAAATAACAAACAAAAACAGTTCAGTTATAACAAAGACACACTCAGATCTCATGAATCAGACCTTGTACCTCAACAATGGTAACAATTAAAATGTTTCACGCCGCAATGCATGCTGGGTGTGGCACAGTACAAAAATCCCAGCATGCAAATGCGGCATGAATAAATTATGTAATATAATTGTCTTACAGTTTTCTTTATTTGCGTTTGATTCTGCTGTTGTTTATGTTTAAACTTTCAGTTGCCTGTTAATAGCTAGTTTGTGAGTTAAATTGTTAATTTACTTGTCACCGTTATTGAGGTTCATACGCTGATTCTTGATGTCTCTTTGAGTGCAACTTACACCACTGTAGCATACAGGCCATAGCTGATAAGCGGAATTACTTCTAAATACCTTATATCTAGGGGGTGTGACTTTTATGAGTCCCAGCTCCAGAAAGTCTGGAGCCAAAGATCCTGTGCTTGACGCCTTGTTTACCCAGGAGGCTTAATCACCACTGGGGATCTTTCGCTGGTGTTAATCTTTGATGCAGATAGCAGAAGGGGGAATACGGAGTAAATTCCCTCCTGCCAGCCTTCGCAACCCAATCACATTCCAAAACTCCCTCCAGATTTAATGAAAGAACTATTAGAACTCAAAACTCACTACAAATGGTATATAATGTGTTTGTTTGCAGTCTATATGCTCTGGTCTATAGCAAAAGTAGTAAAATCTTATATGAATGTACCAATCCCCTTTTTTGTATCATATAGTATAGAGATGCGTAGATGCTGTTTATTGTGTGTTTAGAGTGTCGTAAGTACAATGGATAACAGTGACAAACTAGATGTTAAAGTTTGAGGACAAACTTTATGGTGGCTTGAGAAAGCCTGTTGGAAGTAGTTTATTTAGTTAAATAAAGTTTATTTAGTTTGAAAAAGTATCAAGTTGGCTAAAAGAATGTTTCAGATCCCTGCAGTCAACAATGTAACCACTTTAAAGGCTGAAACAAGCCAGTAAAAAACTTTAAAGTTGATCCCTGTGTCTGTTGTTGGTAATAGCATGATACTAGCATGAGGTAGCATGATTCTAGCAAGAATTAGCATGATTCTAAGAAAGTAGCATGTTATTAGCATGAATCTAGCATGATTTAGCATGTTGTTAGCATATTTCTAACATAAATTAGCATGTTGCTAGCTTGTTTCTAGCATGAATTAGCATGTTGTTAGCATGGTTCCAACATGAATTAGCATGTTTCTAAGACAAAGTAGCATGTTGTTAGCATGATTCTAGCATAAATTAGCATGATTCTAGCATGAATTACATTTAACTAGCCTGATTCTAGCATGAATTAGCATGTTGTTAGCATGATTCCAGCATGAATTAGCATGTTGTTATCATGATTCTAGCATGAATTAGCATGTTGTTAGCATGTTTCTAGTACAAATTAACATGTTGTTAGCATGAATCCAGCATGAATTAACATGTTGTTAGCATGATTCCAACACAAATTAGCATGTTGTTAGCATGATTCCAACATGAATTGGCATGTTGTTAACATGTTTCTAGCATGAATTAGCATATTTGTAGCATGATTCTAACATGAATTGGCATATTGTTAGCATGTTTCTAGCATGAATTAGCATGTTATTAACATGATTATAGTACAAATTAGCATGTTGTTAGCATGATTTCAACATAAATTAGTATGCTGTTAGCATGAATTAGCATGTTGTTAGCATGATTCCAACATGAATTAGCCTGCTGTTAGCATGATTCCAACATGAATTAGCATGTTTTTAGCATGATTTAAACATAAATAACGTTGTTAGCATGTTTCTAGCATGAATTAGCACATTTTTTGCATGATTCTAGCATGAATTAGGATGTTGTTAGCATGATTCTAGCAGGAATTAGCATGTTTCTAGCATGAATTAGCATGTGACTAGCATGTTGCTAGCACATTTATAGCAAGACTAGCATGTCAGTAGGATGTTAGAATTATTAGCATGTGTTAGAATAGCTAGTCACAGTCTATGGGACAGTTGCTAGGGTGTTGTAAGTGGTTGCTAGGGAGTGGCTAGTAAGTTTAAAGGTCATCAGTGATTGGCTGCTGGCTAGACTGAGTTGAATGAGGCCAGACTCTAGTCTGTAGGACAGTCTGATGGAGAGTTATGAACTCATAAAAGTTGATCCAATGTTAAGTCAATGACAGTCTTTTACAATGGAAGTCTATGTGACAGTTGTTAGGGTGCTGAAATTGGTTGCTAGGGAGTGGCTAGTAAGTTTAAAGGTCATCAGTGGTTGGCTGCTGGCTAGACTAAGTTAAACGAGGCCAGACTCTAGTCTGTAGGACAGTCTGATGGAGAGTTATGAGCTCACAAAGTTTGACCCAATGTTAAGTCAATGGGACTTTTCCGAATTTTCCGGGTCATTAAAAAAAACCGAAAGGCGGATCAGTTGGAAAAGATATAGCAACCCGAGTCAGACAAGTTTGGAGGTCTGATGAAAGTTTGAAGGATATAGCTTGAAAGGCTTAGGAGGAGATAGACTTTAAAAATAGTCTCAGAAGAAGAAAAAGAAGAAGAAGCCACCATAATTATATTATATTAGAACAGTTCTGCCTCACTAAAAACAATATTAACATTACCAGATCTTATTTAGTTTTTTGACTTGCTTGCCATATCAAAAGAGCTTTTTAAGCAAAGTTTTTAAAAATTACAGCAGCCAAAATAAGTAAATGTTACAAGTGTAAGTGTTAAGAGCTCAACTTAAGCAAACTCTATTCTCCATGATGGTGACTTAAAATGTTAACCTTTATCTCAAGAAAAACTTTAGTAGATGTTATACAAATATAAACGTTTTAGTAATAACTGTAGCTGGTGATGCTGTTTGTGGAGCTGTTTAATCATTTGCTGATAATTTTAATAATTTAATCATTTGTTGCACTTCAGGTTATTTCATTTCAAAGCTGTGACTGAAGTTGTAGTTTTTTGTTACTTTATGTTCTGTTCTTGTTTTTTTACCATCAGTATTTCTTCATTTGTTCATCGCTAATCCTCAATTATCATTTAATTAGTCATTTAATTAATTTACTTCAGCTTTTCTCCATGTTTCTTGAACACTCAGTAGTGTTGACACTTGGACGTGTTTAATTAAAACTGAGGTATTTGCTCTGGGGCTTAAAGGGTTTAAAGGGGTGAGACGTAAAAACATGGTTTAAAAATGTATTTTAACAGTAATATAATGTTAATTTCAACTACGGAAGTAGACTGTAGTTTTTTACTGAAGTAAAAAAAACTGTAAATTGCTCGCAACCCAGCTGCCAGTAGTTTACTGTAAAATCAAGGAAAAAAATGTATTTTTCTGTAAAACCTGAAGCAAATTTCTTCTGTGTCACCCTTGTGGAGGAGAGTAGAGCCAGTGTTTGAGTCAAAGATGAACAATGAAATGCTGATGTTTTGCTGCATGTTTCTTTATTTAAAGACAGTAGCGGTTTAGTTGCTGATGCAGCAAGAATCTCTCTGTGTTAATTCCAGCTTTACATGAATGTGTGCTGCTGTGAAATTTAAGACATTTGGGTTAAACAGAACTTTTCGAAATAACTAAAATAAGTTATATGCTATAACATATATAAGTATATGCTTATAAGCATATATAGCACATTACTTTATAATTGAGGCAGTTGCTTTCAGTCAACAAAATGAGTTCACTTGAGTATTGTGTATATCAATGTAGTCCATGTATTTTTAGAGCAACATACTGTAAAATAATAGTACATTGCTGGCAACTGCAGCTGCCTGTCACACCCGCTGCTCGTTCCCTCAGTCCCAATCACCGCTCTCACTCACCATCCACCACACACCACACCCGTGAACCCTCACCTGATTACTAATCACCCTAACCTGCACCTGCAATCATCACACACTATATATACTCACCTCACTTACTCATTCAGCGGCTGGAATCAAAGACGCATGGATCTCCTCGTCTTCTCTCCTGTGCTCTTCCATGGATGTTCTCCTCCTCCTATGAATGCCAATACACTTATTTAAGGGAAGTGACTATTCTTATGTTGGTGATTACCATTGAATTGAACTAAACAGCTGAACTGTGTGTGAGATCGCTTACCCTCTACAACGCCATTCACCTGCTTCACCTTGCTACTGTCGTGCATATCACTTGAATAAAACCCTTGAAGTTTATACTTCCTTGTCTTCCTTGTGTGACCGTGACAGGATTCCAGCCCCTCAAAACTATGGCAAGAACTAAAGCTGCCCATAAAAGCGCACCAGCCACCGGCGGCATTAAGAAGCCTTACTGCTACAGGCCCGGTACCGAAGCCTTGACAAAAATCCGCAAACTGGCCATCCAGCGTCTGGTAAGAGAAAGATTTCAAGACTGATCTGCGTTTCCAGAGCTCCGCTATAAATACGAGCATGCCCCTCGCTCGGCCGATGAACTACTCCGGCGAGCCGAGTACCTGTAAATGTTTCCTGCTGCAATGCTCTCTCTACATAGAGGCTAACACTCATCAGTTTCCCAATAAACTTTCAATAATTGCTTTCATGATTTCCCTTCTCACAGGACGAGCCGTCCAATGGGCGGATGCTCTCTAGAATGCCCGCATTCCAGCGATGGCCACCTATCAAACCTTCATCAGCCACTTTAAAGAGGTGTTTGCTGTCTCACTCACCCCTCTATCAGTGCACGATGAACTACTCACTCTCCATCAAGGTAACACCTCCATCCATGATTACACGTTGCGATTCCGACCACTTGCTGCAAATTGGAACCAAATGGCCCTCCTAGCAGCTTGCCGTAAAGGCCTAAAACCTAACACTCGTAATCACATGGTCATTTACGATGACAGTGCCAATCTAGAGACTTTTATTAAGAAAGCCACCAGCATTTCTCAACATCTTTCAGCCTGTACCACTTCACCGTTTCCTGATCATGTTCCCATCCCCAGAACTCCTTCACCACCACAGGAGGAGGACAAACCCATGATCACTAATTCCTATCGCCTCGAAGCTTCAGAACGACAATGCCAGATCAGAAATAGACTCTGTCTGTATTGAGGGGAAACGTCTCACCTCATGTCCGCCTGCCCAGTTTGCCCGCCTCACCTGATGGTGAGTAACGTTACTCTTACTCCTACAGTCTCTCACATTCCTCATATAAAAGCTCAACTAATCTCTGATTCTCATACTTACCCCATACATGTACTGGTGGATTCTGGAGTGGCCGGAAACTTCATTTAATCTCATTTCATCAACAAACATAATATATCCTCCGTGAGCAACGAAACCCACTACAAAATGACCACCATTTAAAACTCACCATTAGGCGATGACAAAATATCCAGACGGACCAGGGAAGTCACCATCCTCTCTCCGCTAAACCATCACGAAAAATTTGTTTTATTAATCCTACCCAGAGCGAACATTGACGTCATCCTCGGCAGACCCTGGCTTGCACGGCAACAACCCAAAATAGAGTGGGCTACTGGAGAAATCCTTGGATGGAGCACAGCCTGCAAGAATCACGGTCATCTCACTCCCCCTGCTGGTCATGAACCTACCCTGAATTCTCTTCACATCCACACTACCACCATTGAAAACAGTCACAGCTCCACCTCTGTCACCATCCCGGCCATCTACACTCCCTTCCTCGATGTCTTCAGCAAAGAACGAGCCACCCAGTTACCCCCACATCGGTCCTGGGATTGTAGTATCGACCTGCTGCCAGATGCTAAACCACATTACCACATGGAAGAATTTACCCTCTTTCCCTTCCTGAACATGAGGCAATGGAGAATTACATCAAAGAAGCTCTCCATCAGGTGTTCATCAGACCTTCCACTTCACCGGCTGCCTCAAGCTTCTTCTTTGTTGGGAAAAAGGATGGAGGTTTACGGCCGTGTATCGATTATCGTATACTTAATTATGCCACCGTCAAGTTCGCCTACCCGCTACCACTAGTACCAGCTGCCCTAGAAGAGCTCCGTGAAGCACGGATGTTTAGTAAGTTAGACCTCTGAAGCGCTTACACTCTGATTCATATCCGAGAAGGGGACAAATGGAAAACTGCCTTCATCACCCCTACTGGCCACTACGAATATCAAGTGATGCCCTACGGTCTAGCCAACAGTCCATCAATATTTCATGAATGAAATCTTCCGAGACTTTCTTCACCACTTCGTTATTGTCTACACAGACGACGTCCTGATTTACTCACAAAATCCTACAGAACACCATTCCCACGTCCAACAAGTCCTCCAACGCCTATGAGAAAACCAATTATTTCTAAAGACTGAAAGATGCGAATTCCACAAATCCTCTATCTCCTTCCTCGGGTACGTAATCACTGCTGAAGGGGTCAGCATGGAGACTGCTAAAGTTGACGCTGTGTCCAAATGGGAAGAATCCAAGACAGTGAAGGAGCTGCAAAGATTCCTTGGGTTCGCCAACTTTTACCAACTCTTTATTAAAAACTACAGTCTCCTCTCGGCCCCTCTAACCTCCCTTCTTAAAGGCGGACGACGTATACTAACTTGGAACGCAGATGCCCGCCAAGCCTTCAAACAACTCAAGCAAAGGTTTACCACAGCGCCCATCCTCAGACATCCAGATCCCACACAGCCCTTCACTGTGGAAGTTGATGCAGCCGATGTAGGAGTCGGCGCTATCTTATCCCAATGGTCTGGTGAACTCCGAACTCTTCTTCCGTGTGTGTACTACTCCAGAAAATTAACACCTACTGAACGAAACTATGGTATCGGAGATCATGAACTACTTGCCATTAAACTCGCCCTCGAAGAGTGGCACCACTGGCTCGAGGGTGCTCAGTCCCCTTTTACCGTAATTACCGTCCACAAAAACCTCCAATATCTCCGCAGTCCAAAACACCTTAACGTCAAGCCCGCTGGTCACTGTTCTTTGCCCGCTTCAATTTCCAAATGACCTACCAACCTGGCCAGAAAAACTTCAAAGCCGATGCCCTCTCTCGTATGTACTCTTCAGATCCCCATGATGACATTCCTGAACCCATCCTACCCTCATCGGTCTTCTTGGCACCTATATTATGGCAAGTGGATGAAGATATTCGCACTGCCACCCCAGAAGGACCAGCGCCCTCTGAACTTCCTCCAGGCATTACCTACGTACCCACCAGACACCGTCTTCAGCTTCTGGAGTACGCACACTTCCCTCGGTTCAGGACACCCTGGCAGCAGGCGAACCCTCTCACTCCTCCGACAGAAATACTGGTGGCCAAACATGACCAAGGACATCGTCCAGTACGTCCGAGGATGCTCGGCCTGTGCCATCACTACTACTCCTCACCGCCTACCTGAAGGGAAGTTACAACCACTGCCCATACCCTGCCGACCCTGGACCCACATCGGGGTAGATTTTGCCACGGACCTACCTCCCTCGCAGGGCTACACTACGATCCTTGTAGCGGTAGATCACTGGTTCAGAGAGAGTGAGAGGGTGTGGGACTCAGCACATACCCACCTTCAGCAGGCAGTACGGAGGTATACGGACGCCGCCAATTGCCACAGGTTACCTAATCCACCCAGAATATAAGGTATGGCTCTCCACCAGGGACATCCGCCTCCATCTGCCCTGCCATAAGCTGAGTCCCCGCTACATAGGACCGTTCACCATTCACTCCCTTACCTCCTCAATATCGGATCTCCCCCACATTCCATGTATCTCTTCTCAAACCTCACTCTGACCCAGTTCTCCCTCCTTCCACAGAACCGGAACCGCCTCTCCCTCCAGAACAAACCGAAGTCCTCGGTGACAACATCTACTGAGTCCAGGAAGTTCTCGACTCCCGGCGGCGGAACGGCCAGCTCCAGTACCTCATAAACTGGGAAAGATTCGGTCCCGAGGAGAGATTATGGACACTCCGTGACGACATTATGGATCCGACCCTCCTCAAGGAATTCCACCACCGACACCCAGACTGCCCAGCTCCCCGAGGTCGAGGCCGTCCCCGCCGTCAGTCTAGGGTGCCTGGAGTCACCCGTGGAGGGGGGGTACTGTCACACCCGCTGCTCGTTCCCCCAGTCCCAATCACCGCTCTCACTCACCATCCACCACACCCGTGAACCCTCACCTGATTACTAATCACCCGCACCTGCAATCACCACACACTATATATACTCACCTCACTCATTCAGCGGCTAGAATCAAAGACGCATGGATCTCCTCGTCTCCTCTCCTGTGTCCTCCTGTGCTCTTCCATGGATGTTCTCCTCCTCCTGTAAATGCCAATACACTTATTTAAGGGAAGTGACTATTCTTATGTTGGTGATTACCATTGAACTGAACTAAACAGCTGAACTGTTTGTGTGTGAGATCGCTCACCCTCTACAACTTTCTTGTGTGACCGTGACACTGCCAGCATTTTACTGTTAATTTACAGAGCAACAGCTAGATGCTGTTAATCTCGTTATTAGTTTTACTTGATCTCAGTGCTGCATTTGACACCATCGTCCACAATATCCTCATAGATTGCTTAAATTCTACAGGTGTCCAGGGACAGGCTCTACAATGGTTTAAGTCATACCTAACTGACTGTTACCAGTTTGTGAATATAAATGGACAGCCTTCACAAGTCAGGCCAGTAAAGTATGGGTGCCTCAAGGATCAGTTTTAGGCCCTTTACTGTTCACAATATACATGCTACATGCTATTTATAAGAAGACACAGAATCAGCTTTTACTACTATGCAGATGATACTCAATTATATATTTCAACCAAACCTGATGAGACATCTGAATTGTCTAAGCTAACTGAGTGTATTAAAGATGTTAAAGACTGGATGACCAACAATTTTCTTCTCTTAAATTCAGACAAAACAGAATTATTACTTGTTGGGCCTAAATCCTGTACACAGCAGATCTCACAACTCGACCTGCAATTAGAGGGATACAAAGTTAGCATTAGTTCCACTGTAAAAGATCTGGGTATTATATTAGACAGCAAATTAACTTTTGAAAATCATATCTCCCATGTCACAAAAACCGCCTTCTTTCATGAGAAATATCGCTAAGTTACGAAGTATGCTATCCATCTCAGATGCAGAAAAGCTAGTTCATGATTTTCTGACTTCTTGGCTCGATTACTGTAATGCTTTGTTCACTGGTTGCCCAGCATCCTCTATTAATGAACTTCAGCTACTTATAACTTCTTACCTATAAAGTTTTAAATAATCTAGCTACTATATATATCTAACCAACCTTCTGTCTCGCTACAATCCAACCCGCTCTTTAAGATCTCAAAACTCAGGGCTTCTGGTAGTACCTAGAATAGTGAAGTCGAGTAAAGGAGGTCGAGCCTTCTCATGTATGGCTCCTGAACTCTGGAATAGCCTTCCTGATAATGTCTGAAGCTCAGACACACTCTCTCAGCTCAAAACTAGATTAAAGACCTAGCTTTTTAGTATAGCATACACACAATGCATCACATAATGGTATGATGCATGAATGTGCTCGACACAGGTGAGCTGACTTGACAACCACCTGCAGGACACACTCCTCCTTAATACACCAGACATTGTGTTAGAAACTCTCATATGCTTTACATGTTTGTTTCTATGTTTGTTTATTTAACTGCTATTTTCATCTATAACACTTTATTTTTTGCATCTCGTTTAAATACACTATGAACAGCAGCTACGCTAATTATTTTCTTTATTCTCTATTTCCACCTGGGGATACTCATTCCGAGGTCCCTAGTGACTATCCAGCGCCATTGATGCGATCCAAGACCTGTGAAGAGATGATCCCAAGGTATCCATAATAGGCTGTATCCCGAGCTGATGCTGTGGTCGTCATGGAGGAATGGAGTGCATGAGACCTGAAAGACCACAGTGACAAACGAGTCCCTGCATTGATCCTGTGGGCCAGCCTGACCTCCCGCCGGTGCCCTATTCACACCTGCAGCTTCTCCACGATGGACATCCAGCTTCTCCAGCCTCTGGCGCCTAGACTGAAGCTCCACACAGGAAGTTTGGCCAGAAGAATAATGGATGTGCCCAACAGAGCCTAGTTTCTCTCGAGGTTTTTTTTCCCCTTCACTTCGTCAATTGGTGAAGTTTTTTCCTCACCACTTTCACCACAGGCTTGCTTGGATTGGGACTTGTGGAGCTGTGCTTCGGTAGATTTGCTCTACAGTGTTTGAACTTTCAGCAGTGAAATTTAAACAACACTGAACTAAACTAAACTGAACTTCAACTCTGAAATCTGGACGTCTATGTTAAGCTGCTTTGACACAATCTACATTGTGAAAAGTGCTATATAAATAAACATGAATTGAATTGAATTGAATTTAACAGTAACTTGCTGCCAACCCTGCTGCCAGTTACTTACTTTTTTTTTTAACGGGACACTTTTTAACAGTGTAGGGTTGAATGGGAGATAACCGCAAATATAATGTTTGTATTTGGTCTAATGACAAAAGTAAAAAAATAAATAAATCAAATCAAAATAGTTTCCAAGACTTAACCAAATAAGGAATAATAAGTTGTTATTCCCTTTAAATTCAATTTTTTTATAAACATCCTCACTGCAGTGTTAATTATTTTTTATTTATTTATTTTTCTCTGTGAAAAGGGCCCATTCAATATATTGTAAATACTTTACATCATGTAGTTTTAGCAGTAGCTGTTACCTTACCTTACGGCTGTATGTCTATATAGGCTTTTCTGGTTTCTAGAAAAGTTGGTTTGAACATTTTTCTTCCTATTTTGTACACATGCATTGGAAGGATTACAGGAAAGACTTGCATGGCGATGTCACTCTATGTCTCTTTAAAATAAAAATTAACCACTTTAAAAAAACGAAAAAAATAAATAAAACATTCAAAATATTAAAAAGTAAATTAACTGCAACAAAAGTTGGACTGAAATAAATCTACATACAGTATATGACATTCATTTATAAAATTGTGTTAAGAAATACTATACTGAAAAAGAAAATGGAAATTGTCATTACTAACAGTCATTTTTACATTAAGGGACAGTATTCACAATCTATCCTTTTTGGGATTGATGGGCAAGTAACTCATTTTGTAACACTGTTTGCGTAATACCCATTACCTGCTGACATTGTTTCTATGTCATGAAGTAGATTAAGAGCTTGTTTTTGTTTGCTGGCAAACTGTAGAATCTTATCCTTAAAAACAGGTACCCAATTTTCTGTGAGTTTTGAAGTACAGTCTGGATTAAAAATGTTAAAATCCTGGGATATCTAAAACGCAGAAAATAAAGACAAACATGGCAAAAGTTGTAAAACAAAAAAGAACGTACTGAGCCAATGATTTTAATTTTAAATTTTACCCACTATTCCCAGAGTGTCGAGAAGATGTGGATATATATATACACTTACATATTAGAGCTGTGCAAATAATCAAATGCAATTATGTGTATCTCGTCAGCAAAGCCGGTTTTGTGATTAGTAAATGTCCATCACATGCTTTGAGAAGGAGTGGCATATAGTACACAGAGATGTAGTTTACTGACAAGCTACTCAATATCTTTATTATCAGAGGCGATACATCTCCAATAATGAACACAATATTGCATAGCTTGTCAGTGAACTACTGCTCAGTGTAGTAAATGCCACTCCGTCTCAAAGCATGTGATGGACATTTACTACTGATCACTGAACCAGCTTTACTGAGGAGATGCACATAATAATTGCATTTGATTATTCACACTGATATATATATATATATATATATATGACCTTACAAATGCTGCAGCATACTCCACCATTCTTATGTGCTCAGGATCCTGCTGCTGCTGCTCCCTTATTCCTGTTTTTGTAGTTGCAGGCTCTTTGATTGATTCCTTTAATAAATAAAAATGAATAGTAATTCACATGTGTGCATTTTTACTGTATGTTAAGCCTGCCCAATATATTGTGTCAGCAACAATATTGTGATGCATGTATCCGCGATTGTCACATGCCAGAATGTGCAAGGTTAAGGTACATTAACACTAACATCATAGAGGACGAGTCTGGTATAACGGATAGAGAGACGTACAAATTATGACAGAATTTCACTTTAAAACAGCAATCACTATGAAAGAAAGAAAATGTTGTGCATGTAAATTTACTTGAATATGTATTTATACATATTTATAGATTTTAATTCATAAAACAGTATTTCCATATTAAAGCTACTCAAGTGAGGTATTTTTTCATATTGCAGTTTGTATTGTAGAAAAGCAAAATGCAATGTCAGTTTTTTCCAATGTCGTGCAGCCATAAATGTCAGCATATAAATCATTCTTAACTGCATTACTGACCAACTTGGCACTTGATTAACAGGACATTTAAACTAAGCCATTACTTTCAGTAAAACTTACATGTATTGCGATGTCCCCATGATGACTTGAAATTTGTTGATATTTGTATGAGGTACAAATGCATGAGGTAGTATTTAGTAGTAGCTGTACACAAGCATGGACTAATGATGTTTTGATCACCATGCTACCACAACCACTTCATGCAAGGATAGTGTAGCATGAGGTGGTGCTTTGGCTTCAAATGCCTTTCTGGATAAAGCTCCAAAAACAGACTATGGTGTTCCTCAATCAGATGCTGCAAAATTATAACTGCCTCTACAGTCTGCCTCTACAGGAGAGAAAATCAACTCCATACAGCTAAGTAATTAAAGTATTAGTTCCCAGTGTTTCTCGCCTTCTGGAATCAAATACCCTATGCCAGTTTCAGTTGGGTTATTCTGAAGTAGATCAGAGTGGTAGTTAATCCTTTTGCACATCACTAGCTACGTTTCCATCCACCTATTTTTATGCGCATTTTGGATATGCACAAAAAAATCGATTGATGGAAACCCTAAGATGAGCATATATTTTAAAAATGCGCATAAAAAATGTATGCGCATAACTGAGTAGGATAAACTTTTTATTCGATAAGAAAAGATGAGCATAAACTACGATGGAAACACTTTTACCGAACAAATTCCAGTATGCGCATTAAAAAAAGATAATGTGATTTGGTTATAAGAGATCATGTGATGATAAAAATGTTTGCAAATGGACAAACCAGCAGGCTGACCACATTGTAAAACATCTGAAATGTAGTTTTGGTCATTCTAAAATGCCTTAACCATTTCAGTATTAGTGTTATTATATTATTAATGACCTCCAGAATTGTTAAGAGCGTCTGTGCTCCGCGTCTCACGCCTTCAAACGCCACCACGCGTTCACTGCGTGTCAGCATTGCCTTCTGGAAGCGCAAGTAATTTATTAAATGAAGAAAAGATTCACGCAGCTTCTCCTACCTCAGCAAATTCCGTTTTTACTGTTGATATTTGGTGCCATTTAATCAGGAAGTGACGATTTTGTTCTCTTCGACTCGTTGGATGGAAACACTGCTTTATTCGCACAAATTTTATGCGATATTCCAGTTTTGCGCATAAAGTTAATTCGCATTTTTGGATGGAAACATAGCTACTGACAGGTCCTCAACTGTCTGTTCTTTCAAAACCTCTCTTTGAACCTGACACCATCGACATACAATTTTCCCTGAGAAACTTTCTGTGTAGCTCCAGTAGTGTTAGGATGGAATTAAAACACAGGTTATCCCCACAAACCTGTGCAACACCTGCGTTAATAGTACCCTTGAAATGTTTTGTGTGAACCTGAACTCCTTCCAATTCCAGATCCTTAGTCTCAGTCACAATTGGATCTAAGACAGCATTTATTCCATATGTCATCTGTCTTGTACAAGACGTGAGAGTTTAGGCTGAAGAGATACTCAGGTCGCAAGCATTTAAAAGTAAAATAAACAAAGCCAATCTTGTGAACTGAGGTTTTTGATCCAAGTGGATTTACCATCTCGCATTCATCGTTGTACTGTACAAGAGTAATGGACAACTCTTTGGAAAAGAGTTCACTGTCTTTGAAGATTGTGCCATCTCTAAAATCTTCAAGAGCAGTACTTTCTTGATTTTGCCATTCAAAGATCTTGTCCATTGTTCCTGGACTTTCTAAAACCAGCTTTAGCAAAGGCCTTAAAAGAATTAGCTGAAATGTATCTCAGACTGCCACTTTTTTTACAGTCCCCATCAACGTGTCTCTCTTTTGGGTATATGAGACACCAGGGAAAGGCACTTCTTTTGGATGAACAAAGCATCCAGACCAAGTAAAATATTGCATTTGCTTGTAATCTGACTCAAAGCACCTGTTGAGGCTGTCAAAAGGCAGTGAGATTCTTTTCCACTAGACGGCGCTTGTGTACTTTAAAGTTGTTTACTTCAATAACTTTCAATTAGTTTAAGCTGTATAATTTTAGATTTTAGATAATTTTATAATGTTTATTTTTGACTTATTTACTGATCTATGGTTTATTTGAGCAAGAGTTATTCTTTCTAAAAGTTTTTTGGACATATTTTAATTTCATTCCCATATTGCCTAGAAAAAATCACTTCCGGGTTGGTCGCAAGCATGTTTCTTTTGTGAGTCTAAGTCATCCAATCAAGAAATTTAAAGATGTAAGTGCATTAAACATCTGTGAAAAGGAACCTCAGCCTTCGCGTTGTGATTAAGGGCCACATAGTAGAACACTTAACTGCATCAGTGAAGACAAGAACCATCAGATGATACCTGCACACGGATGTTGACCAGCAAGAGGTAAAGGATGGTTGATAGGAAGGCTATATCTACAGGAGGATCGCTACAGAGTGATTGACGCAGCAATCGGGAGAAAGGCTGAAGAAAGCAAGCACGTATAAGATTATGCTTAGAAGCAGCACAAGGGATTGTGAACTGTTGTTGAAGCTTAAGTAGTGCTGGTATTTCCATCATCTTCATTTTGAGATAAAAGTGGACATTTTCCTATAATCGTTGGATTATTGAATTTTATGGACTAAAGTGACAAACAAATGTGTCATGTATATTATTGAAAGTCTGAAATAGACGGTTTTGTGTCTTCGTATACTTTACAATTTTCGTTGATCATGTTTTACAAGTTTTTTCATATTTTTGTTACTTCCAATACAATTGTTTAAAAATTGCTGAGAAAGATTAGCTGAGAAAGTTGGCTACATTGGAACCTATGATAAACTCCTTTGAATATCATATTATAGTGAATACAGAATTTTCATGTCAGAAACAAATGAAAAAACAGTGATGTCCACTAAAAAAACTTTCTGAGCAGATCCAGTAGCAAAGAAAAAGGATGATGCAGAACAGACTCCACCATCACAACAGGCTGATATGGCTGAGCAGGATAAGGTAGCTGCACAAGTACAACAACCTCAGGTTAGTGCGGATAAAACACAGACCTCAGATGTTAGAAGAAGCCAACGTGTGCGTATACTCACTGATAAGGGTAAAACGTTGCAAGAGGTTAGACTGAACAATCTAAAAGGAAGCTTTGAGCAGAAGTATAAAAGATGGAAGTATCACATCAACGGTTTGAAAAGATCCATGACGGATAATGATGATATGGATTTGATTTTTTAGGTTGTGAGCACCATTAATGCCATTCAGTCTGAGGTTGACAAGATTTATGATGAAATAAGAAACATCACAAGCCCTGAGCCAGAAATTTGAAGAAAAAATTATACCTGTCTTGCCATTACTAGTGCTGCAAAAAAAAAGGCTCAATGTTTTCTCAATGGAGAAGCTGAGAATTCACCCTGGCCTGATTCAGATTCAGTGTTTGAAGCCACTGTGTCCAGCATCATTTCAGTAACTTCCAGTATGTCAAGGTCTGTTTCTAAGATGTTCAGCCAGTCTTCCTTAAAAAGACATAATGCAGCACAAGCAAGGCTACAAGTTTATGCTGAAAGCATCAATGACGATGAAGTAAAACAGCATTCTTCTCCCCCTTTTTCACAAAAACAAGGACATTATGTTTCTCCACCAAACCTTTCTACTACTCCCTCACAACCGTTAATGCTTACTCAGGTCACTACTTCTTTTAATCAACCTTCCCAAGCACACATAGCCCACTCCAATGCATTTGCTGCTCCCAAAGGGAGCCTCTAATGACCTTGTTAAGGCGCTTGATGAAGCAATTACAGCCAATAGAATTCCAATTCCAAAACCTGTTGTTTTCTCAGGAGACCCTTTGACGTATAATGACTGGAAACTGTCCTTTTAGACGTTAATTGATTGTAAAAACTTGCCGGCTCAAGAAAATCATTTGTTTCTACTCAAGTATGTAAGTGGCCAAGCCAAGAAAGCTATAGAAGGACACTTCCTGATTGTAACAGAAGCAGCCTGGAATGTACTTGAGGACAGGTTTGGCAATCCGTTTGTAGTTGGCAAGTTGTATTGCGACAAAATACAGTCATGGCACAAGATTGGTAATACGGACAACAAAGACCTTCAGGAATTTGTAGGTTTCCTGAGCAGTGTTGAAGCAGCAATGCCTTATCTTCAAGGTTTACAAGCTCTGAATGACTGTGTTAAAAACCAAAGGATATCTGCTAAGTTGCCAGAGTGGTTAAGTTCAAGTTGGAATAGAGCAGTTACTAAGTTCCAAGATGCATACAACAGATTTCCAGACTTCAAATTCTTTGTCGAATTTCTCAATAAGAAAGCTAGAATTGCATGCAATCCTATCACTTCACTGCAAGCAATGAAACCATCGGAGCAAGAGAGATTTAAGCAATTTGACCAACATCACCCTAAGCTTCAAAGGAATCGAAATTCAAGTGCTAAGTTGTTTACTATTAGTTCCAGTAAAAAAAAAAAAACTAGCATCTTGTGTATCTTTTGTAAGAGGTATGGCCACACTCTTTATGAGTGTTGCAAGGTTATTGGAAGACAAATTGAAGAAAGTCTTAAGTTTGTACAATCTGAGAAGTTGTGTTTTGGCTGCATCTGGGCAGGTCATAACTCTAAGGGTTGTACCTCTTAGAGTGTGTGTGGAAAATGTGAAAGGCATTATCCAACATGCTTACATTAATGAATAAGGGTTCAGCACAAAAAGCTAGAATCAATCAAGATCAGTCAAGGGGTAATCAACATTCTGCAGAAAAAAACTACTGAATCACAGAGGATACAAGAATCTGAGTCTGACATCAAACAGAGTGATTTAAGAAAGGAGTGGCACTTATACTTCATCCATTGTTCCAGTATATGTTTCGAGAATAACTGAACCAAGGAAGGAGACTTTAGTGTATCCCTTGCTTGATACTCAAAGTGATACTACTTTCATTTTAAAGGACACGGCTGAGTTACGTGGTGCAAATGGGGAACCAGTTTAACTCAAGATTTCTACAATAACTTCTAAAATGAAGGTTGTGTCTATTTGCAAATTGAATGTACTGCAAGTAAGAGGAATCAATTCAGAAGTGAAAATCCAACTCCCAACAACATATACAAGGGATTACATAGCTGTGAACAGGTCCCATATAGCCCTCTGTGAAACAGCAAATAACTGGCCTCATTTAGAGCATCTGGCAGATGAAATGGCTCCTGCACTTGATTGTGAAATAGGCATGTTAACAGGGTATAATTGTCCTCAAGCCTTACTCCCCAGAGAGGTTCTCAGAGGTAACGTAGATCAGCCATTTGCTCAAAGATCTGTATTGGGCTGGAGCATAATCGGATACAATCACTGTGTGGGTGACTATGAAGATGACATTGGCACAAGTCATAGGATCATCACAAAACAAGTTTTACAAGGTGGCAAACCTTCTTGCAAGCTCAAGTCAGAAGTCTGCTTTGTTTATAGAAACAAGGTTACGGTGATGATGACTCCAGCAGAGATTTTAAAGGTGTTTGAGTCAGACTTTGTTGAAAGGTACAATGAAGAAGTTTCTACATCACAAGAAGATCTATGGTTTCTTGCAAGGTTTAATGAAGGTATTAAACAACAACAGGACGGGCACTATGAGATGCCATTGCCTTTTAAGAGTGAAAGACCAAATTTGCCAAACAACAAGGTGTGTGCAGAATGTCGACTCAAATCCTTGGAGAAGTGCTTGAAGAGAGATGAGCAGTATTACAAGGATTATCTAACCTTTACGAAGAAGATAATAGCAAGAGGTAATGCTGAAAAGGTTCCAGAAAAGGAGTTAGGCAATCAACCTGCATGGTATATCCCTCATCATGGGGTGTACAACCCACAAAAGCCAGGCAAGGTTCGAGTTGTCTCTTTGATTGCTCTGCCAGATTTGAAAACACTTCTCTGAATGAGAATTTGTTGACAGGACCCGATCTCACAAATACCCTTGTTGGAGTCTTGTCTCACTTCCGGAAGGGGAAGATAGCCATTATGTGTGATGTGAAGTGCATGTTCCATTAATTTTATGTTGCCCCAAAGGATCGTGACTACCTCCGATTTTTGTGGTGGGAAGAAGGCAAAATGGCATGTCCACCATCAGTTTTTTGCATGAAGGTCCACTTGTTCGGAGCTGCCTCCTCACCAGGATGTGCAAACTTCGGCCTTAAATTCCTCACCTCACAAGGTAAAGGCAAGTTTAATCAAGTGACAGTGAAGTTCATACAATGTAATTTTTATGTTGACGATGGCTTGGCGAGTGGGGACACAGAAGCAGAGGCAATCCAGCTAGTGAAAAAAGCTAGGGAACTCTGCAATACTGGGAAGCTCCATTCATCACCAACAACAAAAGGGTGATCACCAAAATCCCAAGAGAGGAATGTACTGAAAGTGCAACTGACTTCGATTTGGCCCTAGGAGAACCTAAAATTGAAAGGGCACTTGGAGTTGTGTCGCTTCAGATGAGTTTAATTTCAGAGTGCTAGTAAAGGAAACCACCTTCACAAGAAGAGGAGTACTGTCTACAATTGCCTCCATCTTTGATCCTCTTGGATTCATTGCACCTTTCATCCTGGCTGGAAAGAGAACCTTACAAAGAATGTGTAATGACAAGATAGGCTGGGATGAACCACTTCCTGATGACCTCAAGCTGCATTGGGAAGCATGGCTATGTGATCTGCATAACCTGTCTTTGGTAAAGATACCATGTTATTACATGCCTTTAACGGTCAAGGACTTCCAACAATATATACTACATCATTTCGCTGATGCCACCGTGTCAGGTTATGGAGTATGTTCATACCTCAGGATGGTGACCAAGTCTGGAGAGGTTCATTGCTCTCTTGCTATAGGTAAGGCCAGGGTGGCACCAGCCAATTTGACAACAATTCCAAGATTGGAGCTCACAGCTGCGGTTGTAGCCACAATAATTAGTAATCTTCTTAAAGGAGAACTTAAATTGGATTGTGTCCGTGAATACTACTGGACTGATTCCAAGGTTCTGCTTGGTTATATCAATAATGATGCAGGACACTTCCATGTCTTTGTAGCCAAGCGGATTCAGCAAATCAGGACCAACACAGAGCCTAGTCAGTGGAGATATGTTGCGTCAGATCAGAAACCAGCTGACCGTGCCTCTCGTGGGCTCGCTGTAAAGGCACTCATGGAATCGAACTGGTTTACAGGTCCAAGATTCCTATGGAAAGGAGAACTCCCCAAGGAAGACATTAAGATAAAAGACGTTGATGAGGGAGACCCAGAACTCAAAAGAATAAAGGTTTTTACAACCGAGGTCAAGGAAGAGATTTCTCTGTCTAAACGCCTGCAATGGTTTTCGGATTGGAAGAGGGCAGTCAAGGCCATAGCTAGACTCAGACGATGTGTGAAGATTGTTAAAGTTTGTTGGAAGGATCCAACAAAGCCACAACACTTGAAGAAGGACAAGATACTGAGCAATTTATAATTCGTACAGTCCAAGAGGAAGTGTTCGGTAATGAAATTAAATCTCTAAGACAAGGAAAGGAAGTCAATTCAAAAGGGTCCAATAAGCTGTACAAGTTAAACCTATTTATTGATGATCACGATATCTTACGGGTGGGAGGAAGATTGACACAGGCTGAGCTTTACCCTCATGTCAAGCATCTGGCCATTCTTCCCAAGGGTCATTTTGTATCTCATCTTCTCATAAAACACTTTCATGAGAAAGTGCAACATCAAGGTCGATGCATTACCTTAAATAAAATTTGCTCTAATGGGATTTTGATTTTGGGATGCAGCAGTGATGTTTCTTCTCTTATCTACAAATGTGTGAAGTGTAGAAAACTAAGGAAATGCAATCAGGAGCAGAAGATGGCTGACCTGCCTCCAGAAAGGATGGAAACCACAGCACCTTTTAGATATAGTGGCATAGATTGCTTCGGGCCATTCTATGTTAAGAAAGGAAGGAGAGAACTGTAGAGATATGGACTCCTGTTCACCTACATGTGTTCACGAGCCATTCACCTGGAAGTGCTCACTGATCTCAGCACTGATGCTTTCATTAACGCTCTGCGTTGTTTCATTGCAATACGTGATAATGTGAGTAAACTGTACAGTGATCAAGGTACCAACTTTGTTGGTGCTAAGCAAGAGTTTGTAGAGTTAATGAAAGGGATGAATGAGAAACGTGTGAAAGAGCTTGGATGTACTTTCAGCATGAATCCTTCTGCCTCCAGTCATATGGGTGGTGTCTGGGAGAGACAGATATGAACTGTAAGGAGTGTATTAATGTCTATCCTAGACCAGGCTGCAAATAGACTGGACACCTCTTCCTTGAGAACATTCATGTATAAAGTAATGGCAGTCGTGAATAGTTGACCATTGACTTCAGAGCACATAAATGATCCTATAGGACCAGAACCATTGACGCCTAATCACATACTGACAATGAAGCCCACTATCATTGCACCACCTCCCGAGGAGTTTGTAAGGGAAGATCTATATCTTCACAAAAGATGAAATAGGGTTCCGTTTCTGGTGAATGAGTTTTGGACCAGGTGGAGAAAGGAATATCTGATGAGTTTGCAGCAGAGAAATAAGTGGCATAAGAGCAGGAGAAATGCTCAGAAAAATGATATTGTTCTGCTGCAAGATGACTTAGCACCTCGAATGGAAGCTAGCCAAGGTAGTAGAAGTCATCCCTGGAGCTGATGGTAGGGTGAGAAGGCTTAAGTTACTTGCCCGGTGATGCATGCACAAGTAAGTCAGTTTATTTAGAAAGATTCACAAAACAGTATTAATTGTTGAAGCTGATTAAGGAGTTAAACTGAGGGAAATTACTTTGTTTGTGTATGCCTAACATGTACAAAAGGGTTACTGAACGTCTTCGATGTGCATAACTCCTGTAATGATCCCACATAGTGTGATGGTGGGAGTGTTGCTGCTGTCAAAAGGCAGTGAGATTCTATTTCCACTAAATGGCGCTTGTGTGCTTTAAACTTGTTTTCTTCAATAACTTGTGATTAGTTTAATATGTATAATTTTAGATTTTCAATAATTTTATAATGTTTATTGTTGACTTACTTAGTGATCTATGGTTTATTTGAGCAAGAGTTATTCTTTCTAAAAGTTTTTTGAACATATTTTGATTTCATTCCCATCTTGCCTAGAAAAAATATCACTTCAGGTTGGTCTCTCGCATGAAAATGAAACAGGGAAGTAACGACAAGATGTTTCTTTTGTGAGTCTAAGTCAACCAATTAAGACATCTAAGTATGTACCCCCCTCTCTTAGTATACAAGCAGGCAAAGTGGTATGTGAATGTATTTTTGTTTATTGCTGACTTTAAAGTTGTATGCCTAATTCTCATCTACGCAAATGTGTCTGATGCTGTTATTGTACCCATTTATTCAGTTCTATGGTGTTGATGTCGGCATCTGTGTCGATTAGTGCATTAAACATCTCTGAAAAGGAACCTCAGCCTTCGCGTTGTGACTAAGGTGGTTGACTCGAAATGGTTGAGCTGCAAATGCAAAATGTTCTAAATATTTCTGGCTCTCAGGACTATTGATGTGGCCTATATCTCTTAAAAAAGGCAGTTTTTCTTTGTAGAGATTTAACAACATCAACATGTGTGCTCTACCACACAATTAGCAGCACTCAATGTCTGGGAGAAATTTGACCCTAATTTTGCTAAAAACTATGCTACTATGTCTCATATTTTCCACCTCAAACTCATTACATTGTTCTTCATTAGCATGCTCAGGTAGGTGTCCTCTAAATGATCTAATAATACTGAATGTATGTGGATGTAGAATAGACATGATGTACAACTCTCAAATGTGAAAAAAATGCTCTGATATCAGATCCCAAAGACCTTTTTCATTTAATGCAAATGTACCCCATGCTGTCTACACCTTGCACTTACACCAGGCACATTCTTGAGGTACTTCTTGAATTTTAAACGAAGTCCAATAATAGGCATATGAGAAGTCAGTGTGACATCATCTAAAAGAAGGAGGGTTTCTTGATCGATCTTCTCAGCTGTAAGAGAAAAAAATATGCAGAACATAAAAGTATTTTGATGCAGATGACCATAAACAGCAATTGTTCATGTACACTCAGCTCTTGTGTTAAACAAATATTGCTTCAAAAAATTATTGTCCAAACGTATTTTTGTCTCATACAACTAAAAATAAACTTAAAGGAGAAGTCCACTTCCAAAACAAAGATTCACATACGATGTACTCACCCCCTTGTCATCCAAGATGTTCATGTCTTTCTTTCTTCAGTCATAAAGAAATTGTTTTTTGAGGAAAAAAATCCTGATTTTTCTTCATATAATGGACTAATATGGTGACCCAATTTTGAACTTCCAAAATGCAGTTTAAATGCACCTTCGAATGATCCCAAATGCAGTTGTAAATAATCCCAGCCGAGAAAGAAGGGTCTTACCTAATGTCTTACCTAGGGTTATTTCAATAAAAATACTATTTATATACTTTGTAATGCCAAACGCTCATCTTGTCTTACTCTGACTGGACTGTTTTTGTTCTGGTTCATGACAGTTAGGGTAAGTCAGAAAACTCCCATCTCATGTTCTCCCACAACTGCAAAATCTCCCTATATTGCTGTTTTACTTTTTTTGTTGAGGGTGTTTGATCTTCTTTGCATGCTCACTTTGCAAAGACTGGGTCAATACTTCTGCAGTGATGTAGGATGAATTTGAAATGATTTTTGAAGTTGAGGGAGAAAATACGATTGGAGTTTTTCGACATACTTTAACTGTCTGAAACCAGAAAGGCAAGATGAGCATTTTAAATTATTAAGTATTTCAATTGTATTTTCTTAATGAAAATAGATAAGACCCTTCTTCCTCAGCTGGAATCGTTTGCAACCACATTTGGGCTCGTTTGAAGCCGCATTTAAATTGTCTTTTGGAAGTTCAAAATTGGGGCACCATTTCAGTCCATTATATGAAGAAAAAGGCTGAAATGTTTTCCTAAAAAAAAAAAAAATTCCTTATGACTGAAGAAAGAAAGACATGAACATCTTGGATGACAAGGGGGTGAGTACATTAAGAAAATAATGGATAACTGGTACCCAGTGCTTTCTCAATTCATGTTAAACTTACAGGCCATATAGAGTTTTTTGCATTCACTATCAATATAAAGCTGCTTTGATAATCTCTATCGTATAAAATGCTATAGAAATGAAAGTGACTTGACTTGACTTTGAGCCAAGGATTTAAAGACTGAAAACATTTAATCACTTTGCTTTAAAAAAAAAACATGCAGCGCAACAGACTTCATAATTACAACAGTCTCTTATGATTTTTTTTAAGTGCACAAAGCCATGTTGTAATTTACATTTTACTTTGACTATTGCTTTGTCAGGTAATAATTAAGAAAAAAAGCATTTCCTTCTATGTGTGTGCTGCTGTGAAAGGCACACTTTCAGCATTTACTGAAATGTTTCTGTTAAACAGATGCTAAATTAAAGTAGTAAAACATTAATTAAATGTTACTTTCATATATTGTATTTGTTTTACTGTTTGTTATATATTCATTTTTATTTTATAATAACAAACATAAAAATAAAATACAAAAAAAACTAAATACATTTTCATTATTATAAAAGAACTGTAGGACAAGCATTATGCATCAAATGCATCATTATGCATCAAGAAACTTTTATAATTGAATCGTTACCCTCTGAATTGTAATCAAATTCACTCAGAGATGAGGGAAGGTTTGCACCTGTGCTAAAAATAAAACAAGAGAAAGCCACTGGTTGCATGAACAGCAGATTTGAAGAATTAACCAGTCAAAGGCAAATTGGCATTTGTTTTTTAATCTCTCAGTTTAAAGTGTTTTAATGGCTAATTATTACTAGGGCTGCCCCCTAACAATTGACTATCAGTCGACCAAAATTTTATTAGTTGCAGAAACATTGGCGAAGTCAAGCAGATTGTTAACAGCTGGTCTATGCAGTAGTAGCTACATCAGGCAGGATATCCAAATGCTCTCATCGACCTCAAATAAGCTATGGCTTATCATCTGAAATATAGTAGTAACTTTGCATGGCTGCTCAATCTAATGCTAATGTAGAAATATGTGCACTATTGAAATGTCTGTGCAGAGTGTGGAAGCTGAACAGTAGCACAGTAGTCACAGCATGACAGATGGAAGCAACTGTGTGGTCACTTACTCTTAAAATACTTTTTGGTAATTTAGATAAGAATAATACACCTTTTGAATATGTAAAGACACTACATTTCTCTGTGTGCACTCACAATAACAACAAAATACTGCATTTTTGTAAATAATGAAAGTAACAGGATGTGCTTTCTGTGGTCTCAGTCGCTATGAACTTAAACAAGGAACTCCAAAACTGTGTATGTTTGCCTTATAAAGTAGGCAATGTGGGCAATTAAAAACTAATTATTATGATTTAAATGGTTTAATAATAAATGTGTAGTTATTCAACTAATGCTTCAAATGAACATCACAAGTCAACCAGAAAAATCTTTAGAAAAGGGCAGCCCTAATGATTACAATGAGCCAGGTAAAATATTACTATACCTTCAAATGTGGGGATTAACTGTTCAAGATTCCATTCTCTAGTTTGGTTTTCACGTATTCATCCATCTGAAATAGATCATTTCCACCTGCTTCAAACCATTTACAGGATTAAAGGAATTACATGTTCGCAGTAAATTAACATCGTTTGCTGTCGAATGTACAACTAAGTTAAGCAAAATGTTAGTTTAATTAAGTTAAATTAAATTAATTAAATTAGTTAAGTAAACTCCGCTGTATCAAAACCGTATCACAGTAGATTTAACCGTATCTAACAAAGTAGATTTAACATATACAAAAGTAATATTTAAAAATTTGACCTTATCCTTTCCAAGCTCCTTCCGATGACTATGACACGCACGCTTTGCCGTCCACCGAGCAAGAGATCGGCCGTGAGGTGAAGCACGGCCATTGCTTAGTTGTTATGTAAAAAAAAAATTGCTTATATATATTATACAGTAAACTAAATGTGTTATTTCTTATGAACATTGTTAAATACACACTGAATAACTTGTGTTTCAAACAGAATTTCACTCGACTCCCTCTAAAGACGCCGCAAAGAAAATGGATGTTGACGTGATGTGTGTGCTCTCTTTCACGTCCACGTTCCCAACACAGCACTGCTAGGTTATAGATCAAGAGAAATTTTTAACTGAAATTGGGTTAAATCAACCCAACTTTGTTACCCAGCAGTCTCAACCCAGAGAGTGTAGTAACTCAAAATTCACTCAAAAGTGCATGTAACAAGTTTGTAACCTATATATTCTCTACCTTTAATTCTAACACTTTAATATGCCCTTTTAAATGCATTAGATAAACTGAGAACAGATGAATCCTGTTTAATATACTCTTAAAACTATAGTGTTTGGTACTACTGTGTGTCACGGGCAAAGAAGAGGTGAACTCAAATGCAGAAACACAAAGTTTTTATTTAAGGAGTGAGTCTCAGGAAAAGCAAAAAATTAAAGTAACCCAGTTGGGTGAACGCTGAGGAAGTTTTGAGGAAAAAATCCAAAACAACAGGACACTCGCTCACTGACAGTCCTGGACACAAATACAGGGTGAGTAACAGAATGCTTTACACACACACACAATCGACAACATACTAACAAACATGAAGGGAAATGACGTGCTATAAATAGGGAAAAAAAGGGAATGAGAGGCAGGTGGAATGAATTAGTTGAAATGACATATGCTCCTGTGACTGCAAATAAAAGCAGGCAAATAGAGGTAATCTGTAACACAAAACAAGAGGAGAGAGCAAGAACGCAAGGTATGGTGACACTGTGTTCCGGAATTAATTCTACAGCTCATGATCTAGGTCATATGACAATAACTTGTATGGTTTGCATTCTTTTATACCATGAGTTAAAAGTGTATCTGTCTGTCTGGGGGGACATCCCCAACCAGCATGGAGAACAAAGAAAGTCTCCCGCGCGAACTTACCTCTTAAACCATTGGTCAGTCAGGAGAGGATGGGTGCGACTTGACCTATAGCTTAAATCCCCCACTACACGCCCAAATTAACACAGAACGCTCTCTTCGGGAGACCCCTTTTCTGTACCCGTGACTCTGCTTTTCTTTTGCCACAATTTAAACTTAGTTTAAAAGGCACAAGGACTTTCAAAAGAATCTTAATTTTCCATGCGGATACCAGGATCCTTTGCATAAAGAGAGACCAAATATGTATTAATAATAATAATTTATTTTTATATAGCGCCTTTAAAACTTAATTCTCAAAGTGCTTTACACAAAAAGATACAGATATAAAACAGTTTATAATAACAGTAAAATTGAATAATTCAAAATAAAACGTTCAAAATTGATAAAACAATTTCAATAAAACAAAACAAATTAAAATATCTAGAAATTAAAATATCTAGAAACTATAAAACAAACCAAGAATGCACACCTCATGAATAGGCGAGTGTAAGGTAGTGAGTTTTCAAGAATGATTTAAACAATTCAGCATGACTAATGTCATAGGGGAGAGAGTTCCAGAGCCTCGGAGACAGGGATGTGTGAGCCCGGTCACCCATAGAGCGCAGACGAGTAGAGGGGACTGTTAAAAGACCAGAGTCAGAGGAACGGACGTCACGTGAAGGGGAGTACCATGTTAAAAGTTCAGACAGATAGTGTGGAGCCAAACCATGCAGGGCCTTGTATGTAAGCATGAGGATTTTAAAATTAATACGGAATCTGACTGGTAACCAATGGAGAGATTCCAAAACAGGAGTAATGTGTTCTCTGATTTTAGTCCCTGTCAGAATTCTGGCTGCTGAGTTTTGAACATATTGAAGTTTATTGATGTTACTTTTGGAAACGCCAGCTAGTAAGGCGTTGCAGTAATCTAAGCAGGAAAAAATGATATAAGTATAAATCGTTTTTTCTGCCACAGAAAAAAGACAGCATGGGGCGGATACGTAAAATGTTTTTGAGATGAAAAAATGAAGTCTTTACAGTAGTCAGCACGTGGGGGTCAAATGTTAGATTTTTGTCAAATATTACCCCCAAGTTCTTTAGTTTGGCCTGAACCTTTACGGCAGAGCCATCTAGGTTAATATTAAGAGGTTTGGTTTTACGTAGTTGGTTGGAAGAAGCAATCAACATAACCTCTGTCTTGTTAGTGTTCAGGCACAGAACATTTTGGGAAATCCATTTTTTTATCTCTAAAATACAGTGTTCCAAGTGTGCAACAGCTGAAAGATCACCAGGTTTGATGTGAATATATATCTGAGTGTCATCAGCGTAAGGGTGGTACTTTAGACCTTGAGATCCCAGGAGATGACCAAGTGGTGAAATATACATGGAAAAGAGTAGGGGGCTTAAAATCGATGCTTGTGGCACACCAAATCTGACTGGGCCGGTGTTAGATTTAAGCCCTCCCATGTAGACAAACTGAGAGCGGTTAGAGAGGAATGACTCAAACCACTTAAGAGCGGTGTCCGTGATACCAAAGACTGTTTTCATTCGTGAAAGTAATATGAAGTAATGCACCGTGTCAAAGGCTGCGCTAAGATCAAGAAGTATCATAATTGATAGACAGCCAGTGTCTGCAGCAAGAAGCAGATCATTTGTGACCTTCACTAAGGCTGTTTCTGTACTATGAAATTTGCGAAAGCCCGATTGGAGAGGCTCAAACAGATTATTATATTATCGATCATAATATTCTCCTTGATAGGCTTGAAAATTATGTTGGTATTACAGGAACTGCATTGGCCTGGTTCAGGTCTTATCTATCTGAACGTTATCAATTTGTATCAGTTAATGAAGAAGCATCATACAGATCAAAAGTACACTGTGGGGTACCACAAGGCTCAGTTCTTGGTCCCTTACTTGTCACACTATATATGCTACCGCTAGGCGATATCATTAAAAAGCATGGAGTTAGCTTCCACTGTTATGCTGATGATACACAACTTTATATCTCCTCTCAACCTAATAATTTGTATGAATTTACAAAATTAACAGATTGTATAACTGATATAAAAAATTGGATGACTAATAACTTTTTATTACTAAATTCAGATAAAACTGAGGTCTTGTTTATTGGACCCAAAAACCTCATACGCAAAAACCTAGAACACTGTCTAACCCTTGATGGATTTTTAGTTGTCATCATCTTCAGTCAAAAATTTGGGGGTGATTTTTGATAGCAACATGTCGTTTAAAGGCCAGATTTCATGCATCAATAGAACTGCATTTTTTCATCTTAAAAATGTTGCCAAAATTCGACATATGCTATCAATGTCTGATGCGGAAAAGCTTATTCATGCTCTCATGACCTCTCGGTTAGACTATTGTAATGCGTTACTAGGTGGTTGCCCTATTGGTCTATTTAAGAAACTTCAGCTGGTTCAAAATGCAGCTGCTAGAGTGCTTTCTAGAACAAAGAAATATGATCATATTACTCCAGTTCTTTCATCATTGCATTGGCTCCCTATTAAATATCGTATAATTTTATTTTATTTTATTGACTACCTACAAAGCCCTGAATGGCTTAGCTCCCCAGTATTTGAGGGAGCTCCTGGTGTATTATAGTCACTCACGTCCATTACGCTCAATTTATTCTGGACAATTGATTATTCCTAGAATATCAACTGTAGGCAGTAGATCTTTCTCATATCTGGCACCTAAACTCTGAAACAGCCTTCCTAGCACAGTTCGGGAAGCAGACACACTCTGTCAGTTTAAAACTAGATTAAAGACACATCTCTTTGCATTAGCATACACATAAAACACAAATGCTTTTGAAATACAAATCCTCTAAAGGATTGTTAGTCTGCATTATTTAGGGCAGCCTGAGCTGGTAACACTTCCCAAAAGACATTATAATTTGAACGGCATCTGCACTTATGTTAGTCTTTTTTAGTATTCCCGAGGTTTCCATAATCCTGGACCAGGCCGTATTCTGAGCAGCTGCTGTGGTGGTTATGGAGGAGTGGAGAGCATGAGACTGATTCCTGTAGGACCCCAGTGACAGACAAGTCTTCGCATTGATCCTGAAGGGGCAGCCTGTACACCAGCCAGTGACTTCTCCCACCTGCAGCTTCTCCAAAATGGACGTCCTACATTCTCCAGCCTCCGACGCCTAGACTGCTGCTCTGCACAAGATGTTTGGCCATAGGAGAAATGGTCGTGCCCAACTGAGCCTGGTTTCTCTCAAGGTTTTTTTTCCTTCACTTTCGCCAATTGGTGAAGTTTGTTCCTCACCGCTGTCGCCACTGGCTTGCATGGTTCGGGACTTGTGGAGCTGCGCTTTGATGGATTTGCTCTTCAGTGTTTGGACTCTCAGCAGTGAAATCTAAACCACACTGAACTGAACTAAACTGAACTTAAACTCTGAAAACTGGACTGACACTGTTTCAATTTACTATAATCTTCTATGTTAAGCTGCTTTGACACAATCTACATTTTAAAAGCGCTATAGAAATAAAGATGAATTGAATTGAATTGAATTATTAATTATGTGGTGTGTGTGCAGTTGAGATGCCACAATTCATTCAAGAATTTTTGCTAAAAACGGGAGATTTGAAATGGTACGATAGTTGTTTAGATTGTCCCGGCCAGAATCAGTCTTTTTTTTAAATTGGAGTAATAGCAGCCATTTTAAGAGAAGCAGGCACATTACCAGACATTAGAGATTCATTGATAATAACTAAAACATCATTTCCCATGCAAGCAAAGCAAGCCTTAAAAAGCCCTGTTGGAATAGGATCAAGTATGGAAGTGGCAGCCTTCATTTGTGAAACCTCTTTACTTAACACAGCTAGATTGGGAGTGGTAAAGTTGTAGAGTGGAGCACCAGTGAATAGAGAAGGGCTGGAGTCAGGGTCAGCTGCAGTAACCACAGCACTGATGCTGCTTCGAGCTATCAATAATCAATTGATTTCCATTTACGATAATTTGTACAATGTGCCACAGGTATGTTTATAAATGATAGATCTATATTGAAAAAAATAGCTAAATGGTCTGATAACCCAAGATCTACAGGAGTAAGCAATGGGGTGAATGTATTATTAGTGATTACCAAGTCCAGAGTGTGACCTTTATTATGAGTAGGGAAGTCCACCAGTTGTTTTAAGTCAAAACACTCAAGTAAAGAAAGGAAGTCTTTTGAAATTGAAGAGTTTTTGTCTATCTGGATGTTAAAATCCCCCAGGACAAGAGTTCTCTCATATTTGAGGGACAACATGGACAGCAGTTCAGCAAATTCAGACTTAAAGGCTTCATTCGGCTTAGGAGGTCTGTAGATGGTAACAATAACAGTGGAAATGGGTTTAGAGACCCTAAAAATCAAGCATTCAAAGGAATGAAACCTGGGATTAGTTATGCGTTTCTCAGCTGTGCCCCTTTTCATCAAAAAGGTGTTTTAGTGTTTCTTGGTGATTCTTATTAGTGTGTGGGTACTGAGTGAATATTGCCATTTTTTTACCTAAATTCTATATTTCCTTGATTTTCTGTGTTTATGTATCGTATGTTTTGTTTGTTATGTGTTAGTCATTAAATCTTTTTAATCACATTGGATTGTCTTTGTTTTGCCTCCCAGAAAAGGTCACTTTAATGATAAAAGATCTTCTTTTTGCTACCTGCTTTATTAAAGTGTAATAAAACTTCTAAAAGTATGCCCTTACTACACAATAAGTATTATTTCCTTTCAAATAAATAGACAATTAAATTAGTTCACTCAGTTGAGTGGATAAATTCATTGTGATATTTATTCTGCTACATTAAATGTAAAAGTTAAAATCTAAATATGTCATAACTATGGTCTGGTCTGTCCCACTCTTGTCTTTTGTGTGCGTGTCAGAGCACGTGAGCTTTGTTTTGACAGCTCACCATTTGCTCTGTTGTCATTTGTCTTCCCCACCCTCTTGTTTTTCTATTACCGCTAATTCCACACCGGTTTTCATTCACCCAATAATCAG
>CAIGQV010017532.1:22109392-22127463 GCA_903798115.1 Danio jaintianensis | reverse complement strand
TCCCTCAGAAAGTATGTCCGGTTCCCGCTAATGGTGGCGGCTAGAAAGAGTCCCAGACCCAGTGGGGTTCAGACATAAAGAGTTCCCTCAGAAAGTATGTCCGGTTCCCGCTAATGGTGGCGGCTAGAAAGAGTCCCAGACCCAGTTGGGTTCAGACATAAAGAGCTGCCCCAGAAAGTGTGTCCAGTTCCCATTAAGTTTGGCTCTGGAAAGGGTCCCAGAGCCACCTTGGAACTTGAACATAGCAGGGTGGTAGAACTAGGAGAGGTTGGTGCACCAGACCCAACTCCAAACTTGAACGCTGCGAGCGGCAGGCCCTTAGGAGCACCAACGGCACGTATGGCTGGCGCGTGCGGTTAGCAAAGTCCGTGTTACCGGGCTTAAGTGTAGGGTTCCCGGGCACTGCTGGAGAACGAGTGTTGTTCCAGAGACCCCTACGGAGCTTGTGCTTGCCCCGGAAAAGGTGATGGTCCCCGGGCGAGCTGGCTCTGGAGAGAGCCCCTGGAAGTCGAGCAAGGGGGATGGTGGGTCTTTCTAAAGGGTTTGCTTTCTGGAACAAAGTGCGTGACAATGTTCACCACTTTTATCCAGGCTCAAAACGCCAGGGTGTGCCCGCCGGGAGGCCCCTCCTTCCCAGATTAGGTGTCGGGACCTCCCGTGCCTAGAGGTATGTGCCTGACCCCATTTGTCTCTGACCTGCCAATTTTGACGATGCGTTAAATCACTTAGGTCTTCGCCCACTGGCCGATTGACCCAGGGGCCTTCAGCGAGACAAGCTGGCCCTGGAAAGAGTGAACAATTCCCGCACGCTGTAGGTGGGCGTGTTGGCACGGAGGGGAAGAGCCCCAGAGGCCTTCAGCGAGACAAGCTGGCCCGGGAAAGAGTGAGAAATTCCCGCAAGCATTTAGGTGGGCGTGTTGGCATGGAAGGGAAGAGCCCAAGAGGCCTTCAGCGAGACAAGCTGGCCGGGGAAAGAGTGAGCAATTCCTGCAAGCTGTAAGTGGGCTTGTTGGCACGGAGGGGAAGAGCCCCAGAGGCCTTCAGTGTACCAAGTTGACCGGGAAAAGAGGGACCAAATCCCACTAATTGTGGCGGGCGAATTGGCATGGGAAAAGAAGCCCCCCCAGGGCTCTTCAGCGTACCAAGTTGGTCAGGAAAAGAGTGACCAATTCACGCTAATTGTGGTAGGCGTATTGGCATGGAAGGGGGCCCCCTGGCAGCCAAAGCCAAGCCCAGAAAGGGTTACTGGTCCCTGAGCGAGCTCGCTCTGGTGAGAGCCAGTGGAGCAAGTTTGGAGGATGGTGGGTCTTTTTAGGAGTCTGGCGGGTCTTTGCTCGTATGTCTCAAAGTCTCATTTGGCTGGTCTCACTGGTGGGTTCGTTCGCTGAAACGATGCTTGAGACAACTCGTCAGGCTGTGCCCGCTGCATGGCCCCACGTTCCCGACTTAAGTGTTGGGACGTCCCGTGCCTGGAGGTACGTGCCTGACCCCGGTTCTCTCTGATCTGCCGTCAGGATTTTGACGACACGTGAAATCGTGGACTTGGGTTCTGGTGGACCTTTGCCTGGTTCTCAAGCACTGACCGTTTGGAGCTTGTGTGACACCCCAGGGGAAAGCACCCACCCCGGTCCCCTCTAAACGTGTGGGGGTAGGCCTCTGTGGGTGTGGTTGATTCCATCCCCTCTCAGGGGGGTGTGGGTGACCCTCCGCACACAACCCCCCCACCCTCCATCTAAGGGGGGTGCGTGTGCGGCCTGGCCGGCCCCATCCGCCCAACTGATCTCTGAAACATACCCAGAAAAAGGGTAAGGATTCCGAGCCTGGTTTAGTCCTGCCCAGGCGCACACACCACACACTGAGCGATTGAAACTTCCGTGTGACAAAAAGCTGTGCAAAGTCCCACAAGGCTGGGCGCAGTGAAGCTGCCCCAAATGGTGCGTTTGATGGTTTTACGGTTCCTTTAAAATCAAAAAGTGAGGGAAAAAGAAAAAAGCAGTGTAAAGGCTCACATGGCTGGGCGCAGTGAAGCTGCCCAAATGGTGCGTTCGATGGTTACAGTTCCTTAAAAAAAAGTTGTAACAGCCAAAAGCGCTTGAACCTGGTGGGAAGGATCTGTAGAGGTAACAGTTACACACCCTGGCGGTGGTGGGTGTTTTCCCCTTTAAGAGGTGCCCCATCGTCATGACGCGGAAGTGGATGCCTCCGCACCTCGTTTTGGCTTGCTCCAGGCGGCGTGTAGGTCTCTTTCCCCCCAGTGTTTGTCTCGGACGGTCATGGCCGAATGTACACTCTGCTTCAATGTGTACAGCCGGCTCTCACCGAATCAGCAGTTGTCAGGTTCACAAGGTGGCAAACTCGGATGAGAAGAGGCTTTTGCTCTCGCTGGCTTCTAATTGTGTGGACACGCTGAAGACGCTATGCCCGGTGCTCGGCTGTCGGAGGATGCCGGCCCGGCTAGACCAGCACCTGAATGCGCATGCTGAGCTCTCTGCCTCGGCCCGGAAGGAGGCCATAGGGAAAGCAAAGCGCTGGAAGGTGGCCCAGGAACTGCGGTGGCTGCAGTCCACTCACCCGGTGGTCCCCGTAGTCTCGCAGCTTGTGTCGTCAGAAGAGGAACCAGATGACCCCGAAGCTGGGCGTCTGTGCACCGACCCTAGGTGTCGGCTCGCTACAGAGGGCATCCAGGCCTGGCTGTCGAACCAGGTTCAGGCCCAGGGCAGTGAGGTCTGCCCTGGGCGAAGTCACACGCCGGAACCAGGAGTTGCGGTGGGGGTGGTAGGAGGCCTCCTGCACCGCCACCATCCCCCGACCCGGCCCTCAGGCGAGGGGTTGGGTAGGTGGCCAGAGGTCCTACGCCCACCGGGCCTCTGAAAGTCTACAACCTGCACCAGCATCCCTATCCAGACCATGTTCCAGCCCTCAGTATGATTTCGGCTGTGTTCTGTTGGACTGGTGGTGGGCTGACTTTTGACTGTCATCCTCATTCTGCAGACCAGCTTTTGGAAGCGTTCGAGGGCTTCCAACTGGGCAGCGACCCAACTGCCCATTTGAGCAACAACGTGACGTCCAAGCTGACGAGGATCAAGGCGTTCCTGGGATACATGGCGAAAGGGCAAGCAAGCAGGCTAAAGAGGGTAAGTTGATCTCCAAGGCCGGGCTTGTACGCTGTCACCAGACAGCTGGCAGAAAATCCCTGCCCTTCTAGGTGAGTGTTTAGTCAGTCAGTCAGTGTTCCCACCATCCCCTCCATCTTGGACTGGGAATGGTGGGTACACTGACTTTTTTTGTTGTTGTTAGTTTCTGGTCTGGGGCACCAACAGCTCTTAGTTAAACCATACAAGTTTGCTGGAAAAGTCTAATCTGTCTAATTGATTTGCCAGATAATCTCGAGTCCAAACCAGACACCAGGCAGCAGTGGCGGTTTTATGGATTTCTGATGGGTTACCTGACCTCCATCTCTGGACACCGCTGTGGCATGTTCCAGAATCTGCCCATCCAGGAGGTTGAAGAGGCCTTCAGAAGCCCGGACGGGTCTGCCTATGTCATCAACGTGAGTACGCCGCCTTGGCTCTGTGGGTGGGGGACACCAGTAGTATGCACTCGCTCGCTCACTCACTCACTCACTTACTCACCTTCTCTCTCTCTCTCTCTGCCTCTGCTTGTTCCATGGCCAGATCACCATGCATAAGACAAACAGAGCCTTCAGCGCTGCCCAATTGTCTCTCAACAAGGAAGAATACAGCTGGTTCCAGAGGTTTTTGGACCTGCGAGCTGGTCTCCTGGGTGGGAGGCAGGCCACCTATTTTTTTTTTTTACTTCCAGACCCAGTCCCTGCAGGACCCTGAATAAATATTTACAAGCTGCGTGGTCCAGCATGGGGCTTCCAGGGAGACCCACTTTCACTGACATCCAGACAGCCATCGCAACGCACGTGAGTATGCATGTAATGCCCCTGGAGCCACATGACTGCCAGTGGCTTTGACCCTAAAAGGTTCTGTCTGTCTGTCTCTGATGCAGGCTAAAAATGCACATTCGTTGTGTTAAAAGTGGCTTGCAGGACGCCCGTGTCCAGGTTCAGGCTTGGTTAAAAGCCTATCGGAACAAATGATCCCTGTCTCGGTGTGTTAAAAGTGGCATGTGGGATGGCCGTGTCCAGGTTCAGCCTTGGTTAATAACCTATCGGGACAAATGATCCCTGTTGCAGGACAAGTAAGTGCCAGCCTGGATGAGACTGTCCAGGTCTGCGCCTGGTTTGAATGGCCATCTGGCCCGTGGTCCAACTCTGGGTATTAGCAAGCGTCTCCCGGGACAGCTCTGGACTTTGAGCTGCATAAAGAGGTTAGCCGATGGCTGCCCGGGGCTCGGGCTTGACTTCTTGGAGGCATGCAATGCAGGAATAAATATGTATTTGTATTTTTTTTTTATGTTTGAGGACGTTTTTAGGAGTAGCAGAAATACAGTGATTCTACTCATTGTCTGAACACAGGTAAACAACATCTAAGGTTTATCTAATGATAATCATACAAGTCATATTTTTATGAAAAAGTAATATAGTATATAAAAGTCCACACCCCTCCCCCTCCCCCTCAAAAATCCTTCAAATTCAGTTATACAGGTAAAGATGTTGTTATACAGGGGCTAAGACAGATAAAACACTAAACTGTATTTCCACATGCAAAAATATATATATACACATATCAATCTATATATCAATAGAGTGAGAGGTATTTGTTGCTTGTGCCAATGTTTGGTTTTTTTCCAGAAACTGTACAAAAAGATCCCAAATTTTATGGTAGTCCTTTAGTTTGCCTCATGTACTCTAGGTTATTCCTTCCAGAGCCATGTAATGTGACAAATCTTTTAACCAATGATCAATGGATGGACTTTCTATATACTTCCAATAGCGTGCTATCAAACATCTTGCAATAACAAGATACATGTGAATCATTTTAGTTTGATAACATGGTAATGACAAACTTACAGGAAATAAACCCAAAGCACGTATTTTAAGGGTAACTGGAACTGGTTTTGAAATAATTGAGGAAATTATTGTTATTAGTTTTTGCCAGAATCACCTCACGTTCCCAGATACAATGAAAGAATGTTCCTTTATGTTTTGGGCATTTGACACATACAGGGGTTGGACAATGAAACTGTAACACCTGGTTTTAGACCACAATAATTCATTAGTATGGTTAAAACGGAAAAGTTTGTGGATATATTATTTTAGGGTGTGAAACACAATAGGCAGTCGGTCAGAACTGAATGAGATGGTTTCTTAATTGAAGAGAGGCACTCAGAATATTTGGTTATGATTTTAATTTACTGAAGGACTTTGTAGGTTTATATATGGGATATATGTGTGGTTTCTGAAACAAATATAACAACTTGTACTTGATAGTTATACACTTATACACAATTATACACTTATACACTTGATAATTCACTAGATTGAGCAGGTAATACGGGCAGTATTGTGCTAATACGCTACTAAACTTGGTACAAGAATTACAGCTGATCTTCAGCAAAAACAGCTATATAAACAGTGATCACTTACTTCTAATACATGCAGACTGTAACACAGTATACCCGCAAGTGACTGCCTTGTCCTTTTGCCGAGTGAATTACATAGCAACCGCGTTATCCGCCATTATCTCCCATGTGTACCGTCACACTTAACTAGTTCTTTGCTCTGCCCACTCCGATGATGCTGCGTTACATTGTACACTCTGATTGGTTAGTATCATCCTGAATTCAGAACTGAAATCGCTCTTTGACAAAGGATCCAAGACTTGTATTAGTCGTCCTCAGGTAGAGCTGGAAGCTGTATAATTTGGGCCACAATATGTGTGTAAGTCTTGCCCTTAACCTCCACATTAGCAGTCCAAACTTGACTGTCTGCCCCTGAGAACACTTTTGTGATTCTGCCCACTGGTCAAAGTGCATGAGGGAGTTGAGGGTCAACTATCATGACTACATCCCCGATTTCTAGTGTCCTCTTTGTTTTCCACTTCTGCCATGCTTGGAGATCAGGTAAGTAGTATTTCAGAAAGTGCCTCCAGAAGTGCTCTGCAAGTAGTTGGCTGGGACACCAGCGCCGTCAACTCAGGATTTCCGAGTCCTGGTAGACAATTAAGAAGCACTATGTGGGTAATTGGGTCGAGATCAGCAACATCAGAGGAGGTATATCCTATAGGCTTAGAGTTAAGAATACCTTCTACCTCAATCAGGACTGTCCTCAACACTTCCTCAGTAACTGTCTGGGCTCTAATTGTCACTCTGAGGGCTGCCTTGATAGAAAGGATCTCCCTCTCCCAGCATCCACCAAAGTAAGGGGCACTTCTGGGCGTCCTCTTGACTTCTTACACTCTGTACATTGGAGCTGTTGTCGATGGACAGCATCACGGCCTCTCAGTATCCTGTATGTCCTTCTGATTTCTGCAGTTGCAGTTGCAACCCAGTACTGAAAATTTAGAAAAACTTATAAGCTCAACATTCAGCTAGCATTGTACTATAGGTATTTTCTTAATAACTGAATTTACTGTATATAAAGTTTAAAAAAAAAAATTTTTTATGATAGCCACAAAAAGAGCATGAGTACTTTCATTGCCATTGGTATACTTAATTTTATAGATTAGAAGGATCTATTCCCTAGAGTAAAGACAAGATATACAAAGATATACAAAAGCCTCACCTCTCATAAAACTTTGTGTATCTATATCATATAGTTCCATCAGCAAAATCCGTGCCATTGCAGTTCCAGAACCAGCTTGATTTGCTGCTCGTTAGACATTTCTGTGACCCATACACATCCACCACCTCTAAATAGTAGGAATGGCTGTAGAATGCAATAAAATATTTATTTTATTAATTTAGTTACATACTAGAGAGGATGACGGGGGTGTAGAGATCATCTCAGGTTATGCATGTAACCATGGTTCCCTGAAGGGAATGAGACGCTGTGTCTATTAGGAGACACAGTGGGATACAATCCCTCTCTTATAACGTCCTGAAGCAGAGGTAAAAATCAATCCAATGTAATTGGCAGGACGTACCTTGTGTGTGACGTCAGACTGGAATGTAAAACAGAATTATTACTTATTGGGCCTAAATCCTGTACTCAGCAGTTCTCACAACTCAACCTGCAATTAGAGGGACACAAAGTTAGCATTAGCTCTACTGTAAAGGACCTGGGTGTTATATTAGATAGCAACTTAACCTTTGAAAATCATATCTCCCATGTCACAAAAACAGCCTTCTTTCATCTGAGAAATATCGCTAAGTTATGAAGTATGCTATCCATCTCAGATGCAGAAAAGCTAGTTCATGCTTTTATGACTTCTAGGCTGGATTACTGTAATGCTCTGTTCGCTGGTTGCCCAGCATCCTCTATTAATTAACTTTTGCTAGTACAAAATGCAGCTGCCAGAGTTCTTACCAGGTCTAGAAAATATGATCATATCACCCCAATTTTATCCTCCTTACACTGGCTGCCTGTTAAGTTCCATATTGTTTATAAAATATTGCTTCTTACCTATAAAGCTTTAAATAATCTAGCTCCTGTTTATATATAACACAGGTCTAGGGGAATACGTAGAACAATATTAGATTAACTTATATAAAGAGCACTAAACTGGGACCAGTCAAAACACCACAAAGAGAGTACAGTTCAAAGATTTATTTACAATTCAAATAAGTCACACACAATGTAGTGTTTTCAAGGAAGCGTTAGCTTCAGGAGGGGAATTAAGCCAAAATAACAAACAAAACAGGGTTCTGTCTGGGAGTTAAACTTCTAAATAAAGAAAGAAACAAATACAAGAAAATAATAATGAAAATTAACAAAAAAAACTACAATGACTCTCTGACTGACCTCAAAAAAGGAGAAAACTTCCAACAAAAAGGAAAGGCCGTCCACCTCCCCTGCTTCCTGGAGAAAAAAGCAAAAGAAAGAAATCAAAGTTTAAACAGCGGTACTGCTCTTAGCAAAAACAGAGCTAAAATACCAGTCATCAATAGGTGAGAAAATAATCTTAACAATTCAACAGTTCACAACAGCTCTAATTTAAACTGAAACCCAGTTAGTGCTCTGGAGAAAGGTTCCTCTCTAGCTCCTTTCTCAACATCCAAGTGTTTGGTCTCTGTTTTTATCCCCTCTCACTCCTTCATGGTAAGTGAACACAGCTGGAGGAAGCAATCAGCAACCTGCTAGAAACTCAGGAGGGCAGGAAAAAAGAAGAACAGGGAAAAAAAAAGAAGAACAGAGAGAAAGACATTCACACAATATAAACAGCACAATAACTTTAAATACGTTTCTAAACGTAACACTAACCAACCTTCTGTTTCACTACAATCCAACCCGCTCTTTAAGATCTCAAAACTCAGGGCTTCTGGTAGTACCTAGAATAGCAAAGTCGAGTAAAGGAGGTCGAGCCTACTCATTTATGGCTCCTAAACGCGGGAATAGCCTTCCTGATAATGTCCGAGGCTCAGACACACTCCCTCAGTTCAAAACTAGATTAAAGACCTATCTTTTTACTAAAGCATACACTCAATGCATCACATAATGGTATGATGCATGAATGTGCTCCATGCAGGTGAGCTGGCTTGACAACCACCTGTAGGACACACTCCTCCTGTCTTAATGCACCAGACATTGTGTTAGAAACTCTCATATGCTTTACATGTTTGTTTCTATGTTTGTTTACATAACTGCTATTTTCATTTATAACACTCCATTTTTGCATCTCATTTAAATACACTATGAACAGCAGCTACACTAATTATTTTCTTTATTCTCTATTTCCACCTGGGGATACTCGTTCCGAGGTCCCTAGAGACTATGCAGCACCATTGATGCGATCCAAGACCTGTGAAGAGATGATCCCAGGTATCCATAATCCTGGACCAGGCTGTATCCCGAGCTGATGCTGTGGTGGTCATGGAGGAATGGAGTGCATGAGACTGATTCCTGAAAGACCATAGTGACAAACGAGTCCCCGCATTGATCCTGTGGGCCAGCCTGACCTCCCACCAGTGCCCTACTCACACCTGCAGCTTCTCCACGATGGACGTCCAGCTTCTCCAGCCTCCGGCGCCTAGACTGCAGCTCCACACAGGAAGTTTGGCCAGAAGAATAATGGTCATGCCCAACAGAGCCTGGTTTCTCTTGAGGTTTAATTTTCCTTTCACTTCGTCAATTGGTGAAGTTTTTTTCCTCACCACTGTCGCCACTGGCTTGCTTGGATCGGGACTTGTGGAGCTGTGCTTCGGTGGATTTGCTCTACAGTGTTTGAACTTTCAGTAGTGAAATTTAAACCACACTGAACTAAACTAAACTAAACTTCAACTTTACTTGACTTTACTTGGACTTTAGGAGAACTATGTTAAGCTGCTTTGACACAATCTACATTGTAAAAAGCTGTATACAAATAAACATGAATTGAATTTAATTGAAAGGTATAAAAGCACAACGAAAGCAAACAAGTTCAGCTTAAAACCTCTCGAACGAAGCGCACCAGGCATGAAATAGTATGGCAAAGCGATGTAGCGACTCGTTCCCTTCAGGGAACCATGGTTACATGCATAACCTGCGACGTTCAGTATCCGGGAACTTGTGCTGCTTCTCTATTAGAAGACACAATGGGAATGCTATCCCAAACACGCCATAGTTTGATATGCCGGGTATGAGTTCTCTTCTGGTCAGTTCTATTTCACAAAGATGTAATTGATAAAACTTTATGAAAGTGTGTGGGGTAGACCACCCCACTGCATTGCAGATGTCGGTCATAGACTGGCCAGAGGGAAAGGCTTTTGAAGCCACCATACCCCTGGTAGAGTGGACCCTGATCGCTTCAGGTACAGGTCGATGCAGGGCCTCATATGCCAATAAAATAGCCTCGACTATCCACCGACTCAGAGTCTGCTTAGACGCTGGTGCCCCCATTTTAGGTGGGCCATACAGGGTGAATAACTGTTCTTTTGACTGCCATGCAGATGTACATATGAATCTCAGGTAAGAATTCCAAACAAGACAAAGCTACATACAGTGTTTGTAAATCTCCTACTCTTCTGAGGGAAGTAACGACCAACAAAAAGGTTGTCTTAAGGGTCAGAAACTTTTCTGACACATCCTCAACGGGTTCAAAAGTGGCTGTCGACAGGCCGTCGAGCACTATCGACAAATCCCAAGTAGGAACCCTACTGGAGACGCAGCACAAGCAGGCCTCAACCTCCTGGATCAACGGAGGAATCTGACCACTAGAGGTCCTCTGCCGAGACCATCAGCACGGTATGCGGACCTTGCCGCTATGTACACTTCAAGGATCGCGGGGTAAAGCCATATTCGAAATGCTCCTGGAGAAATTCCAGCACCGACTCCACAAGGCAGTGAACTGGATCCAGGTGGTGGTCAGTACACCACGAAGCAAAAAGTTTCCACTTGGTGGCATACAATCATCTGCTAGAGTAATTTCTAGAACAATCATTGCATTGGCTCCCTATTAAATATTGTATAAATTGAAAAATGTATTCATGGAGTCCACAAATACACCTAAAAAAGTGGTCGTCTGAGCTGGTACACTTTTTCTATTGGTTTAGTCGCAACCCCAATTTCTCTATGTGAGCGAGTACAACAACTCGGTGTTGAGCCGCTAACTTCCTCAACTGGGCTAAAATGAGCCAGTCGTTGAGGTAATTGTGAATATGAATGCCTTGTAGCTGAAAGTGAAGCCAATACCACGTCGACTACTTTGGTGAACTTGCGAGGTGAGAGTGCTGGACAGAACGGAAGAACCCTGTACTGATAAGCCTTGCTGCCAAAGGCAAATCTCAGGAACTTCCTGTGACTTTGAAGGATGGATATGTAAAAGTATGCGTTCTTCAGCTTTATCGTGACAAACCAGTCCTCGGACTGTAGTTGTGACATGATGGTGCTGATAGTCAACATTTTGAACTTCAGTGTTTGTATTAAGCGATTTAGCTGTCTTAGATCTAATATGGGACGCATCCCTTTATCCTTATTTGGAACAATGAAGTAACGGCTGTAAAATCCTAGTTCGAAGACTAGTTGCCTGGAGTAGGGATCTGTTCTATGGCTCCCTTTCTCAGAACGTCCTGTTCCATAACTAGAGCCTGCTCTGGCTTCACGGTCCTCGGTCCACCATACATGATGGTTTTTGCCTCGAGAGAGTGTTTGTTCCCACCCCACTTACTTTTTGGGAGCTAGCGGGAAGCAACGCTCTCTGTTTGCTCAGTCCTATAATGAGCTGATGAGCTGGTAGACGGCTGGGGCTGGTCCTGCTTAACAGCCCCAGAGAGATGCCCTTTTGGGAGTAGGAAGCTCCCATAGGATCCCAACCTTTTCTTCGCCCACTCAAAGGATTTGGCGACTCAATCTACAGAGTTGCCAAACAGACCAGCGGGTGAGATAGGAGCGTCAAGGAAGATGCATTTGTCATCCTTCTTGACATTCGCTTGGTTTAACCATAAATGTCTTTCTGTTATCACCATGGCCACCATAGAGTGGCCCAAAGCTCTAACCACTTACTTGGTGGCACAGAGAGACAAATCCCCCCCCCCTTGTTGTGGGCTTCCTTTAACAGGTGAGCCTGGTATGCCTGCAAAAGTGACATTGTATGCAGACACCCAACTGACTGACCTGCCGCCGCATATGCCTTGCCAACCAATGTTGATGTCACTTTAATAGGTTTAGATGGTGAGGCAAGGGTCTTCGCCGACGATGCCTGAGGTAACAAATGCTGCGTCAAATGCTCCTCTGCATAGTACAGCACCCGTGGGCATGTAAGCCAGCAATGGCAGAATATATGGACAGATGGTTCTTCACTGTCTCCATTGCCACTTATACTGATTAGCTTAAACAAAAGGCCAGAGTTAAGTGCATTTGTTCATATTGGAAATTAATTTCCACAACTGAATTTCCAAAAGTTCCTGACTTTACCGCTGATCAATACAATACAGTATAGCCAATTTAGTTTTTCCAATTCAACCTTGCTATGAGGCAACAGTGCTAACCACTGAGCCATCATGCCAGCCTTAGTTTATTTAAAGTGTTCCCAAGTTATTAGGAAATTAATACAAAACTCCATGTAATCATCCAATAAGATACTAGCTCCCTTTCAGGTCAGAATAACAACATTATAGGGAACTGCCAGATGACTAATCATTCTGAAGAGTAAGAAAAAGGCCCATTGAATGCCTATGAATTGGCCTCACCATCCTTGACAACAGGTGGCCTGGGGTTTGAAGCTATTCCCCAGGTGGAGAGTGCAACTGCACGCACTGCCTAGAATCTGCCGCCATCTGGCAAGGTAAGCTGAAACCCCTCGCCCAAAATGTCTAGCTTTTTATGAACCCCTCACGGCCTGAGCCTACACTGCTGTGGGCCAGGCCGCCTTTGTCCTGCATGCCATGGACAAGCACCTATGGTACCCAAGCTAAGTTGCTTGATGATGGCTCCTCCCCGGCTGTCATTCATGACCTCTGCACAGCGACTGACTATACTCTCTAAGTCAGCCCCTCAAGCCTTGGGGAGGGCAATTCTGCCCTGGAATACAGGATTTAGAGGCTGTAATGAAGAAGATGACTACCCTGACCAGGACACCGCTAAGGACATACATTACATGTGCTTTGGAGTGAATGGAGTCCATTTCAATATGATTGTTTGTGCATGTGGGTTTGCAATGATGGTGGGGCTTTCTTATTGGAATGTCTTTTGAAGGCCAGGCAGGGATGTTCTGTTATCTTACCAAGAAAATAAATGGTTACAGGCTGATCATGCTTTCAGACTTTTTGGAGCAGAGACTCGTAAAAGTCATTTTGGAAGTAAAACATATCTACTCTGGGCAGTACTTAAGTTTAACCTACGACCCTCGGATGTTACACCACTAAATCTTTTTTTGTTAATGATTTGATCTAAAGCAGCCCTTAAAACAGCTAGAGCCAACCTGTCCCATAGCATCAGGAATACAAAACGGTCTTATGCCCAAAAAATCAATAATCACACACGTAGCCTGTGACAAGCCATTCAGTCCATCACTGACTACAAGCCCCCACCACAGACTTGTAATGATGACACATCCCTCCCAGATGCACTTAACCACTTTTATTCACGGTTTGAAATGCAGAATGACACACCTGCACAAAAACTACCCTCAACCCCCAATGACCAGGTGCTCTGTCTCCAGCCGATGTGAGGAAGAGCCTATCTAGGATCAACCCATGCAAGGCTGTGGGTCCTGACAACATACCTGGCCATGTTCTGAAGGACTGTGCTGCCCAGCTGACAGATGTCTTAAGAGATATCTTCAACACCTTACTGAGAAGGCAGTCGTCCCCACATGTCTGAAGTCCACTACAATCATACCAGTGCAAAAAAAATAATCTGTGTCCTGTTTAAATGACTACCGTCCCATGGCACTGATTCCAATCATGATGAAGTGCTTTAAAAGGTTAGTCATGCACAATATCAAGACCAGCCTCCCAAATTCACTCGACCCAGTCCAATTTGCATGCCGTCCAAACCACTCCATGGACTATGCAATTTCCTCCACCCATCACCTGGCTCTTACCCACTTAGAAAATAAAAACTCTTATGTTAGAATGTTGTTCCTCGACTTCAGCTCAACATTTAACACAATAATTCCACAACAGCTCGTTAATAAACTTAACCTGCTAGGCCTTAACACCTCCCTCTGCAATTGGTTCCTCGACTTTTTAAATGGCCACAATACCTCAAGCACTACCACACTGTGCACAGGTGTACCACAAGGCTGTGTGCTCAGCCCACTGCTCTTCACACTCCTGACCCATGACTACACTGCTAAGTTCAGCTCCAACCACATCATCAAGTTCGCTGATGACACAACAGTGGTAGGTCTCATCAGCAACAACGATGAAACGCAATACAGAGGGGAAGTGGCACAGCTGGCTGAATGCTGTGGCACTAATAACCTGTGCCTCAATGTAGAGAAGACAAAGGAGGTTGTAATGGACTTCAAGAGAAACTCTGTTGACCATCCCCCCCACTGACCATCAACAGCTCGACTGTCAAGAGAGTCAGCAGCACTAAATTCCCGGGCGGTGCACATCACAGAGGATCTCACCTGGACTACCAACTCCATGTCACTCTCCAAGAAGGCACAACAATGACTACACTTTCTCCACCGGCTGAAAAGAGTAAATGTCCCTCCACCCATCCTCACCACATTCTACAGGGGAACCATTGAGAGCGTACTGACAAGCTGCATCACTGTCTGGTATGGGAGCTGCAGTGCTGCCGACCACAAGACCCTCCAACGCACAGTGAACACAGCCGAAAAGATCATTGCCCCTCTACCCTCCATTCAGGACAATTTCCTCTCACGGTGCTCCAGCAAAGCTAGCAGTATTGTCTTATGTGTATAGTTAAGTAACTTGTAGTATATGTTAGCTATGCATAGGTTTTTAAAATAGCTCTTATGTCCAGTGTTGTGTTTGTATTTCTGATTAATTTATGTAGCACCACTGTCCTGCGAGAGATGACATTTCGTTCCTCTGCATGTCCACACATGTAGCGGAATGACAATAAAGCTTGACTTGACTTGACTAAAGTTATATGCACTCTGTTGCAGTGCGTTTTTGGAGACCCTCCTTCACCCCAGCTCCACCTTTGTTTAGATGTTTATGATGGTGCTATGATGTTTTATAATGTTTAACTCTGACTTTGATATGACAGAAATGACCTTAAAAGAGTCTGGCTTAAAACAAAATTCCTTTTAAGTAGCAGTGCTGTATATGTTAGTGTACAATGTAAACAATAAATCTCAATCTAAATTTATATTGGCGACTGTATATAGGCCTCCAGGTTACCACACACACAAAATAATTTGATGACATTTACATTTACATTTAGTCATTTAGCTGACGCTTTTATCCAAAGCGACTTACAATTGAGGTTCACAAAAGAAGCAATCAGTACAAGAGGAAACAAAGCAGAGTCTGCCAAACGCGTCGTAGGAGGCAGATCATTCCACCATCGTGGGGCCGATTCAGAGAAAGTGCGGGAGAGTGATTTCTTACCCTTTTGGGACGGCACCATGAGACGACGCTCGTTAGCAGAGCGCAGTGATCTGGAGGGTAAATATGTCTGTATTAGTGAGTTAAGGTAGGCGGGTGCTAAACCTGTGGTGGTCTTGTAGGATATGAGCAGAGCTTTGAATTCGATGCGGGCGGCTATAGGGAGCCAATGTAACTTGACAAAGAGGGGTGTTACATGCGCTCTTTTCGGTTCCTTGAAGACCACTCTTGCCGCCGCATTCTGTATCATCTGTAGAGGTTTGATAGTGCAGGTCGGGAGTCCAGCGAGTAAAGCATTGCAGTAGTCCAGCCTGGACAGGACCAGAGCTTGTACCAGGATTTGTGCAGCATGCTCTGAGAGAAAAGGTCTGATCTTCCTAATGTTGTAGAGAAGGAATCTGCAGGACCTGGCAGTGTTGGCAATATGATCTGTAAAGGTTAGTTGGTCATCGATTATTACTCCCAAGTTTTTGGCTGTTCTGGAGGGGGCAATGGTCGATGATCCCAGTTGAACAGAGAGGTTGTGACGGATCTTAGGGTTGGCGGAGATGACGAGAAGTTCAGTTTTCGTAAGGTTCAGCTGTAGGTGATGGTTCCTCATCCAGAGCAAGATGTCACTTAGGCATGCCGAGACACGTGCTGAAACTGATTGATCATCAGGATGGAACGCAAGGTGAAGCTGCGTGTCGTCCGCATAGCAGTGATAGGAAAAGCCATGCTTTCGAATGACTGATCCCAATGATGTCATGTAGATCGAGAAGAGCAGCGGTCCGAGCACTGAGCCCTGAGGGACGCCGGTCTTGAGATGTTGCGATTCCGAGACTTCACCTTTCCACGATACCCTGAAGGACCTACCTGAGAGGTAAGACTGGAACCACTGGAAAGCTGTATCAGAGATTCCCAAGGTCTTGAGGATCGAGAGGAGTATACAATGGTTAACTGTGTCAAAAGCAGCTGAAAGATCCAGCAGGATGAGGACCGATGACTTAGAGGCTGCCCTAGCCAGTCTTAGGTCTTCAACAACCGAGAGCAGTGCGGTCTCCGTGGAGTGGTTCCTCTTAAAGCCTGACTGTTTGCTGTCCAGGAGGTTGTTCTGAGTGAGGAAGGATGAGAGTTGGTCAAAGACGACACGCTCCAGAGTCTTTCCAATGAAGGGCAAGAGAGATACCGGTCTGTAGTTTTCTAGAAGTGCAGGATTAAGAGAGGGTTTCTTTAGGAGCGGGGTGATGCGAGCCTCCTTAAAGGCTGTAGGAAATGTGCCAGAGTTTAGAGATGAGTTGATGATGTGTGTGAGTGCAGGGACGACCGATGGAGAGATAGCCTGAAGTAGATGGGTGGGGATAGGATCCAGCGGGCAGGTAGTCGGGTGGTTGGAGGCAATGATCTTCGCAATGTCGTCCTCCGTTAGTGCAGAGAACGAGGGGAGCGAGGTCTCAGGAGTCGGAGCGTGGTCCATCTGAGGTGGAGCAGTGAACTGACTGCTGATGGTGGTGGTCTTCTGTACAAAGAAGGAAGCAAAATCATCAGCCGTCAAGTCCGAGGAGGGAGGAGGGGTAGGAGGACAAAGAAGAGAAGAGAAGGTTTTGAAGAGAGTCCGAGAGTCAGGAGAATTGTTGATTCGAGTATGGTAGAACTGAGTCTTGGCCGCTGATACGTCAGTAGAAAAAGAAGAGAGGAGCGACTGATAGAGAGAGAGGTCAGCAGGATTGTTAGATTTGTGCCACTTTCTCTCAGCAGACCTGAGCCTGGATCTGTGTTCACGGAGAACATCAGATAGCCACGGAGCAGAGGGGGTAGCACGAGCCGCTCGAGAGACGAGTGGACACAAATCATCTAGACAGGATGTTAGTGTGGAGCATAGAGAGTCAGTGGCACTGTCAGTGTTTAGTAGAGCGAGCTGGTCAGGTGGGGGGAGCATAGAAGAGACAGCAGAGGATAGGGTGTGAGGAGAGAGCGTGCGTAGGTTGCGTCGGAAGGTTACAAGCGAGGAAGGAGGTGTCGTGTCAGGTGCGGTGAGGTCGAGATCAAGAGTGACAAGGAAGTGATCAGATGTATGCAGCGGGGTTACCCGAGTGTGATGAGTGGAGCAGTAGCGTGTGTAGATGAGATCAAGTTGGTTACCAGATTTGTGGGTTGCAGGCGTGGCAAGTCGCTTAAGGTCAAACGATGCGGTCAGGTTGTTGAAGTTAGCAGCTGATGATTTTTCAAGGTGGATGTTGAAGTCTCCAAGTACCACTAGAGGGGTGCCATCTTCAGAAAAAGAGGACATGAGGACATCGAACTTTCCAAGAATTGTCCAAGCTGACCTGGGGGGCGGTAGATGACTACAAAAGTAATCCTAACAGGATAATTAATATTTACCACATGCGATTCAAAGGAGGTGTTGTCACCTGAGGGTGCAAGTTGTTTGAACCTCCATTCGTTTGGGATGAGAAGACCGGTTCCCCCACCTCTGCCGGATGTACGGGAGCTGTGGGAGAAAGTGTAGTTATTGGAGAGGGCAGCCGGGGTGGCATTGTCCTCTGGTTTGATCCAGGTTTCAGTAAGTGCTAAAACAGAGAGACCAGAGTGTTTAGTCATGGCCGGAATAAAGTCTGCCTTGTTGACAGCAGATTCGCAGTTCCATAAGCCTATGGGAATAGAAAGTGCACTGGATGCAGACGTATGAATAGTAATCAAATTAGCTGTGTTGTGTTGTGAAAATAAATAAAAGAAATAAGGTTAGATACACAGATAAGAGCTAGATAGAACTAAATACAAATCAAAGTGCGATACTCAAGGGCCCTGTCTGTGTCCCTGCTCGGTGGAGTCGTGCAGGTAGAGTCGCAGGTCTTTACTCTCTTCGGTCTTCACGCGATGAAGGCTTCACGCGATGAAGGCTGCCACGACCGGTGCCGCGGTGCTATTCACACTTAAATACTTCCTGATTCACGTGTCTGAATTCAGCAGGACCCGCCTTCTATTCGCAGTATAATAACACAACGAAACTAACACTA
>CAIGQV010017532.1:22095990-22109382 GCA_903798115.1 Danio jaintianensis | reverse complement strand
AAAACGCCGGTAGTAAACAATCAAGGCAGATACTGTGTGAAACTAAATAAGGCTAGAAACAATAACACTTACTCTGATCTGTCCACTCTTGTTGATGATTTTTTATCCCAAAAATTTTGGCCACAGTTTTAATTGTTGGTGATTATAACATTCATATAGATAAGGGTTGCCTCGTTGCGTGTTTGCAGTTCTAGAGCACATAGATTTGGAGCACATAGATTCGTAATTTCCATTTTTATCATAAAATACATCCCCATTTGTTACTGTTTTACTTTTTACAGAGGGTAAACGAACCCTTAATACCATTACACAAATAAATCTACTCGAAACGTTTTGATTCCTCGAGCATCCACTTCTAGCCTATAGCTTTAGCCTGCTAGCATCGGGCATCAGACAGCTTAAGCTATCGGCTTCTTTCACTTACTGTCTTGACTCTTCACCCTATATAATGTCGATTGTGTGTCTATCTTTGAGTGCAGGAGAAGCATCAGTTGAGGCATTGGTGCTGCAGCTGGAGGGAGTGGAAGTACAGATTAGTGATCTCGAGATGAAACGAGCATAGCTCCAGTAACAACGGGCCTTGCTTGACATCTCCCAGGCTGCTGCTCGCTCATCTGAGGTAAGTGTGCGGTACAATCTCAACACTCCTTCCACCTCAACCCCGTGTGTTTCTCTGTCCAGGGCACCAGGAACGCGGTACGCCCAGGCATTGTTTACACCAATGCCGGCTACCGTGGCCCCTAGGGGCACCAGCGGCGAACTCGAGCCAGGACCCAGGGAAGGTGCTCTCCTCCACCGCCGCCTCCTGTGTCCACAATCCCCACGGAGAACCGTTTCGTCCCCTCCATGAGACGGGACACGACGTTGCAATCATCAGCAATTCCATCGTTCGTAACGTCCGTGTGGCTTCCACTAAAGGTAATAATGTACACACTCACTGCTTTCCCGGTGCTTGTGTGAAGGATGTTTCTGCTAAGGACATTGGAGCTGTCGTCCTTCATGTGGGGACGATGTGAAGAACAGAAGCTGCTCTTTGCTAATAACTGGAATCTTTTCTGGGGGCATCCTAGGCTTTTCCGTGCTGATGGTCTGCACCCCAGCAGAGCTGGAGCTGAATTCCTGTCAGACAACATCTCCAGGATGCTTTGTTCTGTTTGACTATTAAGTGAAAAGTCACATTTTAGCTATATAGACTCCTGCTCGTCCCACTTAAATCACAGAAATGCGTATCCGGCTAACCCCATAGAAACTGTGTCTGTTCCTCGTATTATAAGATTAAGAAGTAAATTTACTATGTATTCTAGAAAAAATCTAATAAGAATCAAACCAGAAAAACTGCAAATAAGTGAAAATAGACATTTTTTAAAGTTTGGTCTTCTAAACATCAGGTCACTAGCACCTAAAACACTTATTGTAAATGAAATAATAACAAACAATAATCTTAATGGACTCTGTCTTACTGAAATCTGGCTTAAACAAAATGACTATATTAGTTTAAATGAAGCCACTCCTTCATGATATAACTATTAGCATGTGTCTCGTGAGACTGGTCGTGGTGGTGGAGTTGCATCAAATCATTAGTGATATGCTTAATGTTAATCAGAGAAACAGACATATGTTTAATTCTTTTGAAGTATTGGCACTTAATGTTATGCTTCCAGATATTGAGAAAAAACCCATGATATCTCTCACTTTAATCACTTTATATAGACCCCCAGAACCATATGCCAATTTTCTAAAAGAGTTCTCTGAATTTATTTCTGACTTACTAGTTAAAACTGATTGTAATTGTAGGAGATTTCAACATCCACGTAGATGACACTCATTATGCTCTATTACAATCACTTGATATAAAGCAAGATGTTGTTGGTCCAACTCATCGCTTAAAGCATACATTAGATCTAATTCTGTCTCATGGAATTCAGGTTATTGATGTAGACATTATGACACAAAGTAATGATGTAACAGATCACTACCTCTTATTATATAAGCTGTGTATACCTGAAATTAGAAGATCTGCACATATATATCTCTCTGGTAGAACTATCCTTCCATCCACTAAAGACAAATTTATGAATAACTTACCTGATCTTTGCCTATTTCTAAGTACACCCGCAAATGCAAATGACCTTGATGTAGTAACTAGCAGTATGGATGCTGTCTTCACTAACAAACTAAAAACTGTGGCACCCATCAAATTAAAAAAGGCTAGAGAGAATAAAACTACACGATGGTATAACAATCATACTCGCGCTCTCAAAACAGCAACTCATACCCTTGAACGTAAGTCAAAAAAACAAACAAATTAGAGGTCTTTAGAATAATTGCGTACAATGATAGTATGTCCAGCTATAGAGGAAGGCTCTAAAATCCGCCAGGTCTGAGCACATCTGCAAACTGATAGAAAGTGCTAAACTAACAAATAATCGTTTTTTCAAATTTTTCAGTGATAAAATAGAAGGCTTCAGACAGAAAATATAAGAAAACTCTCTGCACCATCTTATAGTTTAGATTTATTAAACATTCCACTAAATCAAAATAATTTACAGTGCTTCAAAATCATAGGACAGGAAGAGCTAGATAAATTTATAAATATGTCTAAACCAGCTACATGTATGTTAGACCCAATTCCAACAAAATTACTGAAAGAGTTGCTACTTGTAGTAGGAGAACCTCTTCTTAAAGTTTTCAACTCTTCTTTATCTTTAGGTCTTTACACTCTTCTGTTATTGAGCCTATTATTAAGAAACCACAACTGGATCCCAGCAACTTAGCTAATTATAGGCTAGTGATGGGAAATTCAGATCATTTTACTGACTCAGACCTTTGAGTCTCGTTCATGGACATGAATGATTTTTTTTCGAGTCATTTAGTTCATTTTGTTCAATTTGCCAAAATATTATTAAAATGTTATGAGTTGCTTCCAAACTCATCTACAACTACACCAAACGTTGATCACACTACAGACAAATCATAACTAGAATGCTATAAGAAAGAGGAAAATAATCATTTATTGTTTACCTTGTCTTTTGTCTATGATTATGTCAGCTCACCTCTTCTGACAGGTCTTCAAATTTGAGTGGTTCGTTCAAATCACACAGACTCATATAAACTTTACCAATGCACACAGTCTGAGCCGAAAGGAGCCATGATTATTTCACCTTTCGAGTATTCTGGCTTTTGAGTCGTTCGTTCATCACGTGACAGCATGTAAAGAGATGATTCAAACCCGAGGACTCGCGAAATGAACAGATCAAATCTTTTTTTGGCTCTAAATGCATATGATTGGCTTCTGTCTTTTGTGTGATGAAAGAATGACTCAAACTGAGGACTTGAGAGATGAACGGATCAAATCTTTTTCCGGCTCTGACTGCATATGATTGGCTTCTGTCTTTCACATAATGAACGAACGACTCAACTACTAGATGAGATTTCAGAGGGGGGTAAATTGACTAGAGTTGAGGGCTCTAACAGCCTGTGGGAAAAAGCTGTTGAGTAGTCGAGCCGAGCAGGCTCTAATACTTCAAAACCTTCTTCTAGATGGCAGAAGCTAGAAGAGACTGTGGAGGGGATGAGTAGAGTCTTTCACAATACTGCTAGCTTTGCTGGAGCACGGTGAGAGGTAAATGTCCTGAATGGAGGATAGAGGGGCACCGATGATCTTTGCGGCTGTGTTCACTGTGTGCTAGAGGGTCTTGCGGTCGGCAGCACTGCAGCTACCATACCAGACAGTGATGCAGCTGGTCAGCACGCTCTCAATGGTTCCCCTGTAGAATGTGGTTAGGATGGGTGGAGGGAGACTTGCCGTTTTCAGCCGGTGGAGAAAGTGTAGGCATTGTTGTGCCTTCTTGGAGAGGGACATGGAGTTGGTAGTCCAGGTGAGATCCTCTATGATGTGCACCGCCAAGGAATTTAGTGCTACTGACCCTGTCGACAGTTGAGCTGTCGATGATCAGTGGGGGGTGTTCAACAGAGTTTCTCCTGAAGTCCAACACAACCTCCTTTGTCTTCTCTACATTGAGGGAGAGGTTGTTGGTGCCACACCATTCAGCCAGTTGTGCCACTTCCCCTCTGTAGTGCGTTTTATTGTTGTTGCTGATGAGACCTACCACTGTTGTGTCATCGGCGAACTTGATGATGTGTTTGGAGCTGAACTTAGCAGTGCAGTCGTGGGTCAGCAGCATAAAGAGCATTGGGCTGAGCACATAGCCTTGTGGTGCACCTGTGGTCAGTGTGGTAGTGCTTGAGGTATTGTGGCCAACACTGACTGACTGGGGTCTTCCAGTTAAGAAGTCCAGTATCCAATTGCAGAGGGAGGTGTTAAGACCTAGCAGGTTGAGTTTATTAATGAGCTGTTGTGGGATTATTGTGTTGAATGCTGAGCTGAAATCGATAAACAGCATTCTAACGTAAGAGTTTTTATTTTCTAAGTGGGTAAGAACCAGGTGGAGGGTGGAGGAAACTGCATCGTCCGCGGAACAGTTTGGACGGTATGCAAACCGGAGCAGGTCAAGTTTATTTGGGAGGCTGGTCTTGATATTGACTTCAGACATGTGGAGACGACCGCCTGTCTCAGCAAGGTGTTGAAGATATTTTTTAAGACATCTGTCAGCTGTGCAGCACAGTCCTTTATAACATGGCACTGTATGTTGTCAGGACCCGCAGCCTTGCGTGGGTTGATCCTAGATAGGCTCTTCCTCACATTGGCTGGAGACAGACAGAGCACCTGGTCATTGGGGGTTGAGGGTAGTTTTTGTGCAGGTGTGTCATTCTGCATTTCAAACCGTGAATAAAAGTAGTTGAGTGCATCTGGGATGGACGCGTCATCATTACAGGTCTGTGGTGGGGGCTTGTAGTCCATGATGGACTGAATGGTTTGCCACAGGCTCTGTGTGTCTGGGCTGTCTGTGAAGTGATTATTGATTTTTTAGGCATATGACCTCTTTGCATTCCTGATGCCATGGGACAGATTGGCTCTAGCTGTTTTGAGGGATACTTTGTCTCCTGATCTGAAGGCTTCATCTCTGGTTTGAAGCAGCCCACAAACCTCCGCTGTCATCCACGACTTCTGGTAACATCATCAATGCATTTTTTGATATAGGCATTGACAGTTTCAGTGTATTCATCCAGGTCTGTGTGGTTGTTGTAGGTGGCTGCCTCTTTAAACATGTTCCAGTCTGTGCACTGAAAGCATCCGAGGTCGAAGTGGGGCTCGGCTTTATATGCGTTTTTGTTTGTTGTGTTCCCCTTCACATGTTGGTAAAACTTTGGTAACACTGACTTCAAGTCACTGGCTATTATGAAAAATGCTTTCGGGTTATTTGTTTGCTGTTCGCTGATGGCGTTGTACAGCTCACGAAGTGCGTCCTTTGTGTTTGTGCTCGGCGGGATATAAACTACGACAATAACAATGGCCGTGAACTCCCGTGGCAAATAAAATGGACGATACTTCACAAGCATAAACTCCACCAGTGATGAACAGTGTTTTGTCACTACCACAGTACTTTTGCACCATTCTTTGTTTATGTAAACACACAAGCCTCCCCCGTGAGTCTTACCAGACAATGCTGTATCTCTGTCTGCGCGGTAGCATGTTAGCCTGTGTAGTTCAATGGCGGAGTCCGGGATGTTGTCAATAGCCATGTTTCAGTGAAAACAAACACACAACAATCCCTTGCCTCATGCTGTGTAGATCTGGTGAGTTGTATTATGTCCAGTTTGTTTTCCAGCGAGCATACATTTGAGAGCATGACTGTTGGAAGTGCAGGTCTCATGGGGTTAGCCCTTAGCCTGGCTTGTATGCCTCCTCGCTCATGTGCTCTTTCACACCGCTTTTGGCACCGCCTTGTGCGAGTAGTATCTGATGGAGAAGCCGCAGTCTTGAGGTTCGGCTCCAGCTGTAAAGAAAGGCCTCGTAGCTTCTCAGCCGTCGCTGGCGAGAGTTTGTGTATGTATCTGCTGCCGATTTCCAAAAGGCTTTGGCAATCGTAGATGTGAACCTTGTTGATTTCCTTGTGAATCTGTGGTGAACTGACAGTATTTGAGGATGAACCGATGACATTAAAAGACATAAAAGCACCATTTTTTGGGCTGCGAGAAGCCACTGCGTCTGGACGCGCCGCCATTTTGGTTTTACTACCAAGTAACTACTTGGTTTTACTAAATGTGCACATCCGCGAATGAACAAATCACTCCCTGAGAGGACTCATCGTTCTCGAGTCATACAAAAGATTAGTTCAAAATGAAAGAATAATTCAAGAATGACCCATCCTTATTATAGGCCTATTTCAAATCTTCCATTTATGGCTAAAATACTAGAAAAAGTAGTTTCTGTCCAATTATGCCCCTTTCTACAGATGAACAATGTTTTTGAAGTGTTTCAGTCAGGTTTCAGGCCTCATCACAGTACGGAAACTGCGTTAGTGAAAAAAACCAACGATTTACTCTTAGCTGCTGACAGAGGCTGCATCTTGTTACTAGTTTTACTTGACCTTAGTCCTACATTTGACACTTTCGATCATGATATCCTCATAGATCAACTAAATTTTACAGGTGTCCAGGGACAGGCTTTACAATGGTTTAAGTCATACTTAACTGACCGTTACAAGTTTGTAAATATAAATGGACAGCTTTCACAAGTCAGGCCAGTAAAGTATGGGGTGTCTCAAGGATCGGTTTTAGGCCCTTTGCTGTTTACAATATACAATATATGCTACTCCTGGGAGACATTAGAAGACACGGGATCAGCTTTCACTGCTATGCAGATGATAATCAATTATATATTTTAACAAAACCTGTTGAGACGTCTGAACTGTCTAAGCTAACTGAGTGTATTAAAGATGTTAAAGACTGGATGACCAAAAATTTCCTTCTTTAAAATTCAGACAAAACAGAAGTATTACTTATTGGGCCAAAATCCTGTACACATCAGATCTCACCACTTGATCTGCAATTAGAGGGATACAATGTTAGTATTACCTCAACTGTAAAAGATCTGGGTGTTATATTAGACAGCAACATAACCTGTGAAAACCATATCTCCGCCTTCTTTCATCTGAGAAATATTGCTAAGCTACAAAGCATGCTATCTATCTCAGATGCAGAAAAGCTAGTTCATGCTTTTATGACTTCTAGGCTGGATTATTGTAATGCTCTGTTTGCTGGTTGCCCAGGATCCTTTATTAATAAACTTTAGTTAGTAGAAAATGCAGCTGCCACATTTCTTACCAGGTTTAGAAAATATGACCCTATCACCCTCCTTTTTTATCCTCCTTACACTGGCTGCCTGTTAAGTTACGTATTGATTATGAAATATACTCCTGCTTTGCTACTGTTCGGACGTCTCTGCCTACTACTCCGCTCTTTGCACTCTTGCTTTTTATATTTTATACTCTAATTTAAACTTGAGCCTATCAGCACAGTGCTCAAACGACAAAGCTTGAAGATCAACATTGAATCTACAAACTTTATGAAATACAACTTTACTAACAAGAGTGGAATTATCGACTAAACAATCCTCCCGCCACCAGCTGCTTACATTCCTGAGATGGGAAAACACGGCTGTAAAAATGCCTCTGGATCGGATTAATTCAGAATCACACTGCTGCACAAACTGCCACAGACTTCTACAAAAAAATGCAGTTCTTGAAACAAAGTTACTTGCGATCCGACCAGAACTGCCGGATCACACAGCACCGCTTCATCATGGACCCCCACAGCATACAGCCGGTGAGACCCATAAATCTACTCCAGCTACTGTTTTGAGTACAGAAAAACAGAATGAAACTGTTGAAAATGAGCAGGATAACCGATGGCATAAACAAGGTGCGAGACCAAAGGGTACTCGCAGGGTCAGATCACGAAGATCATACACTGCTGCATTAGCGTCCTCTACCCCAAATACAGCTCGAACTCAAATACAGCTTCAGAACAGATATGAAGTTTTGAGTAGTATGGGTGAAGATTCCCCAAATTCAGTCAGACAGAGATCGCATGACTCAGCAGCTAAATTTGCATGGAACAGAGGCTCAAGGCCAATTAGACAGCGGCATTCTGCACTGATCACAGCCGAAATAAGGATTGTAGGAGATTCAATAATCAGGAATTTTAGAAGCAGAGCTACAATGACATACTGCTTCCCTCATGCAACAGTTTCTGATGTAAACAAAGAACTTGAGAAAATTCTGAAGAAGCACAAGACTGCAAAACGGATTATCATCCATGTGGGGAAAAATGATATTCGGAAGGAACAGTCAGAACTGCTCAAGAGAGATTTCTGTGAGCTCTTGGAAACAGTCGAACGATCGAAAATTCATCAGTGGACCACTCCCTGCAAGAGGGACAAATATGTTTTCACGGCTTCTTGGTCTAAATGCATGGCTGCAGAAAAAATGTAACAGGAAAGAACTGAATTTCATTGACAACTTCAATCTCTTCTGGAATCAAAGACAACTGTTTACATCAGACGGCCTACATCCAAACAAACTTGGTGCAAAAGTTCTAAAGGACAATATCTATTTCTCCCTCCATCATCAATCGGCTGTATGTGCCACTGAACTCAACCCAAATTGCACACATACCCCTGGTAAATGTCCGAATGACCACAGGACTTCAATACAGCTTCTGAGTGGACTTGGGGCTGACGCATCTCACAAGGACAGTGATAACGCCACGCAGCCACAACAACCACTGCTGACAGACACATTGCCGCCTGCGCCCTGCACACTGAGCTCAACACAGATAGACTATGACGCATCAGAACAGCATCAAGTCTCAGCACTCAACAAAGATCTTCAGGAAAATAGCCAGGACAATATATTTCAGCAGCCAGAATCTCCAGAGCCACAGCCTCTGTCACCAGACACGCTCTCATTGTCACCTTGCTCACCTCTCTTGGGTTTTTCAAAAAAAGATGGAGGAACTGGTGTTTGCTGGAACTAAACTTTCACACTCCATTGCTGCAAGCCCCCTGTTATCAACCAAAAAGCAGCTTGCTCCACAACCACCTCTGAGCCCACCTGGAGGAGCCCTCCAGCTCCTGCCACACTGCCAGGGCCCATACAACGCCCCATCTTTAGCTGGTGAACAAAACAAATCTCATTGATGTGTTTCGGATGCCTGCTTAAATAACAATATCTTTATCAAATGTTTACAGAACAAGCGCGAACCCAGTGTACCTGTACCTTTCTCTACGCAGATATGTGTTGTAGTACGTGACAGAAAATCAAAGGTCTCTTCAAGTCGTAGAGCAAATCATTCAAATCTGGTGTCTATTAAATGTAGATCTGAGACTACTGTAAGGAAAATAACAAAACTGTTAAGTTAGCACTTTTAAACATTCAATCACTTAACAATAAGTCACTTCTAGTCAGTGATTTTATCAACACAAATTGCCTTGTTTTTATGCTTTTAAATGAAACTTTAAATGAGACTAGATGACAGTTGTAGTGCAGCAGTCCCCCAAACTTTGATTGTATGAGTGTTTGCAGAACTAATAGAAGAGGTGGAGGCATTGCTGCCCTGTTTAAAGATGTCTGAGTGTAAACAAGTGTCATTTGGTGACTATTTGTCCTTTGAAAATCTGAGTATAGCACTAAAGGGTGCTCCACGTATTTCACTGACCATTATCTACAGACCTCCAAAATATTGTCCAACTTTTATTGATGATTTTACAGAGCTGCTATTAATAGTAACCTCTGAATTTGACTATTTTACTATTGCTGGGGATTTTAATATTCACATTGATAATCCAGAAATCAATGCTGTAAAAGAACTGATGACTGTTTATAACACTTTTAATCTGACTCAGCATGTACAAGGACCCACACACAATCGTGGACACACTCTAGATTTAATTATAACTAAGGGTTTACAAATTTCATCGACTGTTGTTAAGGATGTCGCACTTCTGAACTTTTCTGTATTTTCTTTGGTATATTGATCACTCCATCCATTGAAGACACATCTGTCTCGGTCAGAAAGAGATGCATAAATGAGAACACTAGTGGGCAGTTTATGAAGGCCATATCGTGACATCAAGCATATCTGTAGACTGTTGATTTTCTCCTTGACTTGTTTAACTCTAAAGTTAAGAATGTCATGGATGACATTGCTCCTGTTAAAGTTAGGAAGAGTACTGGAAGACAGAAAGCACCTTGGAGAAGGTCAACAGCAGTATAAATGATAAAAAGACAGTGCAGAAAAGCGGAGCGTATGTGGATGAAGATGTAATCCATTATAACATCTATAAAGACAATCTTCATGCTTTTAATGTGGAACTAAACATTGCTAGGCAGACTTTCTTTTCAAACCCTATAAACAGCAACCTAAATAATACCCACACTCTCTTTGCAATGGTAGAGAGACTCACAAACCCCCCCAGCAGGATTCCCAGTGAACTACTCTCTGAAAGCAAATGCAATGAGTTTGCTCATTTCTTTACTGATAAGATCAATAATATCAAAAAGGCAATCAGCACATCCAATCAGCCTAGTTGTGTCAACGTCAGACAGGCTCAACCACACCTTAAGAAATCAGACAGTATGTCTGATTTCATGGCAATTGATGGTAAAATCTTAGAAGAGATCATGTTAATTATGAAAACATCAACCTGCAGTCTTGACACACTCCCCACATCATTCTTCCAAACTGATGTTTAACTGTTTAGAAATGGATATTCTAAAAGTGGTAAATACTTCACTTTTCTCAGGGACTTTCCCAAATTCACTTAAAACTGCAGTTGTTAAACCCCTCTTGAAAAAGAGCAACCTGGATAACACCCTATTGAGCAACTACAGGCCAATTTCAAATCTCCCTTTTATTGGTAAAATTATTGAAAAAGTTGTTTTTAACCAGGTTAATACATTCTTAAGCTCTAACGGATGTTTCAGAGCACATCATAGTACAGAGAGCGCCCTTATAAAGATAATCAATGATATTCACCTAAATACGGATTCAGGTAAACTAACAGTGCTGGTATTGCTTGATCTCAGTGCTGCATTTGACACTGTTGATCACAGCATACTTCTGGATACGCTGGAAAACTGGGTTGGGCTGTCTGGGACGGTCCTCAAATGGTTCAGATCTTACCTTGAAGGGAGAGGTTACTGTGTCAGTATAGGTGACCATAGGTCGATGTGGACACCCATGACATGTGGAGTCCCACAAGGTTCAATTCTGGCACCTTTCCTGTTCAACCTTTATATGCTCCCACTGAACCAAATAATGAGAAAGAACCAAATTTCCTACCACAGCTATGCTGATGACACTCAAATCTACTTAGCCTTATTGCCTAATGACTTCAGCTACATTGACACCCTGCCAATGCATTGATAAAATTAACAGTTGGATATGCCACAACTTTCTTCAGTTAAACAAAGAGAAAACTAAAGTCATTGTGTTTGGGAACAGAGATAAGGTCCTCAAGGTGAATGCGTACCTTGGCTCTAAGTGTCAATCAACAAAAAATAAGGTCAAGAATCTTGGTGTGATTCTGGAGTCAGATATGAGTTTCAGTAGTCATGTCAAAGCAGTAACTAAATCAGCATACTATCATCTCAAAAACATTACAAGAATTAGATGCTTTGTTTCCAGTGAAGACTTAGAGAAACTTGTTCATGCTTTTATCACCAGCAGGGTGGATTACTGTAATGGACTCCTCACTGGCCTTCCCAAAAAGACAGTCAGACAGTTGCAGCTCATCCAGAATGCTGCGGCCAGGATTCTGACCAGAATCGGAAAATCAGAGCACATCACACCTGTCCTCAGGTCTTTACACTGGCTCCCAGTAACATTCAGAATAGATTTTAAAGTATGATTACTTGTATATAAATCACTAAATGGCCTAGGACCTCAATACATTACACATATGCTCACTGAATACAAACCTAAAAGATCACTCAGATGTTTAGGATCATATAAACTAGAAATTCCAAGAATTCAGTCAAAGCAGGGTGAATCCGCCTTCAGCTATTATGCCCCCCGCTGCTGGAATCAGCTTCCAGAAATGATCAGATGTGCTTGAACATTAAGCACGTTAAAATCAAGACTTAAAACACATCTGTTTAGCTGTTCCTTTACTGAATGAGCACTGTGCTACGTCCGACAGATCCCACTATTATGTCTTTCTTTTCTTTTTCATTATTTTATAACCTGTTTTAACACATTTTAATCTGTTTTTAATCACTTTTATTATTTGTTTTTATTTTCTTATACTTGTCTTTTTTATTCCTGTTTATGTAAAGCACTTTGAATATCCACTGTGTATGAAATGTGCTATATAAATTAACTTGCCTTGCCTTAAAATATTGCTTATTACCTATAAAGCTTTTAATAATCTAGCTCCTGAAATTTCTTTATTGACATCCGAGTGGATGCAGAACTGAGGTTGGACCAAGACGTAACACCTTCAATAATATCAGATAACCCTGCCTGCTGCCTGATGGTGGAAACAGAAAACCATGTATCTTTTCCTGTCAGATCTAGCCTGTTCATATTTATGTGTGCAGGCCTCTTCAACCCCAAGTGAAAAGGTTTTTTTTTTCTTCTGCTGGAGACACCATTTGCCCTGAAAGATCTTGTATACATCCAGAAAATGCTGATATGTTGATTTTTCTAAATAAAAATTGTTACGCACTTGTGATGATAACTGTAGCCAACCTGTCTTAATGCACCAGGCATTTTGTTAGAAATACTTATAGTCTTGATATGTTTGTTTCTGTGATTGTTTTTATACCTCCTATTTTAATTTATACCACTTCATTTTCACATTGACATTTAATATCTCTTGTTCAAATACATTATGAATGGAATTATTTTCTTTATTCTTTATTCCCTATTTCCACCTGGGGTTGCCCATCCCGAGGCCTCTAGAGATTGTGCAGCACCATTGATGGGATCCAAGACCTGTGAAGAGATTATGCCAACCATTGAGGACAACACATACGAAGAGATAAAGAGATGATGCCAACCAACAAAGACTTCGCGGACAACACATACACTTAATACACAAATACACTTAACTTGCATTAAACATGTACACAAAGACATCAGAATCAGAAAGAGCTTTATTGCCAGGTATGTTCACACATACGAGGAGTTTGTTTTCGTGACAGAGCTTCTACAGTGCAACATAATTACAGAGACAGGACAAAAAACAGAAAATAAATATATTTAGAAAATAAAAGTAAATGGTGAATGCAATTATATAAATTGACAAGTGTATGTACAGGTATATTACTATATACAATGTTAAATGGCAGCTGTTATGTGGAAATTAGCATGTAAAATATGTTGTTAAATAAGTGTTTATGTGTATAAAAAGTGTATAGCAGGTAGTGATGTTTGCTCCATAATTACTATCATTCAAGTGTTCATGAGATGGATTGCCTGAGG
>CAIGQV010017532.1:21984497-22000990 GCA_903798115.1 Danio jaintianensis | reverse complement strand
CTGAGGACTGTATATATATATTATATATACTTATATAAATAATAAGTGGCAGCTTTCTCTTTTCTTGGAAAATCTATCCGTATTTTAAGATGCAGTTATTCATATGTATACATCTATTCTACACAACTTTTTCCTTCCTTTTTTTCTTTATTTCAGGGTTTCCAAATGTTATGGGATACATTAACTACACCCACTTTTAAAGTCAATAAAGGATACTTTCTGTTTCAGAATTTGTCCGTAGTATAACTGTGCAGGTATCAACTTAGTTTTCTGTTCTTAATCTTTTGTTGTTACAACTGTTAAGCTCATTACTGATTCTAATGAATACTAATACTGTCACGACTCACTGAGGACTGGACACAGGAGTATAGGTAAATAACAAAGGTTTATTAAACAGCAGAAATGACAAAGTCTTAACTGATAGATCTTGTGGGTGAATGGAGCATGCAGAGGGAGTCCGTTGCAGACACACATGGCACACACAAGTGGGGAATCCAGGAAGACATAAACAACAGGATACAGGAACTAGTAGATTACTGGAAACCAGGAGAGTAAAATCGCAGAGGATGAATCAGATGAAGACTCAGGGTCTGAGTATCAGAGGGTCTCAGGACCGACAGTGAATGAGTGGAGTTGGGTGCTCTTTGTACTGTGTGTGCTGTGAACAGGTGATGTGAATCAGAAATCAGGTGATTGAGAACGGCTGCACGTGGGTCCTTGTTAACTGGATTCCAGGGGCGGCTCCTGACGCCCTAACCCGGTGTCGGGGTCTTCCACGTCCTCTGGGGCCCAGCCGGTGTGGGTGTGATTTATGGATTCCACCAGAAGAGAAGGTGGAATCTCTAGGTACCCGGGATGTTTCCTCCGGACCGTACCTCTCTCAGTCTATAAGGTATTCTGTTTGACCACCCCGCATCAGCTCCAGGGGGGTCTGCAGTGGGAAAAGAACAAGGTTTAAGCAGTGATACATGGAACGTGGTGTGAATTCTATACCTGGGTGGAAGTTGGAGCTGATACTTGACGTTATTGATCTGCCTCTGTAACATAAAGACATTAAGGACCGATGTAGCGGGGACTTACCTTGCGGAGTAGCAGATTAGTCGGGTAGATAACCACACCAGGTTGGTAAAGGGGGGCGTTGGATCTTCGGGGGTCTGCGAATCTCATTCCATCTCACTGCAGCTGGATGTGAGCTGAGTCCCACAGTCTCTCGCTCGGAACCAGTAATCTACATCTGAAACCTCAGATGGTTCCCCCGTCCACGGGATCAAGGGTGGTAACCAAGTATGCACTGGAATGGTTTTAATCCTGTTGACTCCTGGCATAGAGAGTTTTGTGCATACTCAGCCCATAGGGGGAACTGGCTCCAGCTGTACTGGTCCTCCTGGCAGTATGACCTGAGGATAGACTGACAATAACACAGAGTAATTTGAAAAAAATCTTTCCATACATGAGATGAGCTGTGGATCACGATCCGACACAATTTCTTCAGGAATGCCAAAGTTGCGAAAAACATTAAACAGCATCTTAGCAGTTTCAAAAGCAGTAGGTAATCCCTTGAGGGGAACTAATTTGCATGCCTTACAGAAACAGTCCACTGTCACTAGGATACAAGTGTTACCCTCGAAGCTGGGGAGGTCCATCACAAAGTCTACTCCAAGGTGGGACCAGGGTCTTCAAGGAACAGGAAGTGGGAGTAGTTTTCCTGAAGGCAGATGATGAGGGTTTTAGACATAGCACAGACTGAGCAGCATCGGACGTACCTGATGACATCCCTGGTCATACTGGGCCACCAGTATCGAGCTTGAAAGAGCGAGAGGGTCCTCCTGCTGCCTGGGTGTCCAGATCCCGGAAGTTGATGTGTCATGCCCAGAAGGTTCTTTCTCAGTAGTTGGGACATAGATTTTACCTTCTGGGCAACCCAGTGGAGCAGGCTCTTGGAGGGTGGCAGCATGAAGTTCCTTCTCCAATGTCCAACTTATGGGACTTACGATGAGAGTTGGAGGGATGATGTACTCTGGCTCTGATGAGTTGTCAAGGGCAGGAATCCTGGAGAGAGCGTCAGCTTTACCATTCTTGGAGCCACATTGTACATAAAATGCCCTGATGCAAAAGCAAAGAGATGCACTGAATGTTTTCTGTGCTAAGCACAGTCCTGCAGTTTGTCACGTTTGATTTCAAAAGGTTTGTTAAATAAATTAATGAATATTTAGAAAAATGACAATGCTCATTCAAATATTCATTTGGATATGAAAACCCACGTGGATTTATAACCTTCTCACGATGAAAAAAGGATTCACAGGATTCTCATCAAAAGAGCAGCAATGCTCTGTAACCTCCTTGAAACAGACTAACTCTGGAACATAACCTGCTCCGGAGCAGGTTATCTTCAGAGATTAAGTTGCTATGGTTACTTACATACCCCAAAAGTTACCTGCATTTTTGGAATGGAAAGCTGAGGTTATCCACTTACTTACTCTTAAACTTAACCGGGTATGTCACATAACATACTTTCGGGAATACTCCCCGAAGAGGAATTAAATAACTAAACAGGATACTAAAAAGCTTAAACTAGACATAGGGAGGCGTAGGGATTCTTGAAGCACAGCAACCAGGCACGAAGGAACAATAAACACCAAGCATAACACAAAGATCACATACAGTAAAGCACAAACTGAACCAGCAAAGACATGAGGGAAGAATGCACAATATAAAGGGAAGGAAGCACATGAGGACCAGGTGGAGACACTTACACTAACGAGGACTAAAAGATGGCTAAACAAGAGAGCATGGTAAAGGGAAACGGGGAGGAAGAAGAGTGGGGAGCACATGGCAGACATAAACAAAGGCTGTTTCCCAATTCCAAGAAAGCAAACAATGAACTCCTTCTCATGGAGACCGTTCTTGCCAAGTTACTTTGGAAGAACAAACTCGGGAGACCGCAAGAACACAGAACCCATCCTGTGAGAAATGAGATGCTGCTTTCTTCCTGATGGTAACATGACCTTCATGCATTTTAACAGAAAATTATTTCAACATTACAGGATTCTTTGTTTTTGGATTTATTATTTTTATCCATTTCATTAATTATAACATGCACAAAAGCCTTACAAATACACTTTGCACAATGCAAATAACAGAGATTTTAATATGAATTTCAGCAAATAAACACCCTTAATGTGTTTATAAGTTAAGAAGTTAACTTTCACCGTCTCATTTAGGGAAACTTCTGAGATAAATAAAAATATATCTTAAATATAACTATATCATAAAGTTATCAAATTATCTGTTCATCTATCAGTCTGATGTGTGTCTGACCAACTTGGAGCTAACACATGGCTGGATAACTCAGACACAATGTGTTCATGAATTTGCAAATTTGACTGTTGTTACAGTTGTCTGGCTGCTAATAGCACTTTTTTTTTTTATCTCCCACAATGCTCAGTTTGGTTCTGTTTCTATTGCCATTAAATTATAGTTTACTCAAAAATTTAAATGCTGTCCTTTAAATAAAGGTTGGTTAAACATAGTACGTAATAATGGGCTTATTGGAAGTACATGTTTCTAGATGAGTTTAGAACTCAGTTTTGTGCTAAATATTTTTTCTTCAAATCACTTAAAGTACTTAATTAATACATTTAGATTTTTGCATCACATATACAGTGTGACAATGCAAATTTCACCCAGTAGCTCATCTTGTACAGCATTGCAGTTGCAATGTGTATCTCTTGGATGTGAGTCCCATGAAACAAGAGATGAAAAAACTTCAGTCAGATAAATCAGCATAGTTGCAACATAAAATGTTTTGCAGATTTTTTATTATTATTTTTTTTTTTACCAATGAGCCTAACCAAGTTTTTTGTTTTTAAATCTATCATTTAAAAAATAAATGCATTTACATATTTGAGGTAACTTGATGTTTCTAAGTAATAAATCATAAAATTTTGATAAGACTTGATTAGTTCTTAATCTGAATATTGTTCTTGCTGATTTGTGATGGAGTTACCATTCCAAGGACATGTTTTATCTTGTAATGAAAAAAAAAAACTGTACTCATTTTTGTGGGCAGATTGAGACGTATTCTTGGACACCCCACAGTAGGCAGCAGGCTATCTCCATGCGCTTGATGACATACAACACCATGCTCAATTAGCCCTAAAGTTGGCATAATGACTTACAGTGAAAGATGCAGGATGCAGAGATAAGGTGTGAACCCAGACAAAGAGGCCCCCACACTCTCAGGGTTTTCCTCTCCTAGTTCACTGCTCTGGGTTTTGGAATAACTATTTCACATCAATGACACCTCAATGGCCAAGTAACTGTATAGTAATTAATATAAGGGTCAAAGACATGATGGTCTGCATTTTCATAGATTTGTTAATTAATTTAAATATATAATCTTCAATAACCTGTGTTTGGTGTAATATATGAATAACTAGTCTGATAATATGTTATTATTATTATTATTATTATTATTATTATTATTATTATTATTATTATTTTAGTTTTTTATTGAAAAAAATAAAAATGTCACAATATTTAAGACATGCTTTAAGACATTTAATACTTATGTCTGTATCTGCAGGGAATATAATTTCCTATTTTGTGCCAAGGTCAATAATTAATGATCCTAAATTTTAGATAATTTACAATTTTAAGAAAAAAAAAAAAAAGTTAGTTGTACCATACAAGTGCAGTGTTCTTGTGTTCTTCTTTGTGTTGATGGACTGTTATACTTTCACGTTGTTTTTTTTTTTTTGTATTTTCATGGCCAGGAGCAGAGTCAGTGAGCTCAGAATGACGTTTCCTTAGAGATGGGAAAATGGACATATGGAGGGTTTGAATGCTCTTGGCTCAATTAGTGCACATTTCATTCCCGCTGCAGCTCTGTGCTGCAGACAGCCTGTCCCAACCTTTTATGATTATGGGATTCCAGCCAAACAAAGGCCAGCCTGAGAGATCATTGAGCTTCATGCATTTTTGACAGAGTTATTCACACTGTAAATTCAAAATGGGGTGACCCTCTGCTCCCTGACTGTGATGAGTACCTCCCTTTGAGATGTCAATATATTTATTGTTTGCTGCTCAGCTGCGCACTGCGTTTCAGCATGAAATTTGTTTATTTTATTTTTAATTGTTGAATGTTCATCTACTGGTTTACTTAAGTGTAAAAAAATTATTTCTGGAAAGCTCTGCTCCTAACCCTGGGGTTTGTTCTTTGGACTACTGACCTGCCCAAGCTGCACTTGGAGATCCAAGTGGTGATCACAGATGGGCGTTGAATATTTAACTTTAATATTAACCAAAATCTTTTACTTATATGTAAACTTAAATATTTCACAAGAGACGATAGCAAGTCACTTTAAAAAGTCTGAGGGTGGATAATAAACCACAGGTAATGATTCTGATGAAGTGTAAGAAATTATGGAAGAGAGGTGTGTTCGGAATTGCTTCCAATGGAGATGTCCTCATCTACTGTTGCCATCCATTATCTTCATTGACCTGTTATCATTGAAATACAAAGTGGACATCATACGATCTCATGCAAGGTACTGTAATGAATCTTGTGAGGCATCCCTATTGTGCTTTGCCTGTTGAGATGGTTACAATCTACAATGCCTGACTCTATTCATAAAGTACCTGGACAGGAATAAAAACTCAGGAAAAACAGAGGGAGTGATGTGTGTCACCTGGTGCTGATTGTACTCTGTGAAATGTAAATTCTGTGATCCAAATGGGGAAATTCTTGGTTTAACTTTAAGACCTTTCTATTTGCCAAGAGAATTTGCGAGCTAGCTTGTGTGTGTAAATCAAATTTCTAACCTCGTGCAGATCAACGAGTGTAGATCATTTCACTGTGGGTGCCCTAGTATAGTAGCGGTAGAGATTAAGTCAAAGGAAAGTTGTATAACTCTTATTTTTTTATGTGCAATCTTACATTCTCTTTCTCAGATTTCACTCTCCGGAGCATGTGATGTCATGTACCTCACTCAGGACTTACATTAGGGCTTACCATAGGTCTATCGTAATATACCTAAAACACAGATTGACATAAATGGCAATGGCAATGAAGTGTTTTATCTTAATTGATGAGTTATCTAGTCATTGACTACATTTACATGAACATCAGTAATCTAATTATTTGCCTTAATCTGAATAAGATAATAATAATATGATTGAAAGTGTTTACATGAGTTGCTTTTTGAATGCTCCTTTCATGTTCCCATTTTACATGTTATAGTTCATAGTTCGATTAATGTCATTACGTCACCATCTGACGCTAGTTTTGGCGTTGTACACAACAACAGTTTGTGTATACCTCTGCCATTTCATTCACTAACTCTCATTCATGCCCTTGCGACAGTCACTTCAAAGTCAAGGCACTTCGTAATGTCCATTTCTTCCAGAATTCTCAGCATAGTCATCGTTTCCCACTCACACAAAAAAATTTGTTTTTTTGTCTCTTGCTTGAAGCCATTCTCATTTGTTTGACAAACACCTGACAATTGCCGTGTGTGTGTCCTGTCGCAAAATGTAACGAAAATTACTACAAAATGTGTAATAGTTTGATTAAGGTGTTTACATGTCTGTACTGCACTTCCATAAAACAGGAACACTCCATATGTCTCCAATTTAATTTCTATTTAGTTCGATTATGACTTTAGTTGGATTAAGGTTATCAAAAAGCGCAGTTTACGTGGTAGATCACATTAAAAGTATTGTTGTCCATGTAAACATACTGAATGGCAGGGAAAGAGTTAAACAAATGCACCTGTAATAGTACTTGGAGACTTATAACATTGTAATCTGGAATCTGTGTTACCAGGTTTTGAACAATATGTGAAGACAGAAACAAGAAAAAAATATCTTGTGTGTAGATTTAGAACACCGATCATATGTTCATATGATTCCTGTTTATAGAACTCAACTTAAAAGAGGTAAACCAGAAAAGAAGGTGGTACAGTTGTGGTTGAATGAAGCTAGTGAAGAATAAAAAGTCATACGTAACTGAAGGTATTAAGAAAGTTATGAATCAGAGAAAAGTAGCCTTTTAATATACGAACTTGATACTACTTAAAGAGAAGAAAAAAAAGCTAAAATTCAAATTAAAGGTGAAAGCATCTTATAGACAGTGCTTAGAGGATGAGTTAAGGCAAATAATAATAAGGTGTTGAACATTAAAACAAGTGACATGATTAACATCTGTAAATAAGTCATGACAAATAATCAAATTAATTATGCTAATGAATTAAATTATTTTTCAAGATTTGAGATTAATGATAACGGCATCAACTATAATCATCTACATAGCACAGTTGTTTTTTCCTTCTCAGACAGGATTGTTATTGATGTTGATGAAGTTAGAAACATGTTTCAGTCCACTAATGTAAGAAATGTGGCGGGACCTGATGGATGTAGTCAAAAAACTTTGCCTATCAGTTAGCACCAGAGTGGCAACCAATATTTCAGAAATCTAGGCACACAGATTGTCCTTAGGTTATGGAAAGCTTCACATATAAAACCACTGCCCAAAATGTCATGTCGAAAAGACTGTAAAGACTATAGACCTATAGCTGTTACATCTGGGATTATGAAATGCTTAGCAAGAATTTAAATTTTAATAAAACATCTGGTGAGCAAACTTGATGTCAATTTGCCAATAACAAAGCTTTACGATTTCATACGAATTAGCAACGAAATCAAAAAGTTATTCAGTTAAAGACAAAGCTGATTAAAGACAAACCAAATTACGATCTATTCAAAGATAGTAGGACAGCTTCTTAAACAAATGATATGACCTTTTGTATCACAATAACCTTGCAAGGCTGGCTAGGAATATTATTTCAAACCCTAGTCATGTGTTGAATCATGAACTTGTACGAATACAGTCTAACCATCGATTTAAAGTCTCAAGATTTAACAGAGTCTATCTTAGAGCTGAATAAGATCCATGTGAAATTATTATTAATTCATTTTTTATGTACACATATTATTTCTTGTCTCTTTGTAAGGACTATGTAACATGCCGTTATGCCAGAAAAATTACATCTAGGTCTCACAATAAAGTTGTATCATATATAGGCGAGTTCACACACTAGGCTGAAGGAACATTTACATAACAAAATTTTCAGCCAAAAACGGAATCTTTGGTACATGGTAATGAGTGTTTACTAATGCTTCATCAAAGTGTGGATTTAGTTCACATTACAATCAACAGCGAAGATGCATCTCATGCACACAGCAAATTTCTACATACACACCAGTGCTGAGCCACCAATGGCACACTGTCAATTTTACAGGTACAGTTTGCTAACATGGTGAGAGCGCCAAATACTGGTCTGACATAGGAAATACTGTTTTTGTAAATGTGTAACTGCGGATAATTTTTAAAAAGTTGTTGTGTAAATGTGAAAGTTTTTCAAAATGCAAAATGCGTTTTTGACTACATAGTTGTCGTGTAAACATAGCCTAATGCCTCGTTTCCACTGAGTGGTACAGTTCAGTTTGGTACAGTACGGGTCACTTTTGTCAGGCTTGTGTCTTCACTGCCAAATGGTAGACTTTTGGTAGGCGTGGTGTATGATAAAGTTGCAGTCAACGTCATTCTTGCTCAAAGAAATGTAAAAGTAAAGCTGTACGGGTGAAAAAATCATTTGCTCATTTGTTTTTTTCATGCTTCACTTTCACGTCTGTCTGTTTCTGAAAGACTGTGAGAAGCTGCACCTCAATAATAGCCAGTTAATAATTAAATACCAAGTTATTATCATGAGTTTAAGTTCGTTATTTCAAACATAGATGCGTAGTGAGGACACGCAGGAATGGGCAGTATTTCTGGTACAAGTATTTCAAATACGTATTTCAAGTACAAAATAGTATTTTGTAATTTGTATTTGATGGGGTTTATGAAAATGGATTAATATTTTGTATCAAAATACTTTAGTGTCTTGTATTTTTGTATTTTTAAAATACTGTAAAATACTTTGTAAGAAGTCTACATGATGACATCATGAAAATGCGGCTTCAGGTTGATGTCTTCTCGGTTATTTGCCTAGGGTTGAGATCAGAACAGAAAATTCATTAAGGTGGTCAATGCTTGGAGTTTGGATGGAAATTATGCAACACACATAAAGAAAATAACTGACAAATGGCAACAGGAGTCAACAATCATTGAAAATAATATACTGCACAATGCTAAGACCAGTAATATATAATGGGAGTATAGTGTACAATTTGGCATCAGCATCTTTGCTTAAGAAATTAGATGGAATAAAATATCAGTCCTTAAGAACAGAATGTGGAGCCTTCAGCACATAATCATTTTCAGTCTCAGTGCTGCAGGTGTAAATGCAGAGGAAGTTTAGAATAATAAAACACCTAAAGACTGTACTGGTGTTCACTAAAAGGCAAACTGGGACTCTTCCAATTAAAGAAGAACTGAGAAAATCTTGGAAGAATGAGTATACTGTACAAATAATAGTAGTTTTGGGTGAATTGCTGATGTGATGCCAAGAAAATAAGACAAACAACATACAAACAAGTCCTACAGTGGCGATTCCTACAATACTTCATTGGCCGTTTAATAATATGCTGATGCAGTGTACAGTTAAAGAAGAGATGTCAAAGTGGGACAATACAGTATATGAGACACAAATGTTTAATATTACTCCAGTCTATACAGACTGGTCAAAAACTCCAGACTCTCGTTACACAGCAGCAGCAGGATGTATACGAAGAGTTTATTTGCAAAAACAGATAACTCCATTTTTTCGAGATATCATGTTTTATGTGCAATATGCACTGAAGAGTACAAATGCAAAACACATGATTTATGGAAATTACTAAAACTGGAGATTTGAGTAGTTTTCAGAAATCATGTTTTTACATTAGGTATTGAAGATTTCAATTGCAAAAAAACCCCTACATTTATTGAACAAAAAAATAAAATAACCTCCTCATAGATCACCCTTTTAAAATATAAGACTGTTAAGAGATTGTTGCAGTTTCACTGGCCACTCAATGGATGGAAATGCAATGAAGAGATATAGTACTATATTCCAACTCATTATCTACATTACATGGTTTTTACATAAAGACATCACATACAAAATTTATGCTAAAATGAAAGAGAAAGTCAGTTTAATGGTGAAAGGATTGATCAAATATGCCTATTGATTGAAGGTTTTACGAAGAAATGTCATGCTCCCTTGTAAAAGTATTTTGTAGTATTTTCAAAACACAAAATACAGGATTTTATTTTGATACATTTGTGGCTGCTGTATTTTGTACTTTACTTTGATACATGTAAAACTGAGGTATTTTGTATTTTATTTTAAAATACATTTCAATGCATTTTTGCCCATCCCTGAGGACACGCATATAGCTAGTAAAAAGAAACGTGAAACCACTCGCGCTTTCCACATACTGCACAATACCATACCACTCAGTGGAAACAGGCCATTATTATCTGGCAGTAGAACCTTAGCCATTAGTCATTATTTTTTGTTGTTGGTTGTTGATTCCGAGGAAAAATACAGGGGCTGGACAATGAAACTGAAATGCAATAATTTATTAGTATGGTGTAGGGCATCCTTTTGCAGCCAATACAGTATCAATTCATCTTGGGAATGACAGATACAAGTCCTGCACAGTGGCCAGAGCGATTTTGAGTCATTCTTATAGCAGAAAAGTGGCCAGGTCACTGTGTGCATCATATGTGATGCTGGGGGAGGAAAATGTTTCCTGACTCGCACCTCAAAAACACAGCAAAGTGGCTCAATAAAATTTAGATCTGGTGACTGTGCAGGCCATGGGAGATTAGTAGGCCAACTTCACTTTCATTTTCATTAAACCACTTTGTCACCAGTCTAGCTGCGTGTATTGTTGAATTATCATCCTCATACACGTCACCGCCTTCAGGATAAAATATTTTGCACCATTGAGTGCACATGGTTCTCCAGAAAAATTGGTAGTCCTTGGCAGTGCGTGCCCATCTATCACAAGTATTGGGCCTAGTGAATGCCATGATATTGCAGTCCAAACCATCACTGATCCAGCCCCATGCATCACTCTGGGCATGCAACAGTCTGGGTGCTATGCTTTTTTGGGGCTTCTCCACACCATAACTCTCCCAGATGTGGGAAAGACAAGGGAGGTGGAGTCATAAGAGAACAACACGTTTCACATTGTCCACAACCCAAGATTTTCACTGCTGGCACCATTAAAACTGACGTTTGGCATTGACCAAAGGTTTGGCTATAGCTGCCCTGCCATGTAAATTGGCTCTGTGGAGCTCCCAAACGAGCAGTTTTGATGGAAACAGGAGAGTTCAGGTGCACATTTAATTCTGCTGTGAGTAGGGAAGCTGTTGTTTTATGTTTTTTGGATAAAATCTGGGTTAGCACCAAGACATCCCTTTCAGTAAGATTTCCTCTTGCATCCACAGTTACTCCTGTTTGATGTGGTTCATCCTTCTTGGTGGTATGCTGACATTACCCTGGATACCGTGGCTCTTGATGCATAACGAAGACTTGCTTGTCTTGGTCACAAATGCACCAGCGAGACAAGCACCAAAGCTTTGTCCTCTTGAACTCTGATATGTCACACATAATGTTGTGTACTTTGGAATATTTTAAGCAAACTTGTGCTATTACTCTGCTAATTAAACCTTCACACTCTGCTCTTACTGGCGGAATGTGAAATCAATGAACATTGGCCACCAGGCTGCTCAAATTTAGCCATGAAACCTCCAACACTAAATTGGCCAGTGTTTCAGTTTCATTGTCCAACCCCTCTGGGAATAATAACTGCTTTTTAATAACCACACAACAGGAAATAATGCTCCTTAAATCACTAATCCCAGACCTCTGGAACAGCTGAGAATAACATAGAAGCAGAAATTCATAATGGTGAGTTGGCTAGCAGAGGTAGCACTGTGTACCACTTTGTTCCTTTAATTTTTCTATATGTTCCCTACTACTGTTATCCCAAATTGGAGGGTAAATCTTGACAATCAGTCTTTCAAGCAGTTTTATAGGGAGCAGAGCAGGAGGTCTTGGCTCCCATCGATACAGCATCCTTTTTGCCATCTGGCTTACTTATGGATTCCATCCCCCACCTTGGACAACTAATATGTGCTTCTGAAAGTGAGATTTGTACCTAGCAAGCAACTTTACCAGCTTGTGTTGTAGATTTAGACATGTCAGCTGATATCTTAGATGTTCCATTCTGCTAGAATTACTGTTTTTTAATCAGTGAAACACCATTTTGTTTTTTCAAACAACTACTATGCTAAAGGTGTGTCAGAATCAGTATCATGTTCAAGCTAAAAAGTGAATGGTTGTACAATGTTGGTGCTCCGCCCAGAAAGGTTCAGAAAGAGTTCAAAATGTTGGACTGGATCTAGACATTGTGTGAATTTGTGGTTGGGTTTCTTATAGCATGTGACACTGAGCTCTAGTCTGTTAACTGGAGCTGATCTGGCTGTATTTATTTCTTTGACATCCAATCCTCTTTCACTCAGCTTAAACAGTAACAGCTGACAGCTGCTGTACATTGAGTCTAAAATAGTTCTGAAAAGTGTAAAGTTAGATTGTGGGAAAAATATATTCAAAAGTAATGTAATGTGGAATTTTGGGTAAAGGTGCCATAGAATGAAAATCTGGATATACGTAGGCTAGGCATAGCTGAATATTAAGAATTAATGGAAATGACATACTGTGTGCCTCAAACTCCATTGTTTGCTTGTTCTCATGTAAGTTATGTGTGTGTAAAACTAGAGGAAAAAATTTGAAAAAATTGGAACACACAAAAACACACAAAAATCAACACAAGATCATTGTGGCTGCGTGTGATTGGCCACATCTTATATAATGAGATTGCATTAGGGCTGGGCGATATTTAAAAAAATATTTATTGATAATCGCCTTTAAAAATATTTTGATATCTGATAATATCGTCTCCTTTTTTCTATGCAGTTTCGCTGTTTGTCCACAGTATTGGATGACTGAAATTGAAACTTTCCGAAAGTTTCCATGTGGATCATGTTTTTTTATATAACAAAAGCGGTGAAAAACTCCATTCATTTAAATACCCGTGTATGTGTGGACATGGCAAAGGTTGGAAGTGGAACATTTCACTGCTGAAATTCCCCCCTTCGATTGTGTCTAAAACACAGCATTTTATATTGCACTATAAAAATATCTTCTCAGAAATAGCATTTATTAGTAGGGTTCTCACTCATTTTGTTCTGTAAACATACTTGAGTTGATTTATATGTTTGTATAAAATACTGTATAAAGCAGGGGTGTCCAAACTCGGTCCTGGAGGTTCGGTGTCCTGCAGATTTTAGCTCCAACTTGCCTTAAAACTCCTGCACGGATGTTTCTAGAAAGCCTAGTAAGAGCTTGATTAGCAAGCCCAGGTGTGTCTGATTGGGGTTGGAACAAAATTTTGCAGGACACCGGCCCTCCAGGACCGAGTTTGGACACCCCTGGTATAAAAGATGCCACGCTTGATCTGGTTTTTATTTGTGTTCTCTTTCGATTCAATTTCTCACCCTTTTTTTTTTTTTTTTTTTAAACATCTAACATTCTTGAAGATTTCATTAGGTCATATCTTAGAGCCAAACTGATGTGGACTTGGACTTCTCTTGGACTCTCTGGTCTCTGTCCTGAGTCGGACTCAGCCCTCTCTGAACTGTAAATGTAAATGAGAATTGTAAATGTGTCATGTACAAAGTCATTAAAAATAGATTAGTTATCTCAGCTAAGCACTCTCCCTTTTCACTAGCATTGTAGTGATGGGAAGTTTGGATGTTTTCTGACAGTTCGTTTCATTGAACTAGTTAAGAAAAATGGATCACTGCTTCTTTTACAATGTAATGTTGTCATCCACAATGACAGAATGAAAATCCTCGCATGTTAGGACTCAACATATCAAAAATATATACTGTCAGCAATCATAATTTCTGTCAGTTAAAACATCACCATGATCTGAAAAGTTTCTTACAATTAAGTTTTGCAATCTAAATGAAGCATGATTCACTTAATTCACCAGATCCTCTAACTTAGGCCCTCAGTTTACCCGCGCTGCAGCATTAATCAATTGTCCAAGTTCGCTTCTGCTGCTGTAATCTGTTCGGTAATCTGCTGCTGTACCAGTCACCGGCTGTTATGTACTGTTTGTATTCGGTTCACCACCTGCTGAATCACGCATGTGCAGTATTATCAGTTGACCGGTTATCAAATCTGATCTCATTACTGTTCTAGTAACTGAATAACTCTGGAAATTGGTTTATTTTGAGTCAGAGGGGGTATCAGCCATGTTAAAAAATAAGTCATTTGTGGATAAGTGCTTACTTAAGATGCAAACCATTTCAAATGATTCAGTTAGATTTAGTGAACTGGTTTGACCGGTTTACTTAGAAGATTCGGTTAAAAAAATGATTAGTTCGCGAATTGGCCATCACTGCAGCGTTGACTGTCTCAGTGCTCAGTGCTAATTTGAAAGCAAAGAGCCCTATTTTTTTTTCTGGCTCAGATAGAAGCATTAGGATGAATTAGATATCATTTTAGATATTCATTCATTCATTCATTCATTTTCTTTTCGGCTTAATCCCTTTATTAATCTGGGGTCGCCACAGCGGAATGAACCGCCAACTTATCCAGCATATGTTTTACGCAGCAGATGCCATTCCAGCTGCAACCCATCACTGGGAAACCTTTTAGATATCTTGAGTTTAAATATTCTTTTCATGCATTTTCCTGCTTAACATTTTTTGTGACACGATAGGTCTCTGATCTGGATTTATTACTTTTTAATGAAAAGGTTGTGGACTTTGATCTGACCGCAAAATCGAAAAGTAGGGGATCCATTCCCACTTTGCCACCTTTCACAAAGAAAAACACAGCTGATGCAACTACTACATGAAAGGGCAAAATAGGAGAATGAGCATGGTGACAACAGATATATCTCCCAGCAAGTCTGTCAACTCATCACTGTAGAGAAGTGTTTGGAAAAGAAAACCTAAACAAGTCCTGTTGGGATAGTGGTGGGGTGTGGAGGAATGGGATCCTGGGAAATGGGTGGTAGTCGTGGCTTGGGTTACTTGTATTTTGGTCCTCTCCACCCAGGGGGCTTCACCGCACTGCCACCATCCTCTGCTCCTGTGGGTGTTTCAGACACACTGATCCAGTTGCCTCAATAGACTCAGGTTTCCCATTTCCCCGCTGGCTGATGCAGGCTACAGATAACTTTGTCTCTGTACTTGTATCTTTTATCTCACATCTGGGAGTTTTGCCTGGGAGCTGGATGGTGACTACACTGTCTCCTTTGTCTTGGCCCTTGTCATTACAAGGCTTAAGTTGCGGGCGGAGCTGGTGGACCTCTACATGAGCTCAGTAGCCAACCCATCGTGCGCACTCACAAACATGCTTGTGTGTGTGTGTGTGTGTGCATGTGCGTGTGTGTGTGTGTGTGGACGTGGTATGGGGTGGCCTACTTTACCTGTTGCAGATCACAGTGTGTGTGTGTGTGTTTGGGGGGATTACACAGGCCTTGATTACTGTGGAAATTTTTATAGTTGTCTTAGAAATTTTTCCTCTGTAATTGCAATGAAAGAATCATGCCTAAAGGTTTGGATGGATTTCACTAAACACCTCCCAGCTGGCTGTGACCACATGTCCATGTGGAATACATTCAGTGCTTGCACATTCATTAACTTTTTTATGTGCTGCTCCTAATTGGAGGTGGAAAAGGGAAACAAAGCATAATATATCCTATTAATCTGATGTATAACCTAACCATAGCCTGACTGATGTACTGTATTAAGAGAAAAATGGTGTCAGTGTGTCAGGTCTTATTGTATGCTTTATTGTTGTCTGTCAATTGATTATTTATTTTATTATTATTTAAACTTGTCATTTTTTTTTAAGTATTTTTTTTTATATACAATGACAAGCATTGTTAAAAAACATATTTTGTTACAATGATCTCCTTTCTTACCTCATACAACACCCACACTTCAAGCTATTGATCTTATTCCTCACGTACGAGCGGGCGCAGCCATTTGAATCTTTTTGTCTCAAGACTTCCGGTCCCATCCACTTCCAATTACTTTTAGACATTTAAACAGCTCGTTATGCTGCTTGATGTTTCAAACTGATGTTTTCTTATTATATTGTTCTTGTTTGTCTGTATAGTCATGAACACACTTGTTTGTAGAGGAAGTAGTTTGACCATTTTCTGCCGTTTATTATTCCTAGTCATTTCTACCATAGGCAATTGAATCGAAAGTTCGAAAACAATCGCAAAAATGAGCGCACGTCCGCATTGTAGAATAAGGTCAATACTTAACATTATCTGCATTTTAAAATTTGGGGCTAGGATTTTTTTCTATCTATTTTTTTATTTATTTTTTGTTACTTCGTAAGATGTTTTGGGCTAACCCTACACACACACACACACACACACACACACACACACACACACACACA
>CAIGQV010017532.1:21955593-21969497 GCA_903798115.1 Danio jaintianensis | reverse complement strand
ATACAAGACATCAAATACTCAAAGATAGGTCTAAGATTAAAAGATGCTATTATTTCGATTATATCTATTTGCGAGGGAATGAGACCATTGTACCAGTCGCACTGAGACATTTTAAATGATATCAAACATGATAGATAAAGTCACTTGGACTAATATAAAACATTCATCTTTTGGGATGACCATTCTGTGTGAGTTGGATGAATAGGGGGGTGAGCGAACAGAAGGGATGCTTCAAATGTAAAATGATGCTTCAAATGTAAATGAGGGAAAGGGGATGAGTGAACTTTCTTGCATTGCCACCTGGTGGGGTGTGAACCCAGCCAGCCCATGCTTGGTAGATTCAAAGACATCAAAGTATCTGTATATCTAAAAATCTTACACCAGGGAGTGGCATTTATTTATTTATTCATTCATTTATGTGTTTGTTTGTTTGTTTGTTTGTTTGTTAACTTACTTTAGATATTTGCTATTTATCAAAATGCCATGAGACTTTGCACTTTGTTGCACGTGTTTAAAAAAATAATAATAATAATATACAGCACGCAGCATAAATGAGCCCCTGAATGGTTCAGGTTGTATCTGGAGGTCACACATTTCGTGTCATTTATGGTGACTCTATGGCTTCCTCTGCCCCGCTCTTTTGTGGAGTACCATAGGACTCTCCACAGGACTTTTTCTCTATATTTGCTCCCCCTTGGTTCGATAATCAGGAAGCATGGCTTGTCTCTTCCTTTTCATGCAGATGGTAGCCAGATTAATGTCACACCTGTTGCAATGCCCTTCTATGGACACTTGAGGGTACTAGCTCTTGTTTTGTCTTTGAACTTCATCTTCTATAATCCGTTGCACTTCTGATCATATTATTGGTTTTAGCTGTTTTTGTTTGTTAATTTAGCTCTGTCTTTATAAGTCCTTTTGTGTTGTGTTTTAGTTGCCTTATAATCTTTGCTTTGTTGGCTTAGTTTTTTATTTGCAACCAAAAGGGAGTGGTTGCTTTGTCTCCAGGCATTGGCAGCAGAATGTCAACAAGGTGTGGAGGTAGGAGCCTTTGCCCAGTCATTCTGGACTTTAGCAGTGGGACTGAGACTATCTGACTGTGAACTCATGACAGCGCTTAATCAATGCCTGGATCACCCTTTATTTATGGAGGAGATGGAGGATCTGAAGATTTTTCAATTTTGAGATTTTGTTATACACCTCAAACACAATAGTTTAAAGTTTGATTATTTTCCCATGATGGCCGTCACTCCAGAATCTTCACCTCAAATAACTATCATTCTAGAGTGTATCACTAAGGCCATAGAGTATCTTGACTCTCTTTTTAATATTCTGGCCAGTTGAATCTCAGCCCAATATGATTGACTGTTTAGAATCCCAGCCTAAAATGATCACCAGTCCAGAGACTCTGATTGAGTTTGTTGTTACCACAGGAGCTCTTTATAAGATGGCTGATGACTTGGAGGCTTTCTTTAAGAAAACTGCTACTTTTGAACCATTCTGTAAGATGGCCATTAGTGCAGATTTTTTTGGCTTTGCCCAAGATGGTCAGCAGTTCAGAGTTTTTGTTCTGTGTTACTGCTATTTTTAAATCTCTGCCTGAGATGACCGCAAGTTAGAATCTGTTCCAGAAACGCCTTTGTGGAGTCCTCATCCTCAAACTAACTGTTTTCTATTTTCCTGACTCTTCTTTTTCAAGACTCATTGACATTTTTTTTTCTAATATTGTTGAGTCTTCATTTTCAAGTTTTCTTGAGCCCTCGCCCTCAAGCGCCAATGAGCCTTCAAGCACCAGTGAGCTTTTGTCTTCAAGCGCCAGTGAGCCTTTGCCCTCCAGTGCCAGTGAGCCTTTGCCTTCAAGTGTTAATGAGCCCATGCCCTGAAGCGTCAATGAGCCCTCTTTCATTCCAGAGCCTATATCTATGGGTAAGTCTCATCCTAAGCTAGGTATGTCTTTGCCACCAAAGCAAACTTCTGTTCGATGGAAGTGGACAGCAATTCCATCTACACCATCAGGGTGGTCTTCTACCCTGCATATGTGGCCACCAAACCCAGCAGTTATACCATGGTGGACCTATGACTGGCTTAAAGGGACCTTTCCTCCGTTTGTACCACCATGGTGGTATCCAATTTGGGCATCGATTTCTCCAGGCTTATTTGGTCTTACCTGTTCCATGGGCTCTACCTCGGCTCTTACTGGTTCACCATGGTTCCTTGTTTGATTTTGTAAATCTTATAATATATATATATATATTTCTTTTTTTTTCTATACAGGCCTGACCCACCACTCTGGTCCACCTCTGTTCTGCCTCCGTCCTAGACAGGTGATCAGGTTGAAGTGTCTGGAATCCACTCCCTTTGAGTGGGGGTAATGTCACACCATTATCGTTAGTTTTTTCCAACTCATGCAGTGCAGCTGGTCAAAATAAAGCCGTTTGTCCCTAGCAAAATTTTGAGGCAATAATCCATGCCTTTGTTACCACTCCGCTAGATTACTGTAATTCACTGTATGTAGGGGCCAGTGAGTCTTCTGTTCCTTATCTGCAGATGGTGCAAAATGCTGCTGCTTGTCTTTTAATTAGGACATGCCCATATGAGCATATTTCACCTATTCTTGTTACACTTCACTGACTGCCTGTACATTTTAGGATCCAATTTAAAAATATATATATATATTTTTTTAAATACCTAAATAGTCTTGCTCCACTTTATATTTCTGAACTGCTATACCATTACATACCACTTTGTACTCTCAGGTCAGCCAATCAGTTGCTCCTGAATGTGCCCAAAACAAAGGGTAAACTCAAAGGGGATTGTGCCTTTTCTGCAGTAGCTCCTAAACTGTGGAATGCTTTACCTCTGTTTATTAGACAGACCCTTTATTGTCTGTTTTTAAATCACATCTTTAAACTCATCTCTTCTCTTTGGCCTTTGACACCTGTTGACATTTTGCTTATTCATTTTATGTCTTTTATGTCCGGTTGAGTTTTAGTCTTCTCTTTTAGCGCTTTGGTTGTTGGGTGTTTTTAAAGTGCTATATAGTGATTGATCGATACACCCCCTTTTAAAAACTTTTATTTTCCCCCAAACATATTGTATGTTTATTTGTACAAACATATTGTAGACTTTATTTGATTCTGTTATATGTACTCCTGATGTTCTGATGTTTATTATGGAGGTGTGTGCAATGCTTCCCCTAGAGGGTTTGCCATAGCTGGGTTTTATGAGCATATGCACAAGAACTACAGGTGTTCAGAATAAATGAAAGTTGGGAAGTTTTGTATGTTTTAGTGTTTCCTGTTCAAACTCTCAGTTACATTGGTGGCAGCAGTCTGTTTCATTTTCTTCACGGTCATACGATTCAGTGTTATGGTGAGTGTTTAACTAGTTAGTTTAGTTGAAAAAGTTCTTAGCTGAGTTAGCACGCATGAGTTCAATGTGAACGCTGCCGTCATGTGGGGTAAACGAGGATGACTTTTATCTGGGACAGGACCGTGACAAGATTAACAGACATGTAAGAAACAAGCTACCTCTGCCATTCTCCGGTGATGAAAAGCAGAGCTTTCTGTGTTGGGCAGTTTGAGGTCGCAGTCAGAATGCTCATAGAGAGGCATGGCGTTGCATTATATAATTATGAACACTGATTTCCGACATGGCTGAGCAATGCAGCCTTTCTATTGTGGGATAGCCTTCCTCATACTGTTCAGGCTGATTACACAGTGACTAAAGAAAGACTCAAGGAGTCTTTCAGACAGCGGCAATTCATTGATCGCTTCAGAGCCAGCCAGAGCCAGCCTATCAGCCCACTCTCACGCCCTTCGTGAAAGTTTGGAAGTCTATGCAGCAGAGATTAGCAGGCTGGTGGACAAGGCTTTTCATGAATATGGTGACAGAACTCAGAAGAGGAAAAGTTTAGCTGTTTTCTGGCCAGCTTGGATCCTGTGCTCAGAGCTAACTACCATGAACAAAGAGCAACAGATTTGGAGGAGACTGTGGTAATAGCAGGTCGGTGTGAGAATGCTAGGGATGCAACAACAACTGAATACTGAATGCTGGAAGTACTACTGATGGAGGAGCAGTGACTACTGTTTATTCTGTCACTGATAATGGATGATAATACCGAGCTATGGATTGGTTGACAGAGGAAATGAGAGATCTGAAAACAGAATTAAGACGCTTGGGTGATGAGAATCAAAAAATAGCCACGGTGAGCTCTAGGTCAGTGGACGAATGGAACAAACGTCTTTTCAATCTGATGTAAAGTGCCAGTGTGTTTGTGGGGGTTGAGGATGCCAGTCACGTTTCTTTAATGGCGCTCTTAGAGACCACTCAACTGAGAGAACATTATTCCAGCACTGTGAGGAGCGCACTACAGGTATGGATGTTTGTAGCTATAAAAACTCTTCCTCCCCTGCTTTATCCCATGCAAGACGCAGCCCCAGCCAAGCTTTTTGCAGAGGATATAGTTATGAGAAGGACTCAAGGAAACGAGGAGTGCGTTTTATGTCACCTAGCAGAGTGGAGCGTCGCAGCCAGTCGGGAAACGATATGTAGCTGATGTTGCAGCCCAAACACCAGCTATAACGACTAGAGGCCTTCATATTGATAATGTTGATGACTGTAATTCTGTGTCAAATGCTGAGGTTGCCAATATAAATGCTGGACAGGAACTGTTAGTATCATACGTGAAAGGAGTGATTGAAGGTGTGTAGGTGCAAGTGTTAGTGGACTCTGGTTTCAGTGTTTCTCTTTTGAGTTCAGATTTTTGTATGTCAATTCCCACACTTTGTAATTGCCCACTGAGAAAAAACTATGTTTTGGCCCACGACATGAATGGACAAATGCTAGATACACTGGGCACTATCATGGTAACATTCCAGATAGACACTGTGTCATGGCACAGCAGTTATGGGACATTACAGTTTCTCTACTTACCAGAAAAGACTTTGTCCTAACATGTTACAATGTATCACTGTGCTCCACAATTAATTTGACACCTCTCAGTGAGTCAGTAGTGCCAGTTAAAATATGTCTACCGAACGCAGGTCATGTTTCGAGTGACTTTGTGGGATATCTAGAGCCTAATGTGCAAGATTCTTCAAGTTTTATTGTTGCTCACACAGTGGCTGGAGTTCACAATGGACTGTCAAAGGCTTGGATTTTGAATCCTACTGGACATGACATTTCATTAAAACAAGTAATGCACTTGTGTGACTTGTACTCTGTGGCAGATTCTGATATTCAATTCATGCTCTAGCTGATGTAGCTCCAATGTCTTCCTGCACAGATGTTCCTCCTGTATCATTGGACACCTATTTCTGATGCAGAGAGGGCTGCACTATCAGCATTGCTTTTGGATTTCAAGGATATCTTCAGCTCCGCCAACCAAAACACGGACAGGTGTGATCTAGTGAAACTTTATATCAGGACTGGTGAGAATGCTCCCATCAAACAGTGTGCACATCGTGCATCCCCTGAAAAGAGCGCTGAGATAGAAAGGTGGCTGGCATACTTGCGGATAGTGTTATTAAGGGGAGCTGTAGAGAGCTGTAGTCCCTGACTGTCACCAGTAGTTTTGGTGAAAAAAGTGTGGCAGATGGCACTTTTGTGTGGACTACAGAAAATTAAATATTGTGACTATTAAAGACTCTCATCCCCTGCCTCGAGTAGATGACACATTGGATGCACTGACTGGACCTGTGTGGTTTAGCACATTAGATTTCTTGAATGGCTACTGGCAGGTGGACGTTGCACAGGAAGACAGAGAAAAGTCATTATGACAGAACGAGGCCTCTATCAGTGGCGGTCTATGCCGATGGGCCTTTCGAACTCCCCGGCACATTTCAAAGATTGATGGAGCTGGAACTTAGAGATCTCCCGTGGCACATCTGCATGGTATACCTGGATGACATTCTGATTTGTAGTAAATCTTTTGAGAAACATCTGTCAATGGGTTTTCCAGGATCTAATTTGCAGGATTTAAATTGGATCCAAGAAAATGTAATCTTGCTAGGGAGCATGTGGTATTTCTGGACCATGTGGTTTCTTGTACGGGTTTGCAGCCTGACCCAAAGAACACACAGAATGTTTTGAATTGGTCAGTTCCCCATTCTCCCTCTGAGGTGAGAACTTTTGTGGGACTATGTTCATATTATAGCTGCTTTGTAAAAGACTTCTCAAAAATTGCTGCTCCACTGAATCAACTCTTTGGTAAAAATGTGCCCTTTGTGTGGACTGAGGCATGTGACCAATTATTCACCCATCTGAAAAAGGTGTTGACATCTGAACCTGTCATAATATTGCCTGACTTTAGTGTGCCTTTTAAAGTATATACGGATACCACCAACCTGGCTGTTGGTGCAGTTCTTGGACAGGAAAAGGATGGACTTGAGCATGTCGTAGCATATGCCAGCCGAGCGTTGAATCCCTCACAGAAGCATTGCTATTCCTTACATTTGATTGTGAGTTGTGGGCTATAGCGTGGGCAGTAAGGGAATTCAAGCACTACATTGGACTTGCCTCATTCACAATTGTCACAGACCATAGATCTCTGTAAGCCCTTCAGCAAATGTCATTTGAGGATGATAGAACAGGAAAGAGAGCGAGATGGATTTTGGAGTCAATGTGCACAAGACTGGACAACATCAAAAGAACACGGATGCATCTGGAAAGGAGACCTGTTAGTGAAGTGCTGCAAGTGAGTGTGGTGAGTTATAACCAAACTGACACTAACATACCATGCTCTTCTGCAGTTACTGACTCTACAAGTGATGGAAGTATGGCGAACCAATCTGACAATTCAGACGGGATTTCTCCATTGGATGCTTTGTCATACAACTTATCAGACATTAGGGTAATGCAAAATGCTGACCCTGACATTACTGTTGCCTTGAGCTGAGTGACACAATCCAAAAGACCATCCAGGAGGAAACTGCAAGGAATTTCTAAGTGCTTAAGGAAACTTTGGACTGAATTTGGCCGTTTTTTCATTGCAAATGGATTCTTGTGTCTTAGAGTTTTCGGGCTCGACAATAGTAAGCCCATTGTTCAAATAGTTGTTCCTTCTGCACTGATTTCTGACATTATTTTACAGTTGCATGGTGCCCTAGCGTCTGCTCATTTCTCTGCTGAGCGTGTGTGGGAATGGGCCAGGTTTTGTTACTAGCTGTCCATGTACAAGGACATCAAGGAATGGTGTGAGGAGTGTAAGGCATGTCAGACACGACACAGTCCTGTTTCTGCCCACTTTGCACCCATGGGCAGTTCCCATTCTGTGTGTCCATTTGAAAGGGTGGCCATGGAGATTTTAGAGCTGCCTGTTACTTCTAAATGTGTGGTTGTACATTGATGTCCTTAACTTGTTAATTAATTTTCCTTCGGCTTAGTCCCTTTACTTATCAGGGGTCGCCACAGCGGAATGATCCGCCAACTTATCCAGCCTATGTTTTACGCAGCAGATGCCCTTCCAGCTACAACCCAGTACTGTGAAACATCCATACACACTCATTTATACACATACACTACAGCCAATTCACCTATACCGCATGTCTTTGGACTGTGGGGGAAACCGGAGCACCCAGAGGAAACCCACGCGAACATGGGGAGAACATGAAGTATGATATGGAAGACAGAAACCAGGTTGGAGATGGAGAAGAAGTAGAGAAAATAAAAACACCCATTTGTGAGGCAGAACAGACAGTTGCTGGGCTGCTTAACCCTTTGGTGGATGCTCAGCGCAAACTGAAGCTGTACAGAGAACACTCTCGTTTGTCTCTACATCACATGATCATTAAGATGCATTTTATTAACTACTAAAATTGTGCACAAGCAATTTTCCTAAATATTATGTAGCCTGTATAGATACTGTATAGCCTGTGGTGCAAACAAATATGTGTGCAATATATGTTGCAATGAATGTGACTGATCTGACACATAATTACTTAGTTATATTTAACAAATAATGCTCAAACAACCTCTCCAATCTGCACTCTGTTATTTTGGACAGAGACATGCACATGCTCCTATACAGGCCATCTTAACACTTATGCCCTTTTTTATCTAATCAGCAATGATTCATATAATCCCTCTCTATCTGTAATCAAGTGTTTGCAACAAGTCAACTGCTTGTGTATTAATCTTCTATGTTTTAAAACCTTTGGAATAAATTTTTAAGACTACTATAGTTACACAAGATCACATATAGTCCAAGCTTGATATTCCTGCAGAGTTAATTTGGTGTACCGAATGATCATTTACATTTTATGTTAAGACTTGAGCAACATGTTCATTTTAAGAAACGTTCAATGTTTCTTCATCAGCACTCAAGAGTACTCTCTGAAATTTCACACCCTAGCAGCTGCAAGCTTATGGGACGAACAAGCGTTCATGACAACTTCTCATCAAAGACTCGAACCCCGTTTGAGAATGCAGCTTTTCGCATAAGATGATTCCTACGGTCTGGAAAATTTCATTTAACTTTTCATCCGCTGTTCGTCCCACATTCAAGCCTGTTATGCTGAGTCACCCCATTGCTCCAACAATGCACTCCTCCACTATCCCACTCTACTTAACCCTCCAGAACCAGCCATGGAACCCATGATACTGGACACTGGGAGATTATCTGGTCTGAGAGGTTACGTCAGCTGAATCGGGGTCTGTGCCTGTACTGTGGCATAGCGGGACGTTTGCGTGCAGCATGTCGCGACCCCAACGATCTTCTGTAAGTGCAAGCCAACCCCATGACGTGACCCCAACGATCTTCTGTAAGTGCAAGTATTCCTATTAAGGAAAATATGCCTCCACTTATTACAAATGTGACTCTTACTGCCCTTAATGCATCTCTTTCAGTGGTCACGCTCCTCTACTTTGGTTCAGCCAGCAATTTTATCTCTGAAAACCTCTGTCACCAGCTCCACTTTAAAACCCATGGCTCTAAGAAGATCTATAATGTCCAGTCCATTACAGGAAAGCCCCTAAATCAAGGTCACATTGTGACCTAGGTGCTGCACCAATTCAGATTGGGTTATTTAACACTGAAAAGATCGACTTACCGGTTCTGGAGGGCTCCACAGCCAATGTCATCCTTGGACGGTCGTGGTTGGTAAGACACAATCACCAGACACAGCTCTCTTGGGGTTCCGTAAAAATACTGAAATGGGGTAAGGAATGTTTTCCTGACTGCTTTACCAACATGTCATTGATAATACAGAAAAAGTCTAACCCATTAGGTAGAGTGAAAGAGTCTGGGAGTCAGCTTATCACCATCTTCAAAAGGTGATCCGAAGACACAAGACAGCTGCAGACCTTTGCAAATTTCAGGGTGGGTCCCTGGTATCAGTCCCCGGTACATTGGCCCCTTCACCATTGAGGAGTGAAGCAATTCAGTTACATATCGTCTTCATCTACCTCCTGAATACAGAATCCACCCCACACATTTCTCTACTCAAACCCTATCCCTCAACCCTCTCTGTTTCCACAGAACCTGGTCCCAGAGAAGAACCCCCTCCTCCTATCCTAGTAGAAGAAGGATCAATAGGATCAATGGATTCCAGATGACGTGGGGCTAGGATTTAATATCTGGTGGGTTGGGAGGGAACGGACCTGAGGAAAGGTTCCTCGTGATTATATCTTGGACCCAGTTCTCATGGAGATGTTCCATTCAGCACATCCTGGTTGACCAGCACCTCAAAACTGAGGTAGACCCCCACGTCGTCAAGTCTTTAGGCGGTCTGGAGACCGCAGTAGAGGGGGGGTTATATTACAGTCAGACCAGGTTATCCACCCACTCAAACACCCAGAGCACCGTCACCTGAATTCTAATTAGTCACACACCTGAACATTATCTCGTCATTATCCCTGCACTATAAAGTTCCCTCGTTTAGTTCACTCAGTGTCCAGCCTCGTCGCAAGATACAGAAAGGACTGAACTTCCTATAGACGGTCAGTGTTGATATTCTAAGCTAAATTACTTACCTCGCTTGTCTCCTGTGATCTCCAGTCTTTCCTCTTCTCTGTTCCCAGTGTTGTGTCTGCAAATGCCAATGAATTGGGAAATGCCAATGAATTGGCGCCGTCAGCGTACACAGCTGGCAGCAATCACAATTATTCATGTATAAAGATGCCAGCCGTGCATAGCAAAGACACCTTTTCGCTTTCAGAGCCGAACACGCTACTGAGAGAGTCCTTGGGTTCCTCCAAACCTCCTTCGAGAGAGAGATAGGGAGAGTGAACGAGAAAGCTGCTGGTGTTTCAACAGGCTGTTTCTCCCAGTTCCAGAGTGTGTGACAATGCAGTGGCAGACGGTCGAGCTGGGCTATTCTCCCTTGCCTGGGCGTTCTCTGGTCCGGCCCTTCTAGAGCGGTGAGTATAGGAGCAAGTTTCCTAAAAGACCAACACGGTCGTGCAGTGCGTCTTTTTAAAGATGTCGTTCCGACCGTGCGTTTCTGGATGCGATGGTTTCCTGTCCCCGGATGATGGGCACGAGGGCAGTGCATGCCATCACTGCGATGGCATGTCTGCAGATCTGAGGGTTACAGTGGGAGTCAATCCGCCGCCTTGGGGCTCGCGGACCTCCCACTCCGTACAAGCTTCGAGTGAGAGAAGCGCTCCATCCTCTCAAATGGTTGCCCTCTCACTCGATGACACCGAGGACCAGATGTCCATCACTGCATCAGAGGGTGGGCTGTCATTATCTGACGAAGATCCGAACCCACTCCCTCCTTCCGGGGTGGTGAGCGAGGCGTCGGATCTAGAGGAAGATATGATGGCCGTGCTTTCCCGGGCTGCTTCGGCTGTGTGTCTGGAGATGGTTTATCCCCCAGCCCTACGGCCGGACCGACTAGATGGGTGTTATGTGGAGGCTAAGAAGAAGGCAAAGCCCTCTAAGCCTCCCGTCCCCTTCTTCCTGGAAGTGCACAGTGAGCTCATGCAGTCTTGGAGGGCACCTTTCTCTGCCTGATCTGCGTGCGCTTCCACTCTCACCACCCTTCACGGTGGAGCAGCCAGGGGGTACGAGACGATCGCCCAGGTTAAGCGTGCCATTACGGTCAATTTATGCCCGCGTAGTGCCTCTTCATGGCGCGGTCAGCCTCGTCTCCCGTCCAAGGCGTGCAGGTTATCTGCGTCCCTCTGGGCCAGAGCCTACACAGCCACGGGCCAGGCTGCTTCTGCCCTGTCCGCTATGGCCACGTATCAGCGCTACGAGGCGCTGGCCCAGCTGCATGAGGGTGGTTCCAACCCAGGCTTAATGCATGAGCTCCGCACCGCAACCGACTATGCTCTGCGTACCACCAAGTCGGCTGCGCGTGCCCTGGGAAGGACGATGGCCACATTAATGGTCCAGGAACGCCACCTCTGGCTAAACCTGGCTGATATGCGTGATGTTGACAAAGCTCGCTTTCTTAACGCACCCAAATCCCAGGCTGGCCTGTTCGGCGACACCGTCAGTGAATTCCCCAGGAGTTCACAGCGGTAAAGGAGCAGTCAAGTGCGATGGGTGAACTCATCTATCGGTGGGCTCATAAGTCCGCTCCTCCCGCCGAACCATCCACCTCGGCTGCTCCTCGCCGAGGGCACTGTTAAGTCCGGTAAACGGACCGCGAAGCGTCCCTGAGACGGGCCATCTGGAGAAGAGGGAACTTGCTCTTTCCCCGGTGGAGGGCCGGGCATCACAACATCAAACATCGTTTTTCAACGCCAGGCTGCTGGCCTTGCAGCCGGCGGCCGCCAAATTCTCAATAAAAGAGCATTTTTCCCCTTCCCCGGATGTGTCAGTCCGAACACTGCCAGTCTGGGACGCTATGCCTTCCAGCTCACAGGATCAGTGCACCTCGCCAGCGGCTCTGAGTGTGTCGGAGGACGGTCTCCCTTCTCGCACACCCTCATCCCCCTCTCAGGACCCTGGGAGAAAGTTGAGAGTGAATCTTTTGCCTCCTGCTCTTCCATGGGACCCCAGCACTCCCCAGTTGAACCCTTCCACTCCGTGCTGCCCCACTGCTGGTGCGTCAACAATCGTGCCTATGATGCCACTTGCGCGAACTTTGCCAGCTTGGTTAGCGCTGGCCAGCCTTCGCAATGGCTCATTCGTACGACCAGACTCAGCTACGCGATTCAGTTAGCCAAATGACCTCCCAAGTTCACGGGTGTGTATTTCACCAGGGTCAGCCCTGTGTCCGCCCCTGTCTTGCGCAAGAAGATTGCTGTCCTCATGGCGAAGGATGCAATCGAGCCGGTCCCTCCAGCCGAGATGAGGAGCGGATTTTACAGCCCATACTTCATCGTGCCCAAAAAGAGAGGTGGGCTACGGCCAATCCTAGATCTGCGTGTTTTGAACCGCTGTCTGTACAAGCTGCCATTCTGAATGATCACGCAGAGGTGCATCCTCCGGTGCGTCCGTCCTCAGGATTGGTTTGCAGCAATAGACCTGAAGGACGCGTACTTTCATGTCTCCATTCTTCCACGCCACCGCCAGTTTCTGAGGTTTGCGTTCAAAGGTCGAGTATGGCAGTACAAGGTCCTCCCCTTCGGGCTCTCTCTGTCTCCTCTGGCGCCCCTTCGGCTAGCGGGCATCCGCATACTCAATTATCTCGACGACTGGCTGATTTTAGCTCCCTCGTGGGATAAACTGATTATGCACAGAGACAGGGTGCTCCAGCACCTCGACCGGTTGGGGTTTCAGGTCAACCGAGAAAAGAGCAAGCACGCCCCCGTGCAGAGAATTTCTTTTCTCGGGTTGGAGCTGGACTCGATGACCATGAGGGTGCGCCTCTCCCGAGAGTGCGCCGAGCTGATGCTGACCTGTCTGAGGGAGTTCGACAGGAAAACTGTGGTCTCTCTAAAGTCATTTCAGAGGCTCCTGGGGCATATGGCATCCGCAGCCGCTGTCACGCCGCTCGGGTTGCTCCATATGAGACCACTTCAGCACTGGCTTCACGATCGGGTCCCCAGACCATGGCATGCGGGCACACACTGAGTGACTGTCACTCTGCTGTGTCGCCGCGCCCTCAGTCCCTGAACGTGGAAAGGAACCCGGTTGCATTGGCATATCAATTGCCTGGAGCTGTTGGCAGTGTATCTCGCTCTGCGCCGTTTTTTACCGGTGCTAGAGGGGAAGCACGTGTTGGTCAGGACGGACAGCACGGCGACGGTGGCGTATATCAACCGCATGGGGGGTATCCGCTCCCGCCGCATGTCTCAGCTCGCTCGCCATCTGGTCCTCTGGAGTCATACGCGGCTGAAATCGCTGCGTGCCATTCACATCCCTGGCGAGCTCAACCGTGCAGCCGATGCGCTCTCATGGCAGCTTCCACGTCCGGGAGAATGGAGGCTCCACCCCGAGTCTGTTCAGCTGATATGGGCGCACTTCGGAGAAGCCCAGGTCAACCTGTTTGCTTCCCCCTCGAGAGCACCCATTGCCAGTGTTTTTTTTTCCCTGTATCACAGTATCCTTGAGATTTCTGTCCTTGAAGACAGCTCTGCTGGTCACGTTGGCATCGATCAAGAGTGTCGGGGACCTGGAGGCATTTTCTGTCAGTGATTCGTGCCTAGAATTCGGGCCGGGTTTCTCTCACGTGATCCTGAGACCCCGACCTGGATATGTGCCCAAGGTTCCTACCACTCCGTTTAAAGACCAGGTAGTGAGCCTTCAGAGGAGGCAGACCCAGCCCTTTCATTGCTGTGTCCTGTTCGCGCTCTGCGTATTTATGTGGACCGCACTCAGAGCTTTAGATCCTCTGAGCAGCTCTTTGTCTGTTACGGCGGTCGGCAGAAGGGAAGTGCCGTATCCAAACAGTGGTTGGCCCAATGGATAGTGGATGCCATCTCCCTCGCTTATCGGAGCAGGGGCGAGCCCTGTCCCCCGGGAGTGAAGTAAAGTGAAGTGAAGTGAAGTGTAGTGTGGCCAAGTATGG
>CAIGQV010017532.1:21910157-21953131 GCA_903798115.1 Danio jaintianensis | reverse complement strand
TGTGTGTGTGTGTGTGTGTGTGTGTGTGTGTGTGTGTGTGTGTGTGTCAGTGTGCGGATTACTGTCCGCTGTAGCAGGATTGATAGGTGCAATGACTTATGGGAGTTGTAGTTCGGCAGGAAACAGGAATACAGGATACAGCATTAAGTGAAGAAATCACAAAATTGCAGTATTGTTTAACCTGTTTCTGCGCCATGGTGGCTCCGTGGTTAGCACTGTCGCCTAATAGCAAGAAGGTTGCTGGTTCGAGTCCCAGCTGGACCAGTAGGCATTTCTGTGTGGAGTTTGCATGTTCTCCCCATGTTTATGTGGGTTGGATGAACTAAATTGGCCATAGTGTATGAGCATGTGTGTGTGTGTGTGTGTGTGTGTGTGTGTGTCCGCGTGTGTGTGTGTGTGTGTGTGTGCGTGCGTGCGTGCGTGCGTGTGTGCGTGCGTGCGTGTGTGTGTGTGTGTGTGTGTGTGTTTGTGTGTGTGAATGAGAGAGAGAGTATGGGTATTTCCCAGTGCTGGGTTGCTGCTAGAGGAGCATCTGCTGTGTAAAAAATATGCCAGAATAGTTGGCAGTTCACTCTGCTGTGGTGACCCCTGATAAATAAGAGACTAAGCCTAAGGAAAATGAATGAATGAACCTGTTTCTGATGAATGGATCTCAGTACAGCGTTATTTTAAATGTAAATTTGAGTGACGTTCCTCTTTCTACACTTCAAAGGCCTTTTAAATTATAATTTGATTGATGACATTCATTTAAACTTTAGATGCACATATGCAGGCCCAGAAAACTAGTGATATAGAACATATGGTTGAGCTTTAACATACAATAAAACTCTTTTAGTAAGGGTATAGTGCAAATTTACAGTAAATGCTATTGAAACCTGCAAATTACACATCATATTTGCATGCTAATGAATGTAAAAAGTTTAGAATGACTTAAGGTGTAAGTTTCAAGAGTTTACACTAAGTGCAGGAGCAAACAAAATGACTGACTAGGTGTCTTGAGGAACACCCTTCTATCCAGGGCTGCAGAAGACCTACACCCCAAAAGCAACAAGCAACTGGACTGAGAGGGAAGACAACTACAGACTCATGACTCAAACCAGAGTTATGACAACAAAAAGCAGGCAGAGGTCAACATCTTTCAGACCCATGAACTTCTGGGCCTAAAACAGAAGGTAGACTAGCTCCTGCAAGAGACTACTGAGTCCCACAAGGACATTGGCAAAAGGAAGTCACAGTTGGAAGTCAAAAAATTCAAAGTCTTTCACCAAGCAGCTGGACTCACAATGAACTCAACATGGTTCAAAGGGGACTGAACTTGTCCTACTGCAACTGGACAGCACAAGCTAAACTACCCTGCTGAACTCCACACTATCAAAAGCACAAGCTCTACCTCAGTCCTGTGCACAGGTACTAAAGGGGGAGGAGCCAACATTCTCCGCTTCATAACTCAGCAGACATCACCACAGACCATCCAGGAACCAACTTGTTTTCTCACCCATGAATCCCCTCATGATTTCTTGTTCGCTTTTTATTTCCCTTACACATTCCTTTCCAAAGTGCATATGGAATTTAAAACTCGACTTACGATATGATTGGAGGCAAAAGTGTGTCAGACTGTTCCTGTGGGCAAGATGGAGCGCCCGGCAGATAAAATAAAGTTAATTTCGAATTACAGTGGTGACGACTTGTTAATATGACCTAATAATAATAATAATAATAATAATAATAATAATAAAAGATTATAACCCAAAAAGTAACAACCCACCATAATAAATAATAAAAATAATTATTGTAATTTGAATAAATGTAATACATTTACAATAATAGTCCTACATTTTTTCTATGCTGATTATTTTTGACATTAAAAATGTTATCTTTTCTTTCCTGTTTGTTTTTTCATTTCATAATTAGCCAATATATTTTCTATTTCAAATACAATTAAATATCATCTATATAAATATCAGGAAAGTTAATAAAATCACAAATTCACCATTAATCCTATGTAAACATACCCGATCTGGCATCAACCTGATTTTCAACTATGCAACTAACCCAAATGTGGGGTGGGGGGGTTGGTTGGAACATTTGATTGGAGTTCGATGTCTTACTGTATGTTCTGTAGTAAAGAGGATACTTTGATGCTGGGGAGAAAAAGAGGATGGAGCAGGTGTACCATCCATACTGGAGACAGACCATTAGAATATCTTGATTGGAGAGGTTAGATCTTAATCATGTAATATTCACACTGTATGCAACAAAAGTGAATATAAAAAACAAATTGTAAGGAGGAAGACCACTTCTAGTTGTACAAGCTGGATACTATCGAAAGGAAATGTAAGACTTGCTATATTTTACTGAATCTATGAAAGCCATGTATCTTGAGTTTAAGATGAAGGTTACCAGATGGTTACAAAATGTATATTTTTGGATAAACTCCAAGTATCCAAATATATATCTGCACATGAAGTCAAAGTTCTAGCAAAGAAACCACAGTTTCTACATGTTGAGTTGAGTCTTCCTGTGGGTACTCAATCTGTATCTAAATTGCACTAGCCAGCAACACCTTTGTTGTGAAAACCTTTAATGAAGTGGCTTATTCTCTAAGAACCCCTGTCAATCTCTGCTCATCCACTTTCACTTAGTCATTTCTGCATTAAGATCCTCTTGACTGATCCCATGCTATTACATACATCCACCATTAGTGACAGTAGCTACCAAAAATGTATTTGATAAAAGAGTTTTTGGTTAAAAGTTGTTATGTTCTCAGTCTTTGTTCTGGATTTTTGATAACTTTTGCAGTTTTGTAAGTTTTATGTTTGTGTTTATTCCCTTAGATTCTTGCATGGTGAATACACTGTGGAGGTGGCCATCAATGACTACCTGGATATCTACTGTCCACACTACGAGGAACATCTTCCTCAGGAGCGCATGGAACGCTACATCCTTTTCATGGTCAACTATGATGGCTATACCACCTGCAACCACCACATGAAAGGCTTTAAACGCTGGGAATGCAACCGCCCAATAAGTCCAAATGGGCCCCTCAAGTTCTCAGAGAAGTTCCAGCTGTTCACACCCTTCTCTTTGGGCTTTGAGTTCCGTCCAGGTCATGAATACTACTACATCTGTAAGTAACCTCCTTCTTTCTAACTCCTAAAATTCAGCTTAAAACCATTTGTCTGTTTTCCTTTGACCATTTGTCAGTATTACCCAGTGCACAGTCATTTTCTGAACTGGTTCTTGAGTTATGGGAAACTGGGATGTACTGTAGATGTTGAAAGAAGACATGGTAAGATTGTGCAGACTTAATTGCAACATCTTATCAAAAACATGTGCCACATGGTTTGGTCTGCTGAAACACAAAATGTGGTCTCTAGACACAAATGGCTGAAAGAGCCAATACAGTTTGTCTGTCAGTCTTTTTTAAAGTTATAATAACAATATACCAAGTGCAAAGTGTAACTGAAACTTAACATTACAGTTTGCACACCATACATTGTTACATGAAACCAATTTGGTATGCTCAATGTTGTGTATAGAGCATGATGTTGTTTTTAAATGGCTAAAACTCATTAGTCTCATATGCTGTAGCAGAGTGACCCAGCTTAGACTGAGATCAATTATTTTTATTTCTCTTATATTACATCACAGGAATAGTTTTGTTTTTTTCTTTATTCAAAATGTTACTGTTAGTGTGTGGTTATTTTGATTGTGAACTGACATTAAATGATGTATGATGATGGTAGAATTTTGGGTCTCCACATTATTAGGAAGTTCATCCAACAATTTTCTTAATTTCATATATGAACATACAGTGTCCCTCTATCTGTGTTGGCACTCTGTGAACAGCGGTGAAGAGCGGTGAACTGACAACTTTCACAGCCAATCACATTTCTGTTAAACATGTGAACACAATGGCCAATCAGCGGCGTTTAAGTACATGCTCAACAGCGATCAAATGTTAGTGAGAAATGGACCTTTCAATACCAATTGTATGGTATTTCAATACCAATTGGTACCAAAATTCTAGTATCATGACAAGACTAGTACTAATCTATCATTGGTGTCATCTATGTGGATGTTGAAATCTCCCACAATTTGTATTTTATCAGTATTAACTAGTAAGTCAAAAATAAAATCAGCAAACTCTTTTGGAAAATTAACATAGGACCCTGTGGGTCTAAACACTGATTTTTCAGAATGGATTTTTTTTCTGAATACCCAAAAGCACAACATTAAGCACCAACACTTCAAAAGAATTAAACATAAATCAGTTTCACTGATTAACATTATCACTAAAGACTGATGCAACTCCACCACCAGTCTGATGGGGCTCATGCTTATAAACATATCCTGAAGGAGTGGCTTCATTTAAACTAATATAGTCATTTGGTTTAAGCCAGGTTTCAGTACGACAGAGTGAATTTTGATTATTGTCTGTTATTAATTAATTTACAAGGAACAGACACAGAGCTGAGCTGAGCCAGGTATGCATTTCTGTGATTTAAGTTAGACGAACGAGGGACTATATGACTATAATGTGAATTTTTACTTACTAGTCAAACAGTATGAAGTGTTCTGGAGATTTTGTCTAACAGGAGTTCAGCTCCAGCTCTGCTGGGGTGCAGACCGTCAGCACGGAAAAGTCTAAAACGCTCCAAGAAAAAAATCCAGTTTTTAACAAAGAGCAGCTTCTGTTTTTCACACCATGATAATAACCATTTATTTAGAGCAGAGTTTACTGAACCTTTCATATTCTCGTCGGTATGTACGAATCTGTACAGAAACAAAATCTGTGTTACGGGTGAACTGTGTCAAACCGTCTCAATCAAGCTTATGCTTTATGATATTCTTTTACTCCAACTTGCATGACAGGCAGGAATTTGTCAGGGTGTGTTTTTGCTTGTTTCACTAATGGTCTTGTAAAAGGTGTCCTTTACCTGTTAAGAAGGGCTCCTGCCAGGCACAGGTAAACGTAAAAGGTTCAGGGCAGCACACAGGATGCATTAATGAGGCAGTTTATCCTCTTTTTGCCCAAGCCCCCAGCACATTTGTCCTCATATTAATAATTAAATATTAATTTCTAATTGTTTATGACAATGTAGCTAAACTTTTTAAGGTCAGAAAACTGAGTAGGCTTTAAGGTTAAGCATGACGATCTTAGGTCTTATTCTACTTAAAGGAGTAGCAATAAATTATGCTACAAAAAAATAAAATAAAATAAAAATGGAATAAAAATGATAATGCTCATTTTGATAAACACAACAAGTAAAACAAATTGTTGTCTCAAAGTAATAGCTCACATATAAAATGTGTGTGAATTTGTGAATTGAATTGAATTGTGAATTGAATTTTGTGGCAATTTCATACACTTTGAGTGATACAAAAACATATGTTTATAGAAAAAGAAACTAAGTATGATCCAAGTCTTACGGTACCCCTACACACTCTGTTGGGCCAAAGGCTGTAGATATACCCAGTTGGAGTATTATAAAAGGGAGAATGTATACAGTATGTAGCATAGTAAACTCTGCCTTCTAAAATAACATACAAAAGTTCTCAATTGAACATTCATAAGCTAACTGACAACTTTCAGTGAATCATAATGTGCTTTAAGAGGATCAACCTTGGAAAACTGATCCCTAAAGATCCCTTTTCAATTTAGCCTCAATCAGGGGTTGTACATTGCTGAAGTTTAACCAAGGAATATCTTGAAGGTAGTGAGTATACTGTGAAACGACCTGACTCACTGGAAAAGTCTTGGCTGGCTAATTGCCTTCTGATGTTCCTATTAACACTGGATTGTGTGGTCATTAAGAGTTTTTTTCCTATCTATTTGGATTTCACTTCTGTTCCATCCTCATCTACATCTTTCCAGCAGAACTATTTGATTAAAGACCAACTTCACTAGCAATTGGATCTTGTGTTTTTTTATGACATAATTATCTGACATAGATAGATCCAGTGACCCAGACAGCATGTTTGTCATCTCAAATAGATATCTAAACAAAGACGTTTTGTCTAAAACAAGGCTACTCTGTTGAGCCTGAGCTATTTAGCTCCTTTCTGGCCAAGTGCTCTATCTACATCTTAGTACAAATTTTGTTGTTTCCTATTAAGGAGTCTAAGATAGCTTTTGTCATAATGCTAAGAAACTACCATCTAGGAGCAGAAATGTCCTTGCTGTGCATATTTCCTAGTTTTTGGATGAGATTAAAAGGTGTTCTTGGCAGAGCAGAGTTACTTCAGAGAAACCACACTTTTCCATCAAATTCTACACCATTGCCAGTGGAATTCAGGAACCTGGTGGAATATGTTTCTTCACTGACTAGCAGAATACATCAAGGAAGAGATTCTGATGGGTTGGTCAACCTGGAGAACGAACACCAGACTGCAACAGAGACCAGCGATTGCATCAAGCTGTCAGGACTGTTTACTCTTGTTTTGGTGGCTGTCTGACCACTGGTCTTGTCCTGTCATGAATGTTTCTCTTGTCTTTGTCTTTGTTCTGAACGTGCAGTCTCGACCAAACCACACATTCTCGTCTTTGTAGCGAGCGCATGTTCACAACGAGGCTTAGGTCACACATGCTCGCTTGTCTTTGTTCATTCATTCATTTTCCTTCGGCTTAGTCTCTTATTTATCAGGGGTTGCCACAGCACAATGAACCGCCATTTGTCTTTGTTTCATGTCAATTGTCTGCCGGATGCTGTTTAGCCTCAGCGCCATTGCCAAGTTGGTTTCAATTTTGGATCATGTCTGGCTTGAACAACCATGCGGCATATGTGAGTTCACGGTAGTGTTTCATTCTTGTGTTGTCGTTGTATGTAGCATGTGGCTTGTGTTGTTCTGTGTGTGCCATGTTCTCTTGTCTATTGTGTAGTTCCTTCCATCTTGTTATAGAATCATTAGTTTATTCTGTTCTCCTGTTTGTCTTAATTTGTTCGTTTAAAGCGTCCTCATGTCTGCTGTTCTGTGCCAGTTTGTCATCATTCATTCATGTGATGTTCCTGCCTTGTCTTCTGCTCCCTTACCAGCCCAGCCCAGTCAAGTATTGTTTATGTTAATGTTTTTCCTCTCGTGGTAGTTTTTGTTGCTTTTTATTTTATTTTATAATTACTAAACACCCATATTTTGTTCTGCATATTGAGTCCTCATCTCCTCCCCACCCTGACAAAAGCTCCAATGTGATTCAGACTTTTCCCTTTCTCTGAACCAGAACCCATCTAGATGGACAAATTCCATGTCACCAAGGAGGAGAAGTGCAGATGACATATTGAGGGTCTCTCTCAATGTCCCCAAAAGCCAGAGCACCCATCAGTAACCGCTTACTTACATGAGATAAATCCTTTCCTTCTGCCACCCTGTTACCTGTCAAATGGCAGTGGTTTTCTGATAGCTTTGACTCTCACGCTGTTGACTCCATGGCTGAGGGTAATTTTATAGACTCTGTTCTTGGTCTCAGACTTAAACTCCCTGTGCTTGCTCTCTCAGCCCATAACTGTTGACGCTATTAATGGTATATCTCTCATTACATCACACACAGTACAGTTCCTGTAAGTACTTCATAATCCTCATAATTAACTGAAGTCAGAGTTCTGTTATTTCTTGGAGTGAAAGTGGACATGCTTTTGCGTTTGTTGCCACCATCTTGATCTACAGATTTCCAGCTAAATTATTTAAATAAAGACTAATTATCTTCACTCACAACTGGATCTTGTGTTTCTGTTCATGACAGTGCTTTACACGTGTTGTATCTAATCAATTAAAATGTGAATGTGCTGAAATAAAAATGAGATTTGAAAGCTACTACAGACAAAAATGTGGACACAAAGCTGACTTATCATCTTTCTGCCATGACAACTCTCTGAGAGATTTAGTATGGTAATGAATATATGTATATGTCAATGTTGAAGTGTTTGCAACATAGATCTGCTATGCTGCTGCTTTTCTTAATATGGCAGAGCAAGTACTGAGACTTGCTACTTCCAGTATATTCAAAGACATGCAGTCTGAAAATATAACACACTGTTATTGCAAACATAATATATATGTAACCCCCGTAGCAGATCTAAAAACAGGTGGAGCTGGGGTGGAGGAAGGTCTCTGGAAAATGCGCTGTGGATGCTACCATAAAACAACATTGAGCATTTAAATATTCATGACAATGTTTCATGTTATGTCTATGTATACATATTAAATAAGAACAATGCACATTCAAATTACTACAGCATATAGTACAACACATGACAACCTATATAATTTATGATACAAAATAAAAGGGGACAAAAGTCCAATCAGAACACAGAACAGACTGTTGCATGACTGTCAGCATTTGCATGTATTGTAGGTTAGGTTCTTCATTGTCCTTACATGATGAGCAGCTGCGTCATCAGGAGGAGATCACTAGCCAAAACACAGACAGAAATGTTGCTCTGGGATCATTAATATGCCTCAAGGTGCGTTTGAGAAGGCACAATGTTTCCTAGTGAGACAACAATGACCATTTTCCTTCCTTAGTTAAGTTTAAATTTAACTTACTATGTATGTGTGGATTTTATTTTGAAAATGAGAGACATATTTTTTACCATGCGTTACTGAGCTATGGCTGCATGACATGTTCAAACTTTCATCAGCATGCAAAATGTAGATTATTTGCAGATTAATACATCTTTTTCAGCGCCACTCCAAAAAGCCATAAGGTTTGTTTAATTGTATCTTTTGTTAATTTATCATGTTTTTTTTTTATTTGATGCATAGGTTTCAACAAACACATGTAGACTGCTAAAGTATGTCGGATCACTCATATTGTCCTTTTTCTGGATTGAAAAAAATACACTTTATTAAGCTTTATCAAAATCTGTTCACGCAGAGGTTGTGTAAAGACTCGAGGACAACAGAGTTGAGGATCCATGTGCAGCTTTATTAAACAGAATAGTCAGGCAGGCAATAGTCAAAACAGAAGCAAACTGGAGCATACAGGTAATCCAAAAGCGTAGTCAGAGAACAGGCGAATGGTCGGGACAGGCACAAAGCTCAAAACATGAAAGGCAAGAATAAGAAACAGCTTTGAATTGATCACTTACAGCTTACAAGCAAAGATATGTGTGTGCTGTGTTTATAGTTAAACTCGCTATATAGTTTTATAGCGTGAGTCATAGCCTACTTGCTTTTGATGTACGTACATACAGAAAATGCTGCTTCGCAAAGCCAAATTCGCAGAGCCCTGACAGTGTGGTTGAGTCGAACATTGAGTACGTTTACATGGACACCAATACTTTAATACGATTAAGGCAATACTCTGATTAAGAGTCTACCATGTAAACAGCGATTTTTGATTACCTTAATCTGACTAAAGTCATAATTGAACTAAACAGAAATGGAATTAAGACATGTGGAGTATGCATATATTAGTGGTATTATTGAAGTAAACACCGCATTCAAACTATTATCGTCATGTAGGACTTTTTGCCATATTTTGCGACAAGATCCACACACATGGCTGTCAGTAAAGGACCGCAGACACACACATCACGAAATGCAGACATTTTTTTCTTTCCATTCGGCGTGCGGTATTAAATTCCATTAAAACAACACTCTTCCACCAGTCCTTGCTCCATTACTCGCGTCCAATACCCCAGTTTGTCACGGGGCATGAATGAAATGTTCATGAGTAAAAATGAAACTGCCGAACTGCAGTTAAAGTTGAAAAATTTAAAATTAAAAACCCGAAATTACATGAGACTCTGCAGGAAACGTGGATAGCCTGTTGACGCAGCATTCAAAAAAACACTTCACGTAAACACCTTAATTATATTATTGTCTTAATCATATTAAGGCAAATAACTAGATTACTGATGTCCATGTAAACATAGTCAGTAGTGTCTTCAAAGTAAGTGAAAGATCCAGAAGGGCATCCTGCTGATTTGATTTAGAAGGGCACTTATATATATGCTCAAAATAAAAATCTAATTAATAGACCTGAGAGGGAAAATGACCACAAATTGCCAAAGCTGCCAATGGCCATAAGAGCCATATATATATATATTATATATTTATTATATAATAATAAATTTATATTTATTATCTATTTATTGAAATTGGTCATTGAAATTCCTTTTGCACTGGTTGCAATGTCTGTTTTTTTCAATCTAATTTTTTTATTGTGTGTACCTGTGGATGCTATTTCTGTTACACAGTCTCCTAAAAAGCAAGGGTTTTCTGCGGTTCTCACTTTAAATACAGAGAATCCCTCTCAAACTGTTCACTTTCATTTTAGACAAAACAGTGTTTATGAGAATAAACACCAAGACCGGCACCAAGTTTAAATCATAAACGTGTATTCGGCAGCAATACACTGCAAAAGTTGTGCTTCTTTTGAGAAGCAGGTTTCCCTCTCTGTGTGGTTGCTCACTGAAGACAGTCAGTCAGTTCAGTCAAACACCTTGCGATGCTCATTATCTCCAACCAGATGTGATCAACTGTTTGAAAACCCCGTCCTGAAGCTTGAAAACTACAAGTAGAGGATGTACTTTGCTATTTAGATCTGTTCTCATTACCGTCCTTTAAAATAATCGGATAGAGACTGATTCACACACTTGTGTTTTATCAGGTGTGCCGAGTATGCAGATGATGAATGCAAATGCAAAATGAAAGCACATGATCTAGCCAGATGCCAAAACTGAACAAGAGAATCTCTAAAAACTGACTGTAATTCTCACTATATTGCGTAATTCATAAATATTTTACCTGCCATTCATGTTTTTATTTTTTTTATTTATGCTTTTGAATTGCATTATGGGACCTTGATCTTTTCTTTCAACAACTGTTAACCTTAAAATTTGTAATAGTTTAAAGTGATATACTGTCTGGGTTGGTGTTGTATATTATGCTACAAAACCCTTGTAATAAACTGCCAGTAGTTATATTATTTCTTATACATTATATTAGGGGTGGTGCGGTGGTGCAGGGGGTAGAGCCTCAGCTGGGTCAGTGGGCATTTCTATGTGGAGTTTGCATGTTCTACCCGTGTTCGCGTGGGTTTTCTCCGGGTGTGCCGGTTTCCCCCACAGTCCAAAGACATGCGCTATAGGTGAACTGGGTAAGCTAAATTGTCCGTAGTGTATGTGTTTATGGGTGTTTCCCAGTGATGGGTTGCAGCTGGAAGGGCATCTGCTGCATAAAACATATGCTAAATAAGTTGGGGGTTGATTCCGCTGTGGCGATCCCAGATTAATAAAGGGACTAAGCTGAAAAGACAATGAATGAATGATTGAACATTATATTATTTCCAACTACTAAAATGTCAATAAAAATCACTTTGTTAAACTGTACAGTTGAATTTTTAACATCAAAAGTGAACAGAGCAGAGATCAACATCCCATAATGCAATTCCCCACTGTAAGTAAATGTAAAACACAAAATACGGAAACTGTTAGTTAACAGATATTTTTTACAGTGCAAGTGCAATCACAATGGTAACAATCATATTGTATTTTGCTCTTTTTTCACAAAGAGAAACCAGAAAATGAAATGTGCACAGACAAAGCATAAATAAAGCAGTAATTGTCACTCAGCAAGGAGTTATTCACTCATGCAAAGATGTCTAATAATGTAATAATTCATATTGTTTGCAAATATTTGAGAAATGTAGCAATATTACAGCAGACTACTTTGTGTTATCTCTTGATTTAAGTTGTTTACTTGGGTAAGTCACTTCAGTTTTTGTTCTGACACTGTTATTTTTGAATAACCAATCAGAGGGCTCTCTTCAACTTATAGCAAATACCAATTATACATACTGAATTGGGCCAACTCAATCCGACAATAACTTGATGAGAAGCGACGTGTGGAACACACTAAACCAGCTGGCCAGACCGATGGCCAACCATTGGCTTGGTGTGGACCAACCCTAAGCTTCCCTCATCCACTGGATGAAATGGAATGCCTTTTAAATAGCAGCAGGGATTCCCCCAAGAGGAAGGATCTTTCCATCTAATTCACAACACTTGCTATGCAAGAGTTTGTTCTTAAACTCATTCTTCATTCATTCATTTATTTTCCTTCAGCTTAGTCCGTTATTTATCAGGGATCACCACAGCAGAATGAACCGCCAACTATTCTGGCATAGGTTTTATGCAGCGGATGCCCTTCCAGCTGCAGCCCAGGACTGGGAAACACCCATGCACTCTCACATTCACACACGCACTCATACACCACGGACAACTTTGTTTACCCAATTCACTTATACAGTACCACATGTCTTTGGACTGTGGGGGAAACCGGCGCACCCAGAGGAAACCCACGCGAACACAGGTAGAACATGCAAACTCCTAAGCTTATACTTCTGTTAGTGAATTTGAATTGTTCTCAGGGATCATCCTCGTGCATGAGATTAGTAATTTGCATAATAAACACCCACAGCAGCTCTATAAAAGGACTTTCCGCAAAGCACCCTTGTCCAGAGAAAATCATAAGTCAAATTATGAATTGAGAATAATTATTTATTCATTTCACACATAACTGTGTGCATCTGCATGGTTAGTGAATGAGACCTAATGAGGCAAAGGTCTAAATTAAGTATTTTTCAATTACGTGAGACTGTATCTTTTCACAGTGTTTTATAGATTGCACAACTGTGAAATGGTACGTTTTTCTGCTTCAGGAACAACAATCTTAATACCTTACTTGCTTAAAACTATTTATAATTATAATATCATTTAAAATGTTACAATCATTTCATATGCAACATCATTTGAGTTATAGCCCATAAATGTGAGGTTTGTTATATTTTTATAATTCTTTCAAAATAAACAGCTGATCCAATGTATAGCTTAAAGACATTAGGAGATTTCAGTTTATTTTTAAATTATTTTTTTTCCTGAATCTTTCTGTTGATTCTTTTTTAATGATGTTCCATAATGCAACTGGCCTGCTTAACTTCATTTGAAGTAAAATAATCCTAGAAGTAACTCTGGAGTGCTCACTTTATTGTTTCTTAAAGCGCTGCCTGTATTTCATGCATAAGCCTGCATGCACCTCAACATACTCTAATGATGACTTTGACTAATCACAAGTCAGTACGTTTTATCAATTAAATTATTAAAAACAAATAATCAATAGTCAATTGACATTCATTTGTTGACAACAGTAACTTCTAGGGATGTTATTAAATAGGCTTGTCAAGGGGTGTCATTAAATGAAAGAGAAGTTTACTGAATAAAAGAAAATATTTATATAACAACATGAGAGTTAGGAAATTCAATTTTGAGTAAACTGTTCCTTTAAAGTCGGAGTGATTGACTGTGGAAACATAGCTTCATCATCTGGATAGTTGCATAGTCTCAAGTGGCTATTAAATATCATGGCTGAAATTGAGGTAGTGGGTTGCACAGAAATCTCACCCAACCAGCAGGGCATCCCAGACCTTCCTTTAGTGATGGCCTATTATCACCCCAGTTGCAAGGGGAAAAGGGTATGGTTTATCAAAGGGAAAAATAGAAAGAAAGAATCATGGTTTCAAAGTTTGCACTTGAGGCTTGGTGTTTCTTATGATTGTCCCAAGCTGTTTTTAATACAGTCCACCCTGTCGCTTGGTGTGGGACCCACTTTTGTGCACCTTTTGTTCTAGACAGCGGCCTGGACTGAGAAGTACTTAGTCTGGCTATTCATCACATTCCTCTAGAAAAGTGTACTATCAGGATTGTTTCTGTCATAGACCCTTGGGTTAAAAGGCAAAGGGGTCTGCCACAAGGTAATTGGGGGTGACCAAAGCTTAGTTTGGTTATCCCCCTAAAAATAAAAAAAAAATTAAAGTATGTCCCTTTGGGTCAACCCCTCCTCGACCCACTGGAGAGGGTGACTGAGTGAATGACAACCAAGACATTTAAGCCTAGTTCACACTACAGGATTTTAAGCCCGATATGAGCCCGATTTGGAAGTTAACGAGCTCGCCGACAGATCGGGCTGTGATCGGGGAAAAATCTAACTACTGAACAACGCATCAAAGACGCTCGCTGACGCGTCGCCGACACCTCGCAGATGGAAATCCAATATCTAGCATGCTGAATATTCCAGAGCAGTCGGCCGACTCGACCCCACGTGTGGTCAGATGTAGTGACGAGCTGCAGCCAATGAGAGCATATCAGCATGAGCTGAATTATGGGAAGCCAAACAATCCAAATGTAGGAGGAGGCAGCGCGGTTTTACAGTGCTCGCGCTGCGCAGGCATGTCATCTGCGCGGCCCAATGGACCTAGCCGCGCGACTGACTCGACAGCGCAGAGAAGACGTGTTCACTATCGCCACCCAATGGGCATCGTGGCGCTGACAAACAACCCAAACGTAGGACGAGACTGCGTGGTTTCACAGTGCTCGCGCTGCGCAGACATGTCATCGTATCGGTCGTATCGACAGCGCAGGGAAGACGTGTAGCTAGCACCACGTAATGTGTTAGCGCGGCGGCGACGCGATTGGCGCCACCTATTTAAATTTTACCCATAAACCTCTGCATTTATTAATATAAATTATTGAGGTCAAATGGCAAGGCGAATAATAGAAACGATTTTAAATACTCCTGACATTCTGAGTAGAATCGAGGAGGCTTTACGGGACAGAGACCCACAAAATGAGTGTCAAAGACTTTTTAACCGTTTGCCAGACCAACCACAAATCAGACCAACTCCAGCATTCCAATTCGCACGAAACTTCAGTGGTGAGGCCTCACGTGGAACTGTAAACATGAGAAGAAGGTAAAATAATAAAATAACCATGTAGCCTACTCTTTTATGCGATTCATCTAGCAAAATATTGCATTGTCACAGACATCAAGTATTTGTAGGCATGTAAGTAAGATGTGGTTATTTTTTAATTAAATAATTAAAATGCAAGTGCACAATTCCATATTTATTTTCTTTAGGAGCCAAAGAAACACAGGTGGTCCTTTCATTAGAGAAGTTTGTCTTTTGACCTCCCTGGACACCACAGTTGTCCCTAAGGGAATGGCAAGAGTCGAACTCCTTAATAATGGTTGTATTATTAGTAGAGTACAGTTCTAAAAACGTTGGAATGCTCAACAGGTTTTGCAGCATATACACTCTATTTATGAATCAAAACTTCAGCTCAACACTGAGTAAGTAACTAAAACTGCACACACGCACACACACACGCATGCACGCACACACGCAAACGCACACACACACACACACACACACACACACACACACACACACACACACACACACACAAATATTTGGTTACCAACATTCTTCAAAATATCTTGAAAATATCGATGACAACATTATCATTTTTGGAATGGCCATATCATTTTTGAATGGCCATTGTGCTCAGGAGCTCAACAGAAACGTCTGATTGGTCAGAATGGGCATCGATGCACTCGCTTCATTCTGCGTTAACACGGACATGAGATTTGGCTATATTAACTGTGGAACTAGAATTCTATAACTATTAGCAAAGTCCCTTTAAGTGTATTCTATAGTCTTTGCTATTAGTATTACCATAGCATTCATTCTGACCGTTCTCATATAAGACATCATATTGCCACGGCATATTTACATTCAAAGCTTAAAATATTAAAATTAAGCTTTGAATGTCTGTCATAATATTTTATGACACCATTACCCAACAAATATTATCTTTTTTGTAATACAACCTATAATAAATATGTAGTTAAGACAGTAGAACATCCACAAAGGTCTGGGCCTCGCTTTCATTTTCACTTTCAGAGCTATTTCGCGGTACAGAATATGCTGTTTTGAAAGATATATCTGAAGTAAATTTATGTTTTTGCTATCGGAAAGTTATGTTTATGTTAGCAGGAAGTTTCTAGGCAAAAAAGGCACGCATATTTAAAGAAGCAGACAGGCATGCAGTCATTTTGACCTATATGGTAATTAAAGGTAGAAATACTCAGTTCTTTTCTGTTTTGTAATTTAAAAAAAATAACAATGTTGGAAAGAAATACACAGATATTTAGGAAACGTCAGGGTATTATAGATATGTCAGTTTTATTTCAAAGAGTTATTAAATTACAAAAATTAAAAACTCTCTGACTGCCTCTGTAGTTTTAGTGTTAAAGCCACATCTTGAACCTTGCAGATGAGCGATTGATCCGCTGATGCATCAGCTGATGTTTTTAAACGCTCCCTTGAAAGCTTGAAACGCTGTCAGTGGCAGCAGACAAGCAGCCAATAGTGTTCAGCTTTTTCTGCCGGCTCCTCCCTCAAAATTTCATTGGCTGTGGTTTGGTAGCTTGACTGAGCTGTTGGGGAACGAGTTGTTGTCAGATCATGTAGTGTGTGACCCCCCTCTTGTGGATCATTTACGTAGTGTCGCGTAGTGTGAACACCACAACGATTTAAAGACACAAAATCAAGTCATGTAGTGTGAACGGCACAGCGATCTGCCGATGTTTAAAGTCATGTAGTGTGAACTAGGCTTTACCAAGACACACACACACACACGCGCACACACACACACACACACACACACACACACACACACACACACACACACACACACACACACACACACACACACACACACACACACACACACACACACACACACACACACACACACACACACACAGACTTTTTTCTTCATGTGTACATGTGGCATACATGTTAAACGTTTAAAATATATTAAACAAAAATGCATTTTGTTATACAGTAGTTTGTCAGCCAAAATGCACATTATTCCCGTGTCTGTATATATATCATCACATTTTCAATGGTACTAAGTCTCAAACTTGATTCCTGGAGGGCCACAGCTCGTTTGGAAAATTGGTATGGGGAGATAAACAAAAAAAAACATTAATGACACTAATATGCTGGTGGGCAACAGCATTCCTCTGAGAGTGGCAGAATTCATTCCCCCTGTCCTTTAACCTTTTGCTGTCACTGCTTGTCATCTGAGGGAACTTCTGGGCAACTTTATGGGCAACTTTATTTTACATTTTAGTGATAATTACAAAGCCAAATCAGAAATATTTGGGACAGTATAGAAAACGCAAATAAAAAAGGAAAGTAGTGATTTCTAAATTTACTTTGCAGACAATACAATTGTATTTTATTGCAGACAATACAACAAACATTATTTAATGTTTTCCTCATGATTTTATAGTTTTTTTTGTTTTTGTTTTTATAAACATGTATTCCAATTTTGGTTCTTGCAACACATTTAAAAAAAGTTGGAACAGTAAAGCATTTACCACTTTGTAATGTTGCTATTTCTTTTCACAACACTTAAAAGGCATTTAGGGACTGAAAACACCAAGTGATAAAGTGTTTCAGGTGTAATTTTGTCCCATTCTTCCTGCAAACAAGTCTTAATGTGGGCCACAGTATGGGGTCTTCGTTGTCGCATTTTGTGCTTCAAAATGCGCTGCACATTCTCTGTTACAGACAGTTCGGGACTGCAGGCAGGCCAGTCAAGTACCTGTATCCTCTTCCTCCTCAGCCAGGACTTTGTAATATATACAGAATGTAAATTTTGCATTGTTTTGTTGAAGTATGCATGGGTGTCCCTGGAAAAGAAGGCAGCATAATGTGCTCAAAAATCTATGTACATTTCAGCATTAATGGTGCCATCACAGAAATGCAAGTTATCTTAGCCAAGGGCACTGACACAACCCAATACAATGACAGACCTTGGCTTTTGGACTTGTTGCTGGTCTAGAGCACATGGCACCCATTTCTCTTAAAAAATACCTGAAATTTATCTGACCACAGTTCACGTTTTCACTATGTGACGGTCCATCCCAGATGTCTCAGAGTGTAGAGAAGTTGATGCCGCTTCAGGACACTGTTAACATAGGGCTTCCTTTTGACACAGTACAGTTTTAACTGGCATTTGTTGATGTAACTACGTATTGTGGTACTTGACAAAGGTTCGCCAAAGTAGTCCTGAGCCCATGTGGTGATATCGCCCAATCAGCTTAGATGTGCGCCCTTGTCCTTTACACACTGAAATTTCTTCAGATTCCTTGAATCTTTTAATGATGTGATGCACTGTTGAAGATTAAATATCCAAATGTCTTTCTATCTTTCTTTGAGGAACATAGTTTTTAAATATTTCAATAATTTTCTCAGTGTGTTGCAAGTGTTGCAAGAACCAAAATTGGAATATTATTATTATTATTTTTTCAAAATAAACACATATTTAAAAATAATTCAAATAAAATAATGAGGAAAACATTAAATAATCTTTGTTGTATTGTCTGCAATGAAATACAAGTCGAAGTAAATTTAGAAATCTTTACTTTCTTTTTTTATTTGTGCTTTCCAAACTGTCCCAACTTTTTCTGATTTGGGGTTGTAAATGGCTCCAGAGACACTAGAGGAATGGTTAAGGGCAGTGAAGGAAATCTATGGGATGTAAAAAAATAAAGTATAGTCTAAAACTTAGGAGTGGTTTTGATCAGCAATGGAAACAAAAGAATTAGGTGAGATATGAGTAAGAGGTTTATAAATGTCTCTCTTTTCCCCCTTACCTCTCCCTAAAGAGTTTCTCCCCCTTTTTGTTTTTTTATCCGATCTATTCAGGGGGTTTGAAGGTTTTTAAGGTTTTTATTTATTAAGCTTAATTCTTATTGTACTGTAAAATGTGATGGTGCTTCTAAAATATGTACAATTCAAAACTGTGTATTTGTGTTGTAAGTAAATGTTGGATGATACCCTGTCAAATGGGTGGGGGAAGAAAAAAGAAAAAGGTTAAAAGCATAAGGTTATACATTAGAAATGTCCAATACATAATGTTCATGCACATTATAAAGTCAGAATTTTTGAGAACTTTTTTAGCATAGTATGTCCTAGATTACTTCTTTTAGAATTTTTTTTTAAGTAGATGTGTACTTCTTTTTTTGTTTGTTTGTTCCCTATTTCCCTATAAATCAGTAATAAATAAAGTGTAAAATAGATTATGATCAAGACTTTTAATTATAATCACACTGGACTTGAATCAAGTTCAAACTGTAATCTGCCGATTTTCCTGCAGGTGGCCTCATAACTCTGTCTTCCTACAATACTCATAGGGCTTTATTGATTACTCCACAGCACACATAGGTCTATGACAATTTTCAAGTGCTACTTTAGTTGTGAAGCGTTTGGCAACAAACAGTAACGTTACTGTTACAGATAAGACATACAATATTTTTTATGAACTAATTAGATTTAAGATGCTTTTGGGAAACACACCCCTAAGTAATTCCGACTTGTGGCACAATAATTTTTTATTAATAATTTATTTTATTTTATTGTTAATAAGGTTAATTTGTGTATTGACTAATGAAATTATAGATAATTGATTTATTTTATTTCCGATCAACTCCTTTTAGGCTTTAAAGGCCATTCCTGAATGTTGCTTTGAATACAATAATATAATTAAAAATACTACAAAGACTACAATTCACAAAGATATATCTTATGAAAAACACTAGGTCACAGGAGCTGCTCTGTTTGAATAGAACAAACCAGACATATTTCAAAAATTCAAAAATGTAGTTTGCGGTCATATACATATGTCTATATATATATTTTTTTTAAAGCACATCTTCATACCAGGTGTGAATAGGCCCTAAGTGTTTCCCACAAGTCACAGTTTATATATATATATATATATATATATATATATCGCTTCATCTCGGCTGGAGGGACCGGCTCGATTGCATCCTTTGCCAGGAGGACAGCAATCTCCTCGTGCAAGACAGGGGCGGACATAGGCCAGACCCTGGTTTAATACACGCCCCGTAAACCGAATTGAATCGCATAGCCGACTCTGATTGTCCGAATGAGTCATCTCGAAGGGCTGAGCAGCGCTAACCAGGCTGGCAGAGCTAGTGGCATTATTGGTGCAATCGCTGACGCATCAGTGGTGGGGCAGCACAGGATGGGAGAGCTCACCCCGGGAGGCAGCGCATCCCGAGGAAGAGTGGAAGATAAGAGGTTCAGTCTTACCTTCTTCCCAAGAGCACGTGGGCCGGCTGGGAGTGAGAGAGAAAGGAGCCTGTCCTCTGGCACTCTCTGAGCCTGTGGCGAAGAGCACCAACCCTGTGAGCTGAAAGGCATTGCGTCCCATGCTGGCAGCGTTCGGGCTGTCACACCTGAAGAAATAAAAAATTGCTCTTTTATTTAAAATTTGGTAGCCACCAGCCGTGAGGCCAGCAGCCTGGTGTTGTAATGGTGATGATGGTGTCCTTGGCCCTCCATCGAGGAAAGAGCAAACCTCCTCTTCTCCGGGTGGTCCATCTCAGGGACGCTTCGTGGTCTGTTTACCGTCCCAGGGCGCCGGTCGTCCACGGGGTGCTTTACGTTGCCGGTGTAGCGGTCTGGGCCGACGGAGCAGGTCTTGAAGCCGCAGACGGTGGGTCTTGGCAATGACAAGACCGAAGTGGATGGGTCGTCGGTGAGAGGGTCGTTGACTACCCCCATTGCACTTGATTGCTTTTTCACTACTGTGAATTCCTGGGTGAACTCACCCACAACTTTGTCAACGTCACGCATATCTGCCAGGTTTAGCCAGAGGTGGCTATCCTGGACCACTAGTGTGTCATCGTCCTTCCCAGGGCAAGACCCTTGTCTGGTCATAAGTTGATATGAAGACCATTTTCACTGGAGTGGAGCATCTGGCAAAGATCTTATCAAAGCCAAAACCAGATCAACAGATACAAGTGAAATTGTGAAATATTACTGTGAAATTGAGACCACTTTACCAAATCACACAGAGCCATTTAAAATATAGATCCACAAGATACACCATATTGAGAACTTGAACATTCAGTGTGGAGTGTCAGTGACCTGCTCTGGTGGAGAAGGAGAAGTGAAGGTCAGGGAGGGGGGTTCAGGAAGGGTGATTGCTAGAAAGACGAGCGGAGAGAGACGCTACAAAGTGCTTTACCTGCCGACACTGCCTTCTTCTTCCCGGGTTTTGGCACCAGTGTGGTAAAGTTCCTTTGGAGTTTGAAAGAAAAAGGCAGGGTCGGCGATGCATTGGGGATGCGGATCAGGGCCCCTATTTCCATAGCAGAACAACTCTCAGGCCCATGATCCCCACCCCCGCAGTGCCAACATGCTGGCCCAGACTTCTCTGCTGCACCCCCGGGGTAAGCAGGACCAATCGATTGAGCCGGAGAGAGGCCAGACGCTCTGCTCCAGCGGGCTGTGTAGTGCGACGGCTGTATGCTCGTCTGCTCCTCTCCCGTCCACCACTTCCTGGGCACCGGCCTGGGCGGTCCTGGCATTCTGAACCTGGGAACGGGATCAGGGAGAGAGACAGGAGAGAGAAAAGGAGAAACAGCACGGTTGATCTCTGTGTTGGTTAATTCGCTACCTGATGGACCTTGCTACCAGATGGTCCCCAGCCAGCTGGATGGTGACGTTGAGCTCCTCGGGCCAGTGGCACTGGACCCACTCCGATGCCCAGGGAGGGAGGGGGGCGACAAAATGTTCCAGTACCATGGCATCCATGACCTGGTCGACGGTCCGGCCATCCTGCACCAGCCATCTGCGGCAGGCGCGATGGAGATGCTGAGCGAACACAAAGGGCTGGATGATGACTCGCCTTAGGTTTCTGTATTCCAGGAGATCCGGGCAGCTGCTGTGCAGCAATCTGGGCTTCGCCCGACAGCAGGAGTATGATCTTCATCGGCCTGTTGACCCGCCTCCGCCATCTTCTCAAAGAGGTCCAGCAACACCTCTGGCTTGTCCTGCGACCCAATCTTCTGCAACGCGATTGGAGGGTGGGCGGCAGATATCGTGATGGGCCGAATCTCCTGGTTCAGCAGACTCCGGACAAGCTCGTGGTCCTTCCGCTGGGCTTCTACCAGGACACGGAACCTCCGTTCCTGTTCCGCCCGCATGTCTACGAGAGCCTGCTGTTGTTGGTGAAGGCCTGTGAGTACCTGGATCACTTCCCCAAATGGATGTCTTTCCTTCTTCCCGGGTTTCACCACCAGTGTAGTAAAGTTCGTTTGGAGTTTGGAAGAAGAAGGCAGGGTCAGGTAACTCAAAGACTTTATTTCTAATTATTTTACAGGTAGAGCACTCAGTAGCAACTCTCTTTCCACTGGTCTCTATCCTTTTCTCAGCCCGTCATCTCTCTTTTAAAGCATCTCTCCGGCCCTACTTTTTTAGCCGCCGGTCTCCCAACATGCTCTCCACCATTGCGGGCCGTCTGACCACATCCTCCTCTCCACTGGCCTATCTGATTGTAAAATTCCTAATGCAGGTGCTTGACAGTGCTCTCTTCAAATTATTTAAAGCATTAAAGGTGCAGTATGTAAGTTTGACACCCAGTGGTTGAACTAGGTATTGCATTCCTGGAACAAACAAACAAACAAACGCAAGCGCAGGTTGCCAGATCGAGGACCAACAGGAGCGAGTCTGACGATCGAGCCTAAAGGCTGATTTAAAAGGCACCTAGTTTACCCCTTTTTCAAGATTTAAGATAAATCTTTTGTGTCTCCAGAATGTGTCTGTAAAGTTTCAGCTCAAAATAGCCATCAGATTATTTATTATACCTTTGTGTATATTGAACATTTGAGCTGTTTTCACTTTGTAGCTGTTTTGGTGCCTGTGCCTTTAATGCAAATGAGCTGGTTCTCCCTGCCCACCGTTCCCACGTGCGTGTCAGAGCCAAAAAGATTGCTCACTACTGCTATGATGGGTGTAGCTTCTTCTGCTGCGTCTCACGAATAAGCAGCACAGTATCAGACAAGAATGAAGCAGTTCTCCCTGACTACAGTAAGAACTTTACCAACGGTTATTTGATGTATTTGTTGTGGAGTTAATTCAAGCCTTTCTACAACAACGAGTCACACATAATGTCGTTATAAAGTTCGTGTGCATGCACGCACTCACTCTCAAACACACACACACACACGCACGCACACACACACACACACACACACACACACACACACACACACACACACACACACACACGTTTAGCTTTGCACTGTTTTTGCACGGCAAATGTGACAGGATACACGTTAATATCCACTCCTGTATGGACATCTGTTATGTTAATGTACAAAATAAACCTGATTTAAGTCCATGAACCGGGATTAAAGCATTTTATTTTATAATTGTACTGACATGCGGCTGTGGTGAAGAATTACGAAGCGATTTTACTGTCTTTATTACAAACATGCACTGTTTTAGAAACGTTTTAAACTTGTAAAACTCATTCTTGAGGTGCTGCTGAAAACAGAGAGCTAAAGAGATAATTTAATCCCGGTTGCTTTGCGCACGTCTTGTGGATATGATTACACGCGTTACTACGGAGACATGTTAATACGCGGCTGTCAATCAATTCGGTGGGCGGGTAAACCTCACTCCTACGTTAAGTTGCGGTCAGCCTTAAAATGGGAGGGATTTGGATCCTATTTTTAACTTCAGGAAATTTTAAAAAAGAGACTTATTGTGTTTCTATCACCCCAATATGACTGTGGACACACTATACCTGCACACAGTTCTGTTCAAACATCTTACAAAAGAGGATTTTCATCATAGGTGCCCTTTAAGTCCTGTTCTACATAAAAGCAACGGCACGCGATAGAAGGAATATTCTCCATATTAAAAGGAGTTTTTGTTCTAACCAACACCTCGAATTGATAAATTAGAAACAGCTTCTATTTCTTGCAGCTGAACAACAGAAAGCTGACAATGATCACCTCAGGTATACCTCATGTGCTTTATTCAGTGTTAAATACTAACAATGTGAGTTTGAATGCCATTTTACATAATATTTGTTGCCATACTACTGAAAGCAGCAGCAAATAGTTTACCTCAGATCTTGAAAATGAAATAAACCGTTTGTAATTGAACTTTAGAGCTGTGACTCAAAACCAACAAATATCAGTGATTCAGCATCTACAATTAATAATGTTAAAGAGGTTTGTTATGTATTATTAGATTATAAACCTTACCATTTCATGATTGAGTGCATATTCTGCACTTCTGAATGGCTGTTTTTAAGTTTCTGTCATGTTGCGTCTGGTGCAAACAGGCAAATTAATTATCACAGCAAAATCTCATCACATAGCGTGTTGTTAGGACACAAGGTTACAATGTAACCTGCTCACCTAATGTTTACATTTGTAATATTTATATTATTTGCTAATTAATAACAATCCCGTGTGGAACTCTGAATCTGCGTCTCATTTCGGACTCTGCTACTGTCCACCGGAGTTCACATTTCAATCACGGGCGCATGTTTGAGAGTCTTTCTGAATGAATACGCGGTTTTCCAACAAGGCAACCCGTGATACTGAAATATAATTGGCTAAAGTGGCATTGGGTGGGTTAAAAGAACCAAAACAAAGACAGCATTCCGACACATAACGGACGTTTTCAAAGCAGAATATCTGACTTTAGCATTGTTTTTCAGATAAACAATAATGTTCACTTGGTATGTTTCTTAAATATCTGCAAACATATTATGGTATTTTTATGTTTTAGAAGAGTCAAAAACTTACATACAGCACCTTTAACCTGAGTATCAGAATCTTTAACCTGACCTTTCAATAAGTCATAGAGTGGCTGAGCAATTGAGGCATGGTCTTCAAAGGTCTACAGCAGGAGTTCTCAATGTCTACATTAAAAGGTCCAAATCAGAATTGTTATTAAGGTCAAAGGTCTGCAACAATTTATATTACATAACTTGTTTTTAATAAACATCCATAACATGCATCACAAGTCAACACTATTTATTTTTCTTCAAATAAAGTGGCATTTGCATTCAAAACACATTAAATACAATGCAAATGTGCCAAACCACTAATAACCATAATGTCCTTGTTACGTACGTAACCCACGTTCCCCGAATAGGGAACGGAGACATGCATCTGGTAACAGACTATGGGAGTACGACAGACGACCAATCACTCTGAAGAGTAAGAAAACAGGCCAATGAAATGCCAAAATGAATTGGCAGAGCTCTGCTCCACAGCTGGCAGTGATGAGCCATTAGTGCTATATAAGCTGCCCGCTGAGGAGTGAGCATCAGAATTTGCCTGCTGAAAAGCCAATCACTCAGCTAACAGCTGGAGACTCAGCTGCTGTGGCAGTGGAGACGCAAGTCTCCGTTCCCTATTCAGGGAACATGGGTTACGTACGTAACCAGGACATTCCCCTTCATACGGGAACTTCAACGTGAATCTGGTAACAGACTATGGGAGACTGTATGGAAAACGCCACAGCAGCTAAGCCCGTCACGCTCCTGATGTGAAGTTTGCGCAAGAGCGCAACCTTCCAACGTCCCCTAGGCCCTTAATTACCATTACATGGGAATAATTACAATTTAGATCAGGGGTCGTAAATGTGCTTTTACCTAGCTAATATAGTCTAGGGATTTTAGAAATACGACAGTACGTTGGGAAAGCGTGCCAGTCCCCGAAGGGGGAGGACGCTGCGGAGACCACCTGCTACCCAAGAGGGGAGACTTGATGGTAATAGAGCATATGGACTAGCCCTGATGACGGGGAGTACTACATACGATAAGCTGGTTAGCGGGTAGGAAAGACACGGGTCCGCCTGGTCAGGGGGAACACTCTGTGGGCAAAATAAACATATGGGATCCCCATAGGGGACCGCGCATAGCTGCCACCGAACCTCAGCATGTGGGTATACCAAGAGTGGGCATACCAGACATCACACTGAGCCAGGCACCCGGCTCCTCCGCTGAGTTGGGTGCTGGGGGCCTCGGAGGAATTCTCTAGGGTTCGCCAAGCGGGAAACTTACTAGCAGAATAGAAAAAGTGCACGTATCTCCGGGTTAGGGAGCATGGCGCAGCAAGCGTTTTTGACACCGAGCTTAATTTCCTCCCGATTGACCGGAGTGACCCAGTAATCGGGAGGAAACCGACTCCACTCGAGGATTATAAAATCTCGTGAATGTGTTAGGTGTCGCCCAGCCTGCAGCTCTGCATAATCTGTTAAGAGGCGCTGCATACTCACGCCGAAAAGGAGGCACCGCTTTTTTTTTTTTTAAGTGTGCTCTCTCTCCCGGGGGACACAGCTTGCCCTGGCACATGAGACGAGAGCAAAGGCATAACTATAAAATGGACCAACCTCTGCTTTGATACGGCACTTCCCTTCTGCCGATCATAACAGAAAAGAGCTGTCTAAAGACGTATGCTCTACGTGTCACATTAAGCGCAGTGCACGGACATACAATAAAAGGGCTGGGTCCGCCTCCTCCGCAGACAGCCCTTGCAGGCTCACTACCACTTTTAATATTAAAAGGGGTGGTAGGAACCTTGGCACAAGCTAAACCGGGGTCTCAGGTAAACGTGAGAGCAGGCCGGTCCATATTCCTGGCATGATTCGCTGACCGAAAATGCCACCGGAATCCTAACCCTCCTGACTGATACCAACGCGACCAGCAGAGCTGCCTTCATGGACAGAAAACTTATAGATACTGAGTCGAGTGGCTCAACAGACCTAACCATAACCGCTGGGGCTAGAGAGATCCCGAGAGGGCAAGAGAGGGGGGCGGGTATGGAATTAACCATCTCGCCCACGCACCTCTGAGGAACCGGCTGATAAGGTTATGCTTTCCCAGCGCGCTACCACAGAGAGCGGGGATGGCAGCACGCCAAACCTTCAGTGTGGAGGGTGACAGCCTGCGCTCCAGTTATCCTGAAAGAAGAAAACACAACACTAATCTGGCATGTCCAGGGTTCTTCTCAGAGAGAAGAGCTCCACACAATGAATAGACTTCCCTACAGGTCATAGGGTTGCCTATACAGGGTGCTCTAGCCTGAGTGACGGTGTTAACAATCTACTGATAGGTCACCTAAGTCCACCGCGCTCTGTCTAGAAACCCTCAATGAGGGTTGCAGAACGGTGCGCGGGTGCCAGAGGGTGCCCGTCTCAGAAAAAGGAGTACTTCTTCCGGGGAATTCGTCAGGGAGGGCCATCACGAGGAGTGTGAGTCTGGAAACTCGGGTCCGATTGGGCCAAGGAGGCGCAACGAGCGAGACCCGCACCTCGTCTCCCCGACCTTGCACAGAGTCTGTGCGCGCAGGCTCACTAGGGAAAAACACATATTGCGTAAACCCGGGGCCAGCTGAGAGCCAGCGCATCCGTGCAGAGCAGGGAAAGCAGCTGGCGAAGGACCACTCGGGAGAAGCGGCAGGATGTCCTGGGCCTCTCTGAAGCGTGCCCATAACAGCTGGACTGTGCCGGGGTGGAGTCTCCATTCTCCCAGAAATGTAACTGTCGTGAGAGCATGTAAGCTGGCACGGTAGAGCTCGTATGGGATATGAACGGCGCAGCTATTAAGCCGCATGACTCCGGAGGAGCAGATGGCGAGCGAGCTGAGACATGCGGCGGTAGCGCACATCAGCCAAACGGTTGATGTGCGCTATCGCAGCCATGCTGACCATCCTAACCAACACGTGTGTCCCCTCTCCTACTGGTAGGAACCGGCGGAGAGCAAGAAACACTGCCAACAACTCCAGGCAATTGAATGCCAACGCAACCGAAGTTGGACACTTGTTCTAAGGGCACCCAGGCCCGTAGAAGGCAAGGTCCATCCAGGGGCTGAAGGTGCGGAGACACAGCGTAGTGATGGACACCCGGTGCGTCTCCGCGCGCCATGCCCATCTGAGGACCTGATTGCGAAACCAGCGCTGAAGTGGTTTCATATGAACAATTGAGCGGCGTGATAGCGGCTACAAAATGTCATATGCCCCAGGAGCCTCTGAAAAACTTCAGTGAAACCAATATAACTGCCGATAACGAACCACTATTAAATGGACAGGGCAGCACTAGCCCAGCGCGCTAAAAGCGCACCGTGATGGAGACCGGGTCCAGCTCCAACCCGAGATGAGAGAAGCTCTGCCCGGGGGAGAGCTTGCTCATTCTCGGTTGACCCGAAACCCCAACAGGCCGAGGTGCCAGAGCACCAGGTCCCTATGCATAATCGACTAATTCAAAGGTCTGAAAAAATTTTACCCAGTCAATGAATAATCAAAAATGCAGATGCGCGTGCGCCAAAAAGGCACAGGCCATCCTCCACGCATGGAACAGGGAGAGCCCGAAGGGGAGGACCATTTACTGCCATGCTCGGGCCGCGTCGCACACCGGTAAAAACACGGTTGTTAGGAGGGAGAGAGCGAGACATGGAGTGAGCGTCCTTCAGGTCTATAGCTGCAACCAATCCCGTGGACGGACGCACTAGGGCATGCGTTTCTGCATTAGCATCCTGATCAGCATCCTGAACAGATGACAGATCAAAACGTGCAGATAGGATTGGTATAACTCACCGCTCTCTGGGTACGATGAAGTGGGGGCGTAAACCCACTCTTCATCTCGGCTGGAGGGACCGGCTCGATTGTATCCTTCGCCAGGAGGATAACAATCTTCTCACGCGAGACAGGGGTGGCATAGCGATGATAGCTTAAATACACACCCGTGAACTCGGGAGGCCAACAGCGCGTTGAAACGCATAGCCGAGTCTGACCATCCGTGTGAGCTACTACGACGGGCTGAGCAGCGCTAACCAGGCTGACAGAGTCCGAACGAGCAGCATCACCGGAACGATCGCTGACGTACCCGCGGAGGGGCAGCTTTGGGATGGGGAGTGCTCACCCCGGAAAGCAGAGCGTCCCAAGTAAGAACTGAAAATAAGAGATTGACTCTTACCTTCCTCCCAGGATCCCGCAGAGAGGCTGGAGGTGCGAGAAAGGAGCTCATCCCCTGGCGCCCTCAAAGCCTGTGGCGAAGTGCACCAAAGCTGAGAGCTGGAAGGCAGTGCGTCCCATGCTGGCAGCAATTGGGCTTCCACACCCAGAGGGAGGAAAAGCCGCTCTTTTCGGATCGCTACATTAGTTCGCGGGGGAACCCCAGCTCTCCACCGGGGAAAGAACGGTTCTCCTCCTCTCCAAGTGGCCCACCTTAGGTTCGCTTCGCGGTCCGATTGCCGGACTTTACAGCGACCTATGACAGGAGCGTCAACTTCCTGCGGGGAGGCTCGGCGCGTTCACTAGCCAGTGTAACAAGCTGTGACGTCGGAGCATTTTGGAGCCGCGGGAAGAGCGCTCTCGGCGAGGAACAGCCAGCGCGGACGGGTCTGGTGGGGGAGCAGTTTTCCGAGCCCACCAGGAAATGACCTGCTCTATCGTGCATGGCTGATATCTCACCACCGAGGACTCCTGGGTAAAGTCCCCGACAGTGTCACCGAGTAGGCCTGCCTGGGATATGGGCACACCAAGAAAGCGTACTTTGTTGGCGCGGCGCATATCTGCTAGGGTAAGCCAAGGGTGGCATTTCTGGACCACTGTGTGGCCATCGTCCTCCCCAGGGCACGGGCGGCCGACTTGAAGGTCATGAGAGCATAGTCGACCACCGTGCGGTGCTTACGCATAAGCCTGGGGAAGAACCACCCCTGTGCAGCACAGCAGGTGCCGTGGTGCAGGGCAGAAGCGGCATGGCCCGCAACGGTGTGGGCTCTGGCCATGAGAGACACAGAAAACCCACCCGCTTTGGACGGGGGTCTCAGCTTACCCCTCCAGGTGGCGGCGCCAACCACATGAGGAATAGCTTCGTACCCACTGACCCATCATGGGAGGTGAAGGCGGAAGCGCACGAAGACCGGGCGTAGAAAAAATGCCCTCTATGCCAGTGTGCTCTCGCTGTGCGCCCCTGGGAAGAAGTGGACGGGAGCTGAAAGATTCATCTTACATCAGCACGCACGCCACACCACTAGTCGGTCCGGCGGTGAGACTGGGGGACAAGCCATCTCCAGCCACACCACCGAAGCAGCCCAGGAAGCGCAGCCATCATGTCTGATTCGAGAACCGTGACTACGCATTGCACCCCGTAGGATGGAAGCGAGCCCGGTCTGTCATCTGAGCATGACAGCTCGCCCTCCGATGTCGCGATGGACATCTGATCTCCGGTGTCATCAAGCGGAGGTGCGGGCATCCTGGGGGATGAACAGCACAACCACTCGAAGCTTGGATGGAGTGCGCTGTGGAGGAGTGGGGGGTCTGCGGGCCCGGAGGCGACGGATAAACCCCCACTGTAATGCTCAGATCTGCCCGCGTGCTAACCGCTTTCACGGGGAGCAACGGGGGTGGCTTGGAAGCCACAATCTCAGCTGTGCAACAGCCATGCCCTCACAGTGAGAGCATGAGCTGTCCGCGAGCACCGCATCGACATGCTGGACCCCCAGACCTGTGATGCGATACCCGTGCCCATCATCCGGAGATAGGAACCACCGCATCCAGAAACGCACAGTTGAAAAAGACGTGTTGATTGACTGTGTTGCTCTCTTAGGGAATCTGCTCTTTTAATGGAAACTGCTCTTTTGTGCACACCAGCAAAACGCCCAGGGGACAGGAAGCCAGGATCGACCGCCGCTGTTGCGTCATCTCCCGCACTGGTGAGTAAACTGGTTTCAGTCTTGAAATCAGGTTGGCAGATAGAGTGTCTTCAGTCTCGTGAGAGGCTCTGAAGTAATTAAATTCTGATGCTCACTCCTCAGCGGGCAGCTTATATAGCACTAATGGCTCATCACTGCCAGCTGTGGAGCAGAGCTCTGCCAATTCATTTTGGCATTTTATTGGCCCGTTTTCTTACTCTTCAGAGTGATTGGTCATCTGACGTACTCCCATAGTCTGTTACAAGACGCACGTATGAAGGGGAACTGCGTATCTCAGAGATGCAATGTCAGACACAATGCACTCAATGGAGCTAGTGACGTCACGGTGAGGGGTAGGGTTAGGGATGGGGTTAGGTGTGGGCATTAAAAAGCATTGCATGCAGCTCAGATTGCAACTGCACCAGGTCTGCATCCCTCTCCAAAAAAGGTGAAAAATACAAAAGGTGTGTAATGAAAACTTTAAGTGTTGTAGTTTGTTGTTCTTATACAGTGCATCCGGAAAGTATTCATAGCGCTTCACTTTTTCCACAATTTTTTATGCTACAGCCTTATTCCAAAATGGATTAAATTCATTTATTTCCTTAAAATTCTACACACAGTACCCGATGATGACAATGTGAAAAAAGATTTTTTGAAAATGTTGCAAATTTATAAAAAAAAAATGTTTATAAAAATAAATAAATAAAAATCACATGTATATAAGTATTCAGAGCCTTTGCTCAATGCTTTGTTGATGCACCTTTGGCAGCAATTACAGCCTCAAGTCTTTTTGAATATGATGCCACAAGCTTGGCACACCTGTCTTTGGAAATTTTTGCCCATTCCTCATTGCACTACCTCTCAAGCTCTATCAGGTTGGATGGGAAGCGACGGTGTACAGCCATTTTCAGATCTCTCCAGAGATGTTCAATAGGATTTAGGTCTGGGCTCTGGCTGGCCCACTCAAGGACATTCACAGAGTTGTTGTGAAGCCACTCCATTGATATTTTGGCAGTGTGCTTTGGGTCGTTGTCCTGCTAGAAAATGAACTGTCACCCCAGTCTGAGGTCAAGAGCACTCTGAAGCAGGTTTTCATTCAGGTTTTCATTCAGGGCTGTCTCTGTACATTGCTGCATTCATCTTTCTCTCTATCCTGACTAGTCTTGCAGTTCCTGCTGCTGAAAAATATCCCCACAGCATGATGCTGCCACCACCATGCTTCACTGTAGGGATGATATTAGCCTGGTGATGAACGATGCCTGGTTTTCTCCAAACGTAACGCCTGGCATTCCCTCCAAAGAGTTCAATTTTAGTCTCATCAGACCAGAAAATTTTGTTTCAGATGCCTTTTGGCAAATTCCAGGTGGTCTGCTATGTGCCCTTTACTAAGGAGTGGCTTCCGTCTGGCCACTCTACCATACAGGCCTAATTGGTGGATTGCTGCACAGATGGTTGTCCTACTGTAAGGTTCTCCTCTCTCCACAGAAGAACGCTGGAGCTCAGACAGAGTGACCATCGGGTTATTGATCACCTCCCTGACTAAGGCCCTTCTCCCCGATCACTCAGCTTAGATGGCCGGCCAGTTCTAGGAATAGTACTGGTGGTTCCAAACATCTTCTGCTTACGGATGATGGAGGCCACTGTGCTCATTGGAACTTTCAGAGAAGCAGAAATTTTTCTGTAACCTTCCCCAGCTTTGTGCCTCGAGACAATCCTGTCTCGGAGGTCTACAAACAATTCCTTTGTCTTCATGCTTGGTTTGTGCTTTGACATGCACTGTCAACCCTGGGACCTTATATAGACAGGTGTATGCCTTTTCAAATCATGTCCAATCAACTGAATTTACCACAGGTGAACTCCGATTGAGCTGCTGAAACATCTCAAGAATGTTCAGTGGAAACAGAATGTACCTGACCTCAATTTAGAGCTTCACGGCAAAGGCTGTGAATACTTATGTACATGTGATTTTTCAGGTTTTTTATTTTTAATAAATTTGCAACAATTTCAAAAATCGTTTTTCATGTTGTCATTGTGGGGTATTGTTAGCCTGCTCGATCATGTGAAGCCTCGACACCGGAGTCCAGACTTTGAGAAGCCCTGGTCTACAGTAACCTGCTGTTGTCGTAGTTCTCGGTCTTTCCATTAATTAACCATGATCAGTCAATACCAGAAGATAGCCCTTTTTTTTACATAATAAAGCCGAAAAAGTCCAGAGCAATATGAAGTCTCTCCCGGACATTCTGAAGCTACGTTTACACTGCAGACAAATGTGGTCCAAATCTGTTTTTTTTTTTGCCCACATATGACATTTTTGTCATGACAGTGTGAACAGCTTAAACCGCATTGAATATGATCTTTTCAATTTTGATTTGTGCCACTTTCATATGTGGTATTAAATCAGTTACAGATCTGATGTTTTGCAATCGGACTGCAGTGTGAATGGTTGTGTAGGAATTTATGTGACTTTTACATAATTTTTGATCGACACACATCATTATTCTGTACTGGTTTATGCTGCAAACATCCTGTACTCCTCAGCGGCATAGAATAACACATCGGGCAAATACTTTACCTCAAAAATTTAAAGTTGTTTATTTTGAATGTTGTTATGTTTGAATGACAACTGGCGCTCGTTAATGAAACATTAACCATTAGCCTGTAACTCAAAAAAAGGATTGTTCATTTAGATTTAAAATACCACCATAGTAAAGATGCACATATAAAAATAATAAAATACATAGGCCTACATGAAATTAACAAAACCAAATATGAAAGAAAAACTGTGTGACAAATCTTGCAGGTTAATTCTTTTTTTTGTTACTTTTTTCATTAAGGACAAAATTGTAAACAATATAATTTTCAACCGATGAACCAGGCATGAGCCCTGCCTTCACAGTTCAGTTTGTGGCTGCTCATTAACCCTTGATGAGTTCATCACACCGGTGGTCAGAGAGACGCACACAGCACTTGTCATAAATGGTTTCAAACACTTAAATGCAAAATAGAACCAGCAAAACAACCACTTACAGTTCATAAAAAAAACACAGTGGTTGTCTGTGAAAATGGCAATAATCATATTAAACATAATCTGACAACGTGCTTTATTCACTCCATACACTATACACATGTATGTGCTGTGCATAGTTGTACTTTTGTGCATGCGGGTCAGTTTAGCACCATGATCTGTTCACACTGGAAATCTGATATTGGCCACATTTATAACAACAATGTGCAAAAAAATCAGATCTGAGAAAAAATCTGATTTGAGCACTAAGCCTCGCAGTGTGAACGTACCCTGAATTGTCTCTGTTCTGTGCACTCTTTATACAGTTTTTCTTCCCCCACCTCTAGTTTTAACTGTGACCATCTTAGGATGTTTTCTTTTTACTGAGAGTTTATTATATCTCTGGTACACTTCTCATGAAGTTTGCATCTTTACTGCACACTACTGCATACTTTTAAAGAATAAAAAAAATCTTCTTCACTGTTCCTAAGAATGATCGGAGTGTTTTAATGGTAGTAGGCGGAGGTATTACTTTGACTGAAGTTGCTTGATCCTGTGTAATGGATCTATTTCCTGTACCAATTGTTTGACTCAGATATGTGACTTGGTTTTTAGCAATTTGAGCTTTGTGAAAATTGCATGTGTCCTTATATATATAATAGTCCTAGACCAATAGCAAATACTCCAACAATGCAATGCAAAAATTCAGTTTTATGTACCTTATGATCTGTCGAGGCAATCAAAATATCATTAACATACTGAATCATAGTTGACTGTTTGACTGGACATTCTGGATCACACAAATCATGTCTGACAGCTTGATGGTATATAGTTGGGTACAGGGCTTGACGTAAACCTTTTTGATCACCAGCCACTTTGGTTAGTAGATTTCCAACATAACTAACCACTCACCATTTTCATTAGCCACAATTTTGTTGTTGGAAAAATATATTTTATATGCATAAATTTGACTTTGACATGCTAAAATGACTTGATTTAGATTTTGTGTTATGTCCACATGCATTTAACTTTTTTGTGTGTTGTGTATGACCTTGCTCAATGTGCATGAGCAAATGGGTTGTGGTTTCATAGTGTCGCACTGCAATTAGTTTTTATTTCACATGACTTTTCAGGGCTCAAAATTAAGGATTTACCAAATTTATCTCAGACCACACCAAAAATAAATAATAATTTCTTAGCCATAAATTTAAATAATGTGTCAAAACAAGCAAAATATAGCTGTATACATACACTTTTTATTTATTAAATTTTTTTTGGACATTTTAAAAATAATTATTGTCATGTATCTAAAACAATGCACAGTCTGTGTCCTGGCTAAAGGTCTCAGATCACCAGTTAACTAAATGGAGAGTTAATCTCCTATTAAAAGTAATCTCATTGTAAAAATATAATTAAACCATATTAACAAAAATAACTATAAGCGAAAGAAAGCAGGTGAAAAACACTGTGTGTGATAATGAAAGGATGGTCACGTTAACGTTAGGCCTGTTCATAATCTGTTCAAAGAATGGTGAAAGTGAAAGCAGTAACCGCTGCTGCTTACAAAAAGACATTTTTTTAAAAATCTGGAGCTGTTGAAAGCAGGAGAACTGTGGGTGCATGAGCATCACCTTTTGTCAAGTCTATTTCAAAGAGAACCGATCGCACCAGTTGAGTTGCCAGGCACGGTTGCTTCGTGGAAGGAAACAGGAGCGCGCACGCTTTTTAAACAGTTGCACGCATTACATCTCCTGTGCTCGCGAGTTATTATCCTCTCATTCAGTATTCACCTGCTTTCTTTTGCTCGCTCAAAAGCGAGCAGTCCTTTGTCAGTCCTGCTGCTTCTCAATTCTATGATCACATTTGCACGCATAATGGGCCATCTTTATTGTCGAATTACAATTTAAAAATTATTTCCAACCAGCCAAAGTGGCTAGTGGGAGTGACTGTCTTACCCGCCACAGCTGAAATCTACCCGCATTTGGCGGGTTGGCGGGTGTTAATGTCAAGCCCTGGTTGGGTATTTTTGAAATCCCTGTGGCAACAGTGTCCACTGGTGTTGCTCAAAGTCAGATGTGAAAGCTAACCATATCTGGAGTGCAAGGGTGCAAAAAAAAATCCATTAGACATCAATTACTGTTAAAATGTTACAATTTAATAGTAAACCATTACAAATTGTAGATAGATCTGCTACTAATGGGGTGATTTTATCAATATGTTTATTGGCCACTATGTAGTCAATGGTGACTCTCCATGTCCCATTGGCTTTCTTTATGGGCCAAATGGGTGGGTTACAGGTAATGTTGGTTTTAACTAGCACTCCTTGCTTCAGTAGTTTTTCTACAATATGTTTGACTCCCTGTATAGCTTCCTTACTGATTGGATATAGTTTGGTAACAGGAGGTGGAGTTCCTGTCAATTTAACTGGTTCTATACCAGTTCACTGGTTCAATCATCCTTGCCGTTTCAGTCAAATTGGATTATTTTGCAAGAAAGCATACTCAGGAGTGATTGCATTATCATTATAAACTTTTGCTGAAGAAATTTTTATGCTAGCGGTTTCTGAGGACATGTGTAAAGTTAGTTGTACTTGTCTTAGTATATCCATGCCTAGAATTGCATCTGTATTTAATGGAGCACAAATCAATTTTGTTGTCAGAGTTTTTGGGCCAAATTGTATCTCTATGGGTAGGGTTTTGTACAAAACAGATTCTTCCCCTATTACACCATTTAAAGAAAGTTTAGTTTTCTTGTATGGGATGTTTACATTTTTAGCCAATTTCATAGGATTTACTGTGATTTATGCACCTGTTTCAAGCAAAAAGTCAATGTCTTTCTCTTGTATGCTACCATTCAGAAAAAAATATTTTGTCATTGTGTTGGATTACAGGGCAAATATAGTTACTCACAGCCCCAACATTTAGTTTTTTTTTCCTGTTCTTGTTGTGCTCTTAGAAGAGCCTATGCAAACGGTCATAACGTTGCCTTAGACACTGGCAGGCTGATAAGAAACAGAATTATGCACAGCATGTCTTTTACCATCTTTCAACTTTTTCCTACACTCTTTCTCCCAGTGTCCTAATTTCCCACAGTAGTTGAATTTGCCTTATCTTTTAAGCCACCAATTGTCTTGTTTCTTTGTGCTAAATGTAGTTGCTGCTACTCTCACTTTTGCTTTAACATCAGCATCTCTTTCCCATGGAGCTAACTTGTCTAGGTTACTTCTGAGAGTATTGTTATACCAAGTAAGATCTCTAAATGGCAATGCTTTTCTGTACTCAGATACAAGGCCATCTGACCAGATGCGAACTAGTCGTCCTTTGTTATATAATACACTTTTAGAGTTCTCAACAGTTCCACTGTAAGTTATGGCTGACTGACAAAACCTCTCAGTGAATTTGTTTACATATTATTCTTTCTTTTGAGCACAGTTAGTGACTCTAGACCATTTATTTTGGGTTCCATATTATTTTTTAGAGTTTTCAAAATTTCCTCTCTCAAATCACCTTTGCTGGCATGTCGCAGATCAGAAATGACAGCAGATCCAAAATTGTTGAGTTCAGATTCTGTTAGAATATGAGACATGTCATAGAGACGCATTTTGCTGATCGGTCTCTATTCTAAACTCAGAAAAAATTGTACGGGCTGAAGGTAAACTCTGAGACATTCTTTCTATATCTTTAGGTCCTAGTGCTTTAGCAACAGTTTGAACTCAGACAACAGAAGCATTGGGAGAATCATTTTCAGTTTCCTCAATTCCCTGAGATCTTCTCCTAGAACCACAAACATTCATTGACTCTACAGGCACATCTGTTTTAAAGAAAGTTTGTAAGTCAGGATAAATATTATCAGGCTTACTGATTTCTTCCACATCAGCCATAGCTGAAGCTTTGTTGTGGTTCAGTTTCTTTGTCAAAGATGCTACTCTGGCATGGAGCTCTTTGTTCTGCTCCTCTAGCTCTGAGTTGGCTTTGCTTATTGTGTGGCTAGGAATAAAGTAAATTACTTGTGGCCGCAGATAATGCCTTTTACATTGTTCTTGTGAATACTTGCACCTAGTAATTTTTTACATCCATCTATAGACCAAGTCTTGTCTGGATGGATCTCAAATTTCTGAGTTAGTCCTTGTCTAACTTTCTCAGTGACTATTAGGTCCATCTGCACTCCTAACATTGATTTAAATTCCTTATCTAACCACAAAGGAGATGCAAGACCACTTTTTTTTTTCATTTGTGGGGATCAGTCTAGCATTCTTCTTAAACATTTTGTGAGTTTATTGGTTACCACACAAACAAAACACTAAAACTTCTCTGATCGACAAGACTTTATCTTTGTTAACACAGTTATCCTTCCCTGGCAAAGCAGAGAACAAACAAAATTGCACTTCACGCTAAAAACAAAACAAAATGATAACAAATATTAAGATGCAATGTTAATCTTCCCTCCTTCAACAGAGGATAACAGATTTTAGAACAAAATGCTAAACTTCTCTGCCTGAAAACAGAGGATTACTTGGTATTACAAAAGATAACTTTCATCTCTAGAAAAAATAAATGAATAAAAATTGAGAATAACTTAGCTAACAAAATTCACAGCTGTCTGTAACTCTTATCTGACGGCGCAGAAGGTAACCAAATGTTCTAGTCTGTATGGTTATTTTTATAGAGTGAAAACTCACCAAATCGTGGTTGAGCTGAAAAGATTCAGTCTGGAGTGAAGTCTGATTTTTGTTGAGCTTGATGTTTCAATCTGGATTCAGGTAGATTCAACATCCATCTGGGTCTCAGTCACCAAAATGTTGAGAATATGTGACCTCAGCTGTTTCACTTCAAATTGCCATTGAGCTAGAAAGATTCCATCTGGAGTGAAGTCTGAAGTTGCATTATTATATAGATATCATCATGCAATAGTCAAATTGCAAATAATCATTCTGCGATATTAACGACTGTTTGCGTAGCTTCTCGGTGAACTACGGCCCTTTGCAGTAAACGTTGTTATTGTAAAGCATGTGCAAATACCACATATAATGACGTTTTTATTCAAAAGTTACTTTATAGCTTCAGTCAAGTGTTTGAATTAAGTCCTTCGTGAATTATGTGTCTTCTTACACAGAATAAAGCATGCAACATATTTTTATATTAGCATTCTAAGCAGTGACAAATTGCATACATTATTATGAGAAAAACTATAAGAAGAACTTGGATAAACCATATCTTGTTGTGGTCATGTGTTTATTAATCCAGTTGAATCAAGTGAAAGCGTTGTATCTTATGCTTATCCTATGCTAAAAAGAGTTACAGTAGACTGGAATTTTCCAGGAATTTCCTGGAAAAAAAAATCATTTTCTTTAGTTTTGTTGCCATAATTTTCTCTTCTTACTTCATAATTTGACTTCTTATAATTTTCTATGGACAAGTGCAAATTTCTAATCTCGTGCATGAGGACGCTCCCTGATAATGATTCAAATTTACTAACAGAAGAATGAGTGTTGTGAATTAGGCAGAAAGTTTTTGTGAGATGTTCAAATGTGAGTATAAATATAAAAAATCTCATACACCCATTTCAAGTCAACAATTCTGCTAGACTTCCATTTCATACACCGTACATGACATTGAATCAAACATATTCCCTTACCTGTTGTCTAGTTGTGTTTATGTTTGTTCGTCTTGTCTCTTAGATCTTCCGGGCTGTGCCATGATGGCTATGGGAGGCAAAAGGGACTGAAAAGTTCAACGTGATATTTATTAAATTCATTTAAATTCAATTCAAGTTTTTTTGTATAGCGCTTTTTACAATAATTATTGTTTCAAAGCAGCTTTACAAAAGGTGCACATTATTGCATTACAATCAAATTAAGTGAAAGTTACAATCAAATATAAGTTATACGTCCTTGAGGTCCTCGATGGTTGGCATCATCTCTTCACTGGTCTTGGATCCCATCAATGGCTCTCTAGAGGCCTCGGGATGAGTATCCCCAGGTGGAAATAGAGAGCAAAGAAAATAATGAGTGTAGCTGCTGTTTATAATGTATTTGAACAATATATATTAAATATCAATGCAAAAAATTAAGTGCTATAAATGAAAACATACACATTTTGTGCCAAATTAAAATTCGACATCTTTTGCAATGTTTATTGGGTGTAATGCATAACAATAAAAAGACAGAAAATAATTACACATTTCTTTACTTCATGTAAACATATTGCAATAATAATAATAATAATAATAATAATATTAATAATAATGATGATGATGATGATGATGATTATTATTATTATAATAATAATAATAATAATAATAATAATAATAATAATAATAATAATAATAATAATCTATTTGTCTTCTAAATTAGTGAAGCTGAGTGCTGTTTGTGGCTGGATGGCCATATGGTTGCTCAGGTCATTTTAGTGGTTTATGTTTAGTTCAATGTTCTGGGCTCCTTGCATTCTGCCTCCAACTGAAATTACCCAACTGAAAATTATAATTGATTTTGCTTTGTAGTTTCATTTAAATACACCCACACCACTAGACACACATGCATAAACACACAACAGTACACCTATAGCAGACACACACTTGTGTCACTTCCAGACACAATAGGGATGAGACAGCTCTAATTATTGTAATGTATCAATTTATGTAATTATAACTGCAACTTTCACAGTGGTGGTAGAACATTGTTTTCAATTGGGATCTTTTCTTTTTCAAACATCTCATTTTATGAGGCCTTTGGGTAACATCTTCACCATACAGGCTGATGGTCATATGTTGCGTTCTGGAAGTGAAGCTGTGAAGAACTGAGGTGTTAGAACAGCTGGCATGTGCCATGTTGAGACCTCACATCCATCTCCAGAGGAAACTGAACACGGATGGGGTCCAGGCCTCCGTGGACACCTGATGTTCCACTAATTGGCCACAAGTGTGACTCTGCTGGCAGGGCTTTGAGGCATCATAGACAAGCAGATATTAAGTAGAACACATTTCGTCTTATTACCGAAAGTGGATTTTGCATGAAAAGCAAAGGTACGATTTGATTAAATTATTTTCTGTGCTTAATGGAAACCGTTACCTGTGTAAAAGCATCCATTACTCCACTCAAGGGCTTCGAGGCTGTTTACAAAAAAGCTGTTCCACCTCCCCACCTGCTTAAAGACAAAAACACTGTGAATCTCAGAGCTTGTTGTGTGCTCTTAAAATATTAGAGGATATTCTCATAAGTGCTTTTAATGAAATAGAAATTGCTAAACAAGAAATACAGAATCCCATCCTCTCTTCCAGTCCCTGATCTTGTTCTAAATGTGTCAGGGTGAAAATGTTTGTATTGCTTACCATACGTACAACATTAATTTGGTCACATGGAACATCTTAGCCAATTAGCCAATCGGCTTTTAGTCTCCTTCCCTGCATACTGCCATAGAGTCAGCATTAGCGTTGTGTTTTTTAGACTAAAGGTTTCAGGTTTGCCTTCAATAGGCTTTGTTCCTGCTCTCAGAGTTCTGAACACCTGGCACACCTAATAAGCACTTGTGTAAAGACACTCACCAATCCTAAGACTTCAGACTTTATTTCGAAAATGTAAAAAATAAAATAAATAAATACAATACCCCTTGATAAATCAGGGACTAAGCCGAAGGAAAGTGAATGAACAAATACATACAATTGATAACTCAATACAAAACAAATTCAACTCATACATGTCCAAAAAAGAATTGGAGGAAGCATATGCTTATTTAATCCTACTCCTTCTCTACTCTACACCAATGATAAATAACAGTCCATAACAATAATAATAATAACAACCCATAACAATAAATAATAATCCACAACAATAATCATCAAATTAAACCCATCATTTTGTCATCTCATTCTTTTCTAGTTTTCTTTTCTAATTTTTTCGAACTAAATAAACAGTAGAAACAGCAATCAAATCTGTTTGACTTCTTCCATATACATTCTGAAAAATGCTGCTTATACTGCTTTTTGAAGTGGGTTACAGTTGAACACTGTTTGAGCTCCAGATTCAATCTGTTCCACAATTTCGGTGCCCACACCGAAATGCTAAATCCTCTTAATGTTGTATGAACAAAAGGATGTTTAAAGTTACATTCTCTCCTAAAATTATATCTCCCTTCTCCATTAATATACAATTTTTGAATATTAAGAGGAAGTAACCTATTCTTGCTTTATACATTATTTGTGCTGTTTGAAATCAATACATTTTAACATTTTAGATTTTTTAAATATTAATGAAAATGTGTGATCTTTATAACCTGTTTTGTGATCTATCCATATTGTTTTTTTTTTTGCAACTTAGATAATGGTGAAAGGGCAACACAGTGGCTCAGTGGTTAGCACTGTCACCTCACAGCAAGAAGGTCACTGGTTCGAGTCCCGGCTGGGTCAGTTGTCATTTTGTGTGGAGTTTGCATGTTCTCCCTGTGTTTGCGTGGGTTTCCTCGCACAGTCCAAAGACATGCGCTATAGGTGAATTAAATACACTAAATTGGCTGTAGTGTATGTGTGTGAATGAGTGTGTATGGATGTTTCCCAGTACTGAGTTGCAGCTGGAAGGGCATCCGTTGTGTAAAACATATGCTGGATAAGTTGGCGGTTCATTCCACTGTGGCGACCCCTGATAAATAAAGGGACTAAGCCGAAGGAAAATGAATCTGTAATTGAAACTATAGAGTTTTATGGGAGTGAAGTGTGGGGTCCTCCTCTCAGTAAGGAGTTTGATAAATGGGATAAAAATCCAATTGAAACCCTACATGCAGAGTTCTGTAAGAACAGCCTAAGGGTACAGTGGAACACACCCAACAATTAGGCCAGTATTCTCTACTCACGCCTATTGAGAAATGAGCCATCAAAACACACATGAAAATGAGTGACCCCTACTCTTATCCCAACTTATATTTTTAAAGCCCTCAAAAAACAAAAAAATGGACATTGAAAAAAGTCCCCTGATTCAGTCCTGAAGCTACAAACACAATCCAAAGCGGCAAACATGACTAACAGCAGGCAGCATCAGGACATTGACAAGAGCATCCTCAAAATTAAGCCCAATCAACTTATAAATGCACAAAAAGAAAAGTATCTGAATGAAGCAGCTGGAAAACAAAGTAAACTTAAATGTTATTTAGACCTAAACAGAGATTATACGACAGCAACATACCTAAGTGCAGTAAAGGACAGTAAATTAAGAACAATGAGGAAATACAGACTGAGTGCTCATACAAAAAGATACAAACAGAACTGGCAACCCAGAGAGAGAGACGCTCTGTCCACACTGTGCAGAGGCAGAGGTTGAGATGGAGAAACACTTCCTCAACAGGTGCACAAACTATCAGCACATCAGAGAAACATTCTACCCCAAACTCCAGAGCATTTACCCTCAATTCACAAAGTTAAACAATAAAACACAACTTCAACAATTACTAGGAGAAAAAACAGATTGTGTCCTTCTAGCGGCACAATACATTAACAGCTCTAACAAAAAGAGAGAGGAGACCAATAAAAACATTAATGATGTGCTTGCAAACACACACACACACACACACACACACACACACACACACACACACACA
>CAIGQV010017532.1:21892183-21907281 GCA_903798115.1 Danio jaintianensis | reverse complement strand
TCCAGCATATGTTTTACGCAGCGGATGCCCTTCCAGCTGCAACCCATTACTGGGAAACATCCATACACATTTATTCACACACAAACACTACGGACAGTTTAGCTTACCCAATTCACCTATACCGCATGTCTTTGGACTGGAGGGGAAACCGGAGCACCTGGAGGAAACCCACACAAACATGGGGAGAACAGGCAAACTGTGTGGAGTTTGCCTGTGTGGGCAAACTCCACACAGAAATGCCAACTGACCCAGCTGAGGCTCGAACCAGCAACTTTCTTGCTGTAAGGCGATTGTGCTACCCACTGCGCCACTGTGACACCTGCCTATTGTTGGTTAAAATGCTAAATTTTGTATAGACTTAGGGTGGTGGACTTGAATAGACTTTAAATTTGTCCTGGTCGTTAAAGTGATGACATCAGAATACAGCTATTCATAATTCTGAAGTTGAGTTATTATGTTTGACACATATGCTTGTAATCATTGACAACATTATTAGACTTTATTTTTACCGTAAAATCAAAAATTTGTCATCTTCAGATTCCCTCTTGCATTATATTCAATGTTATATATGCTAGAGTAGTTCAACTGATAATGCTAAATGTTTATTTTCACAGACAACACTGTGTTCACTATGAAAGAAAAAAAACATATTAAATGCTTGTAGTAATCATAACTCTAAAATGGCATATGGTCATTTAAATGATGTGTGTGCTTTCAGTTTCACTGCGGAGTGTGGCTCATGTCATGAATGCCGTCACTATAAGAAAAAAAATATATATATAGGCCCTACATGCAAATCGTAATTACTACCCACGCTGTTCCTGACGAAGGAGCAAAACGATTGCTCTGTGTAACAAACTTAACCTCATTTACAACTTTATTACCTGTAAATCACAGCTTATATAGATTATGTCCACTAAAGTAGACTTAATTCTTGGGTGAGCACGTCCTCTCTGTAGTAAACAAACAGTACATCAACAGTATATTCTCAGCATGCATTTTAACGTTTAATGAAGCCTTTCTAGGGCACCCTGAGACTCCAAATCATAAGCACACAATGTAATATGTTTGGAATTGAGACCGCAGCTATTTTAAGCTGATATGAAGGCAAATGTAACTCAAACTGCCACATTATATTTTTCTATCATTCACACTCCTCAAAATTGGATAAATGAAGATGGCAAAAGGCCTGGTCTGATGAGCCTCAGTTTCTGCTAAAGTATACAGGTGGTAGAGCCATAATGTTTCATAAACCATAGTTTAATGGTGTGGGGGTATTTTCTTGGCACACTTTTAGGGTTCATCAGCACCAATTGAGCTGATTATTGTTTCTGACTATGTTGACCCCTTTATGATCACTGTATACTCATCAAGTGATGGATGGATGGATAGCACAGCGGAGTTTCAGTATTTTACATAATTTCATAATACATAAGTTCGCCTTTAGCTGATGATTGATATAAAGTGTGTTTGGCATGCTGTCCTGGGAGAGAGCCCTGAGCTCATGAGATCCTCGAGCCCGGGGCTCCCTCCCGTTGCAGGGCGAGAAGGGAGTTTGAACTCAGGTAGGTTTCGAGAACTCCCCTGCTTGATAATGGTGAATGGAAATTATGAATAACTATGGAGAGAATATTGCTGAATTAATCGCTCGTCTACGGTGTTGATTTGGTTTGGTCAATTTACTTATGTTACATGTTTTTGGTCTGTGGGAGGAAACCGGAGAGCCCGGGGAAAACCTACGCAAACACGGGGAGAACATGTAAACTCCAAACAGAAATGTCAACTTGGCCTGGTAAAGACCTGAGTTAGTGACATTCTTGCTGTGAGGCAATGGTGCTTATAACTGGGCCTCCGTGCTGCCCTTTCAAGGAAAGAGGAGGAGTAGGGGTGAAAGAGGGGAATTCTTCAAGACGAAGATGGCTAAGGTAAGATATTCTGGTTATTTGTAGTGATTTAAGAATCATCTGATTGGTGGATCATGCATTAGCTAATGCGGGACCAGCTGGTATCAATCATAAGCACGTGCTCCTCTCGAAGTTAGTTTATGAATAAATATCACAAAGTGGCAGCCAGTGTGTGTGTATTAAATGTGCATTATATGCACATTCTCTCACTCTACTGATAAATTCCCCTCACAATATCCTCACAGTTTGCCAGTAATATGCACTGGAAAAGGAAATGAATAATAAAAGGACAGGAATGCATAATTAAATTAATAAAATGTTACTCATAGCAATCAATTAATGAAATCTATAAATATTTATTCACCAGCTATTGGCAGCTGTGGCAAAATGTTGATAATGTTTGATCTAGCGTGTGGCCTAAAATCTTTGCTGCATCCCATATTTGCAGCCATTTAGGATGGAGAAGGGTTGTTAATGCAAGCTGACTGGCATTAATGGCTGCTGACTTGACCATGTGTTGCCCAGGAGCTGATGAGCAGCAGGCAGGGAGCTCATCCAACAAACAGACCCTCAGATTTGGTAGCAAAGCACCCCACTTTCTCCCATGAGTCCTACCCCTCCCTCTCTTCTCAGCTACTCTGATTGATACAGACGTAGGGTGACCTGTACTGTCAGTCATATCTGCCCGCAAGGTGCTTCCTGTCATGGGTTTGCACGTTTTGTCCACAATCACTCCAGAGTGATCAACACTTTCTCTCTGGATATCTCGACACACTCACCTGCAGGCTTTAGGAGCATATTAGATTAAAAACTAAATCACAAGTGTAAAGCTTGATGTTATATGCCACATCTGCTCATAAATATTTAAATATAATGATAATGACATTGCCATTATGCACATTAGTTTCATTACAGTGCCTTGCTGTCTTTTTAGACAGCATCATTGATGTGCCCTCGACACAAAGACAGTTCCAAAAGACCCTTGTTAATGCTACTTTCAGAGATAAATTGTTTTGGCATCATCGCATGCCTCCTTTGTAAAAATAAAATTCCACAATGCAATGTGAAGGGCTCTTTCTAAAGGTTTCCTATAAAGATGCGCTGTGTGATGTGGATGAGCTAAGCAAATAAATAGATTTGATTCAGTTGTAAAAGGTTTTTTTCTTGTTCAAAAGTAAATACGTGTTGAATTGTTTTTACATAGTTTTTGTGTGAATGTTTGTATTTTATGTTACTGCACTTGCAGTTTTTTTGCACTAGTTCCACTGTTAACTGTTTATGTTACATTTATCCTATAAGGTCTAGGTCTATGACTGAGGGTGTCAGATTTTTTTAACTTTCTTTTCCTTTTTCAAGTTGTTTGTTTATGCAGCATGTGTGCCTCTTTTTGCTTCTGCAACCAGACGATTGAACAAATCTTGTAGAGTACCAGTACCAGTCTGAATGTTTAGTCGATACCTTGAACAAGGACGAATGATTTTAAACCATTGGAGCTGGACTCATGGGCTTCGATTGCTGCCCAGTAATAAGGTGTCAAGTCTGTAAACAAGGATGACAGATCCAGATTTGAGGTGACAGCTGGAAAGAGGGTGAGTGAGCCATGCTGTTTTTTGACTTCTTGCCTTTCTGCATACACATACTCCCTTCAACCTGTCCATGCTGAGATTGCTGTGTAGCCTCAGTTAGCCACTGTGACATGTACACCTTCCTTGCCTTGAAAGACAATTGAAATCCAGTTCTGTTTGATGTGGCCACCCCTACCTGCCTTGATAGGTGTGTCACTCTTGGATACCCACCAAAGCTGGCAGCCACCAATGCTTCGTCACCCCCCGCTACATCAGTCAGTCTCAATTGGCGGAGTCCATCCTGGTGCGATTCACACTGACACAACCAGCACCACCTTCCTGCTGACAGTCCATCATGCTGAGGGTGGGTCAGTCATGGCTGCACCACCCCATTTTGCCATCAGCGCCTCTCTGCACATGGTTAACCACAGTCCCTGCTGTCACATAGCAGGGGAGCCCATGTTATGGAACATTCTTCCACATACAGTACACGTTCTCAGCCTCTGAAAATCTGAGTTCTTGTTTATCCTAAATGTTTACATGCAGCTTACTACTGCTTTACAAAGTTTGTGTGGTCCAGAGAGATATTTTGTCTGTCGCATGATAGATGTGTATTTGTAAATGTTAGCTATACCCTTGTGTCATTGGCTGCTATAGGTCACAGCATGCCATCACTAAGTTTGGTTCTTATGGATCATGGCAGTCTAGTGCCTCAGGGATCAACAACTCATAGGCCCTAGGAATTAATACATGATCACTGCTGTCCAGATTTAGATTTTTAAAATCTATCTATCTATCTATCTATCTATCTATCTATCTATCTATCTATCTATCTATCTATCTATCTATCTATCTATCTGTCTGTCTGTCTGTCTGTCTGTCTGTCTGTCTGACTGTCTGTCTGTCTGTCTGTCTGTCTGTCTGTCTGTCTCTCTATCTATCTATCTATCTGTAGAGAGAGCGAAAGCTTAATAATTGGGTTTAAGTGAATTGGGTTCAAATACTTAACTGTAATTAAATTAAATATTATTAGTGATAAGTTAAGTAATTAAACAGCAGCACAAGATCAATTCAGGACAGTTTAAAGGGTAAACTTTTATTTACAGAGATTTCCCATCACACATCCAAAAACCTCAATCAAAAATAATTTTTCAAACAAACATGAGCAGAGCCCTTGTGTGAAAGCCTCCTGGAAAAAATGAACTCTTGAGTACCTTGCCAAGAGGCAAGTTCATCCTGTCAAGTTCTGCAATTGAGGACAGACGACAGTACTGGCTTTGATGTGGAAATGAATGGATTTATTTTTTCAATTCCTTGATGAGGTGTAGCGGGTGTTCTTGGTGGCCAGTGACAGTGGCAGTTGGCGAGTGCCGCAGGTAGAGACCTTGATAGATGTCTATGTTTGATCCACATTTACCCACTGGCACTCAGACACTAGAGAAGATTCAGTCCAGGAATACATTATCAATTTTATAGAGAGGAGAAGGAAAATATGCAACCTTAAAAGTCATTCTCCATACTTAAAATACATACATATACAGTACATGACATAAATAAATACATAGCCGTTGATAACTGAATTGTATTGCAGTGGTAATATTTTTCTGGCATGTTATATCTGTCATATGTTTGCAGTTTTTTATTCATTATTATGTGTGTAACTTTTTATTAAACAACCATGTTCAAAAACATTCTATTGTCATATCCTATGCTAACAATTTCAAGATTAACTTCACTTTAAAACTTCAATTGACCACCAAAATACTTGGCCTAAGATTTGCCTCAGATTTAAATGGTGACCATCTTTAGGATAAATATATGTATTTGTCATGGCACAAAGTTTATTTTTCATTGATAGTTGCATTTATTTTGGAAGAGATTTGTTCTCCCTGTGTTCGCGTGGGTTTTCTCCGGGTGCTCTGGTTTCCCCACAAGTCCAAAGACATGCGCTATAGGTGAATTGGGTAAGCTAAATTGTCTGTAGTGTGTATGTGTGTGAATGGGAGTGTATGGGTGTTTCCCAGGGATGGGTTGCAGCTGGAAGGGCATCCGCAGCGTAAAACATATGCTGGATAAGTTGGCTAGTTAAGTTTTAAGAAAGTTGGTCCATCTTAAGTAAATTTAAGTACATTTTCAGAGACTTTCACTGACAGACAAGTAAATTGAAATCTAGAAAACCCTTGCAAAGTAATGATGGCACTCCCATATCCTTTTCCTGCCAAAGAACAGGACAAATTTAATTTGGTCTTGAATTGCAAATGCTTGGCAGCTCTCCAAAAGAGTGAGAGGTTGGAATACCTGACAAACTGGTGTGTCACATTAGTCAAATGAGAGGTGAAGGGTGAACCAATCATCTGTTGCAGGTAAAAAGCATTCTGACAGCCCCAGCCAATGAGGAAAGCAGAAAAGCTGTTGGCACTCTGGTCAAAAAATAACAGCCTTGATAAATGCAATCTATTACCAATTAAATACCTTGATGAAATAATCTATTAACATGAAACTATCATCCCTTTAGTGTTAGGCTATCTAATCCATCAACTAGAAGAATTATTAAAATAAAAAATTCTGGGCATTTATTTCTCATGATTTGATGAATATTCATTCATTCAATAATTTTCTTTTCGGCTTAGTCCCTTTATTGATTTGATGAATAGTAAAGCCTAAATCTTTATTCATCTGGCAGGCTCAGTATTGCAAAATAGTAGAGAAACATACTAAAGGGTTTTGTGGTGACTCTGGACTTGTCAAACCCAGTTTCGAATGAAAGATTCTGATACCTCCAATGCCCATTTTGTGCACAAGAGCTAATTGAAGTGATAAACTGTTCACCATATGCCACAAGAGAGCATCTTCAGAGTGAAACTAGACACATGGGGCTCATTGATTCATGCTAATTCCACAGTAGGTGCTATTAGACGGAAGCTCTGTGGTGTGCATGTAGAAACAAGCTTATGTTGATGAAGAAACCAGGATGTAATTGACCCTTTCACTCAGATCTCCATACTTGCATGTTTTACCCAAAAACACATGTAATGCCTTTTAGGGCTTATGAAGAAATCAGCCCCAAGTGCTTCTCCATCACTGTGCCTTCAAAAAAAATGTATGCCTTATTCGCACACCCTTTTCCTGATGTACATTTCATTTCAACCCAGGCTCATTGTGGATACATACCCAAGTCTACATTTCTGGAGACTGTGAAATACATACCCAGAGCTACGTCTGCTTGTCATTTTTTTTTTTTGTCAAATTTGCGTGTTCTACTCTTGTGTAAATCTACCAGGGTCTGCAATGTATTTCAGCCGATCAGAGTGCTGACTCACCCACCCACTCCATTTCCTAAACCCAACCGATAGTGTTTTCAAAGCAATTTTGAAAAAAAAAGCTGTTGCAGGCACGTGATTTTACCACATTTTACCATATTTTCAGCCTGTCATTTATTTATTATTATTTTTTTTGCTTTTGTTTTACCTGGTTTATGGTACTGTTCTTTGCTGGACTTAAACCCTGTCGTCATGGTCCACTCCACTCCGCATCCCAAGTCCATCGGCATACGGGGCAAGCTACTGGGCAAACTGGTAACACCGGAAAAGCTGTCTATGCGAATGTAAGCGGTCAGTGGTTGGGGTGGGACAAATCATTGATATGCTGATATATTGTGATATTTCCGGCCGAGATACATTATCGATACTCTGGTGCCAAGTATCGATGTTTATGTAAATGTACAAAAGATCTGAAGTAATTAATCAGACTTGCACTGATGCAACAGTTTACTGCTTTAGCTGCAGTACACCCAGCCGCCACGAGGTGTCGTTTCCCGTAATGGCAGATCAACAATACATCAGAGACGCACCGGCGCCATTTAAACTACTGACAACTGAGCCATTGGAATGATGAAAATCTCAGTCATATGAACACCTTCTTCTGTCCAAGCTGGACTAAGGTATTTGAGTGTTTCAGACATCCAGCTCTCCCGAATCTTCCGCTAGTTTCTCCCTCACAGGCCCACTTTCACTTTGCTAGATCGCTCGCTTGTGCCCGCGGTCAGTACTGTGAGACTTCATACAGGAATATGTACCTAAACTATTTCATTTTGCCAAAATTTATATTAGATAAAGATATCAATAGGACATGAAAATATAATTTGAAGTGCCTTGCATTTATTTAACCATTGCAGACCTTGGGAATGTCTTGTATATGGTATTATGAGAACTTTGGCAGAAAATATTAGGAAAAAAAAACTGTTATAAAAAAGAATAATTTGATGGCTAAATAACTAATGTTCTCCACTGCTGGAGACATTATAAGTGCTTAGAGAAGTCTGTGCCCACCTCTATGAGCGTTCTGATCAGTTACTGTTCTCGAAAAAATTATAATAATAATAATGTAGTGGAAATACATGGGGTAGCACAATCGCCTCACACCAAGAAGGTCGCTGGTTCGAGCCTCGGCTGGGTCAGTTGGCATTTCTGTGTGGAGTTTGCATGTTCTCCCTGTGATCGCGTGGGTTTCCGGGTGCTCCGGTTTCCCCCACAAGTCCAAAGACATGTGGTATAGGTGAATTGGGTAGGCTAAATTGTCCGTAGTGTATGTGTGTGAATGAGTGTGTATGGATGTTTCCCAGTGATGGGTTGCAGCTGGAAGGCCATCCGCTGCGTAAAACATATGCTGGATAAGTTGGCAGTTCATTCCGCTGTGGTGACCCCAGATTAATAAAGGGACTAAGCCAAAAAGAAAATGAATGAATGAAAATAAAAATAATAAATAAACATAACTATAATAATAAAAATAAACCAGGGCTAAGCATAAAATGCATCAAATAATATGGAATAATAAGTTGTAATAAGTGTCTTAAGTTTACAGAAAACTAGAAAGCAACAAATAGCTCTTTTGACTGTGTTTTCTTAAATATATATTCCACAAAATTGAAATTCTTCTGCTATGACTAATTTAGAGATGTGCCCTTTTCACAAACTGCTCTCTGCACATCAGCATTTTTAAGCTTGTTTGACAGCTGTGTGCTTGTTTTAATTGTTTATTAAAATTTATTATAATTTATTGTTGCATTTAAAATGTGTAAAACGTATGCTGTTAATAAAATAAATGCATCTTTTAACTATTTGATGAATTTTTTTTCTCATTCATTTACAAATATTGTGATATATCATTTATGTTTTTTTGTGATCTATTGAATAATCGCTGATATCGTGATGTATCAATATCGGGGGCAAAATATCGTGATAATATCGTATTGTGAGTTGACCTGTGATTCCCACCCCCAGTCAGCCCTAGAACAAAAAGGAACAGAAGCTGTCGGCAGCGTCATACCACATCCGTTTTACAGACGAAATGCAGCCAGACGTACCTTTGGGTACATATTTTGTGATCTCCAGGGTACCTATCCACAATCAGCCTGTGTTATTTCATTTTATCACCTATCTGTCAGTGCTGGTTAATCAAACGTTAGCTAGTCAAACTAAAATAAGTATTGTCAGTGCGATTCAAGCATCTCAGTTTAAACTAAAGCAACAAACACATTTATTTCTTGATAGGATACAAGTGATGAAAAACCTGAATAGGAGAAACAAATGAGTATAAAAAGATGGCGCAGTGGGTAGCACAATCGCCTCACAGCAAGAAGGTTGCTGGTTCGAACCCAGGCTGGGTCAGTTGGCATTTCTGTGTGGAGTTTGCATGTTCTCCCTGTGTTCGCGTGGGATTTCTCTGGGTGCTCCGCTTTCCCCCACAAGTCCAAAGACATGCGGTATAGGTGAAATGGGTAAGCTAAATTGTCCATAATGTATGTGTTTGAATGAATGTGTATGGATGTTTCCCAGTGATGGGTTGCAGCTGGATGGGCATCCTCTGCGTAAAACATATGCTGGATAAGTTGGCGGTTCATTCCGGTGTGGTGACCCTAGATTAATAAAGGGACTAAGCCGAAAAGAAAATGAATGAATGAATATTTGCCTGCCACATTTCTCCAGTATAAAGAAGAGACACAGACAGACGACGTTCTGAATTTTATTTATTTTATCTCAAATTACTCACAACAATAACCAGTAAGAGATGGGAACATAGGAAGACATAACTAAACTAACAGAAAGAGGCTAAGACTTCCAGCTCCAAACTAAAATGAAATTTTAAAGTATAGGGGAAAAAATTAGACAATGTGGCAATGGGAGAGCTGTGGCTGGCACAGAGAGCTCTGGAATCTGCCTCATTTGACTTTATAGCCTGGTCTCCTCATCTTAACCAATAAGGAACAAAAAAAAAAGCAAAAAGATTAAATCAATATTAATGTTTAAATTAAGACTCTAGGCCAGGGTGTACGCGAGGTGCATGTAGCACCCCCACCTCGATGGGGAATGGTGGACCAAAAAGGGATGAAATGGGAGGATAGATCTTCACTATATGATTGTCATTTTAAATCCTGCTCAGATTGGTGGACTGACCTTTGTTTTTGCTTTTTAAGACTAAAGAGAGTAGCTCACTCTGAACTGTGATCTTCATCTCACCAGGTTTTAGTCTATTACTGATAGGAAGGTCAAAGACTTAAAGTTCCTAATCATAAAAGACAATTAATCTAGTTGGACAAGTATATTGAAACCAACAAGGGGTGCGTTTCCCAAACAACCACGTAAATACCATAGTATGGTCCATTATTTGAACCATGTTAGTTATAACATAAAACAGCCATAATGATGCTCTAAATGGGGTAGAGTAGCAACTTCATTCATTCATTCATTCTCTTTTCGACTTAGTCCCTTTATTAATCTGGGGTTGCCACAGCGGAATGAACCGCCAACTTATCCAGCATATGTTTTACGCAGCGGATGCCCTTCCAGCTGCAACCCATCACTGGGAAACATCCATACACACTTATTCACACTCATACACTACGGACAGTTTAGCTTACCCAATTCACCTATAGCGCATGTCTTGTGGGGAAAACGGAGCACCTGGAGGAAACCCACGCGAACACGGGGAGAACATGCAAACTCCACACAGAAATTCCAACTGACCCAGCCAAGGCTCGAACTTCTTCTTCTTGCTGTGAGGCGATCGTGCTACCCACTGCGCCACCGTGACACCTAAGTAGCAACTTCTTTAGAGAAAATCTTTAATATGTTTACAGTGTATCCAGAAAGTATTCATAGCTCTTAATTTTTTTTCCACATTTTTTTGTTACAGCCTTATTCCAAAATGGATTAAATTAATTTATTTCCTCAAAATTCTACACACAATACCCCATAATGACAATGTGAAAAAAGATTAGTTGAAATTGTTGCAAATTTATTAAAAATGCAAATCACATGTACATGAGTATTCACAGCCTTTGCTCAATACTTTGTTGATACACCTTTGGCAGCAATTACAGCCTCAAGTCTTTTTGAATATGATGTCACAAGCTTGGCACACCTGTTTTTGGGAATTTTTTGCCCATTCCTCTTTGCAGTATCTCTCAAGCTCTATCAGGTTGCATGGGAAGCGACGGTGTACAGCCATTTTCACATCTCTCCAAAAATGTTCAATAGGATTTAGATCTGGGCTCTGGCTGGGCCACTCAAGGACATTCACCGAATTGTTGTGAAGCCACTCCATTGATATTTTGTGCTTTGGGTCATTGTCCTGCTGGACATTGTCCTGTCGCCCCAGTCTGAGGTCAAGAGCGCTCTGGTTTTCATTCAGGATGTCTCTGTACATTGCTGCATTCATCTTTCCCTCTATCCTGACTAGTCTTCCAGTTCCTGCTGCTGAAAAACATCCCCACAGCATGATGCTGCCACCACCATGCTTCACTGTAGGGATGGTATTACCCTGGTGATGAGTGGTGCCTGGTTTTCTCCAAACGTAACGCCTGGCATTCACTCCAAAGAGTTCAATTTTAGTCTCATCAGACCAGAGAATTTTGTTTCAGATGTCTTTTGGCAAATTCCAGGCGGGCTGCTAAGGCCCTTCTCCCCCGATCACTCAGCTTAGATGGCCAGCCAGCTCTAGGAAGAGTCCTGGTGGTTCCAAACATCTTCCACTTACGGATGATGGAGGCCACTGTGCTCATTGGATCTTTCAGAGAAGCAGAAATTTTTCTGTAACCTTCCCCAGCCTTGTGCCTCGAGACAATCCTGTCTCGGAGGTCTACAGACAATTCCTTTGTCTTCATGCTTGGTTTGTGCTTTGACATGCACTGTCAACCCTGGGACCTTATATAGACAGATAAGCCTTTTCAAATCATGTCCAATAAACTGAACTCCAATTAAGCTGCTGAAACATCTCAAGAATGTTCAGTGGAAACAAAATGCACCTGAGCTCAATTTAGAGCTGTGTCAGGTTTTTTATTTTTAATAAATTTGCAACAATTTCAAAAAATCATTTTTTCACATTGTCATTATGGGGTATTGTGTGTAGAATTTTGAGGAAATAAATTAATTTAATCCATTTTGGAATAAGGCTGTAACATAAAAAATGTGGAAAAAGTGAAGCGCTATGAATACTTTCCGGATGCACTGTATATATATATATATATACAGTGCATTTCAAAAATGTAGTGAAATTGTCACACTATGGAATTACAACTGGTTTCTTTTGTCTTGTCCTTGTCCAAACCCTGATATTTACCATATTTTGTATGAAAAGGGAAGAGATTATTGTTCCAGGCAGAGAACAGGTTTCCTATAAAACGTCTAATATTGCCTCTCCATATGAAGGAGAGGGGGTGGTGGGTGATAGCTGTGTACTCTCAGAAATATTTAACCATTTAAAGCTAATTAAAGAGCACTTCCTAATTCAGGACTCCTCAACCTCTGAAATATCCAGGACCAGATCAAAGACTTCTGGTCCTTCTCTCAGTATACTAATGAGAGAGAAACTGGAGGGAGAGAGTAAAGAGAGAGCGAGAGGACAGTATATAGGCTTTTGAAGGAGACAAGTAGAAGATGCAAGAAGAAGATACTAGAAAAAATTGATGTATCCTCAAAAAATTGAAGCATTTTATCAATATAATATCAAACAACACTCACACAATTCTCACGTGTGATGTGGCCAATCAAATGCTGCTGAGGGATGCATATTAATGATCATGTATGTAGTGTCAGAGACTGTATTTTGTTTGGATATGTCTGTTTGGATATGACTTTTTTACACTCATAATTTACATTACAGGTAATGTAAACGAGGACGAGGAGACAATGGTGTTTATTAACATGAACTGAACACTTTTTATTCAGCTATTCCTAGGTATATATATTTTTTCATTCTATGGTGTGTTTAATTGTAATCCAGTGTGATTATTGAGTGCACAAGGAGTCCAAGCAGCCAGTGCTCCACAGAGAGATCTGATCTTACCATTATCATGAAGAAACAGAACAAACTGAGACAGACTAAATCCAGAAAAAAAAAACTGTGGGAATATTTCATCATGAATTGATTTTATTTATAAATGAAATTAGCAACGTTATCAACTACAATAAATCAAAAGGTGTGACCACTGTTTGCTTTTAAAACTGCTTTTTTCCAAGGTGCACTTGGACATGGTTTGTCAGGTTACTTTTTGAAGTGTCTTGGAGATGTTCTTCAGTTATTTCTGTATCTTATTATAAGACTCTTTGTGTATACACAAATCTCACTGGATTATTATAATTAACAGCAAAAAATAATATTTGGAAATTTAAACTGCTATTTACTACTGACACACTAAAGATAGAAATAACTGACTTAAACCCACAGAACCATATAAATGGCATTCCCAAATGTAAAATAATGAAATAAGAAATGAATCAATTTCAGTGATTTGTCTAATTTAAACATGGGACACACACACACACGCGCGTGCGCGCACACACATACACACACACACACAAGCACTCACACAAACGGAAATGGCACGATTGTGAAAATAGGTTTACTATGAATATATTACCCTAGAAAATGTGGCCCTACCACAGTTTTTGACGTTCTAATTAAACAAAGGGATAAGGCTTCAAAATAAGGCTAATAGGCTAATTTTTTTTTTTTCAGGCCAAACAAAAAACCCTATGATGCATAATTTTCTCTTTTATTTATTTTTTTGTTGTAAACCCTCATGTTTCTCGAGTTCACCTGCTTATTGTGGACTGTTTATAAACTGTCTAATTTGATTATTAATGAACATTTTCCCTTTTATTCAACCCCTGTCCAAACTTTTTTGGAGTGTGTTGCAGCCATCAAAATCCAAATTTGTTTACAGTTACAAAGTACATTTAAGTTAATATCAGTTAATATGTTGGCAATATTTTCTTTATAGTTTTTTCAAGTAAAGGTATTAACAAATCATATATTCTAGATTTCATTGCATTTCACAAAATGCCCCAAGGAATAACTGTGGATGTATTAAATAAATAACCAGAGTCATGGTTTGGTTCATACCACTGTTTTTGGGGTCACGGTTTGGTACGGGTACGCACTTCTTTTTACAGGGTAGCAAGTTGGCATGACAATGGTGAAATGGTGAAACCACTCCTGAACACTGCTGTGTCGTGTTTTCAGACACAAAGATACATTATTTGCGAATAACTCCTCAGTTGTTGCACTGCTGTGGTATTTTCTGTCTAATAGTCACTACAGATCTGGACTGACTGTATTCGTCGTTGGAGCACATGAACTGAACCATGAGTTTCGTACTGTGACACCCCTAATAAAAATCGGCCCTGGCATTTTGGGCCAGAGCGGCCAAATACATACAATCAAAATGCTACCCATCTGGGCACACCCTTGAATATGTTTACCAACTGCTGTAAAAGCACAAAAGCCATATTTAGGAAATAATGAGAGTAAAAAATTAATTTATTATTATAATAAAATTTTAATCCACACTGGAAGTCCATCTTGTGTGTTTTGAGGGAGCCTATATTAAATAATGAACAACAAAAACTGCCTGCTGACGCACATAGTTACTGTTGATTAACAAAAAAAAGTTAAATAATAAAAAAAAATGTATCAGAGACCTGAAAATGTTTAACTCAACAGTGAAACATCAAAACATAGCTTAAAGATTTTATATAGTTAATCAAATGAACTTATGAACAAATGAAAAATGCAACAAATATTTATTTGGGCCCAAACTACAAAACCAAATTTAAAACAATTTCAATATTAGTTTTGCTTAAGTTGCACACTAGTTTGATCATGTATAAATATCATTATAACTATATTGTATACATGCTGACAATCAAAAACAAAATTACATGAGTGCACCTGAAAAGGCATGAATGACACTCCTCATAGAGCGTGAGAAGCAAACAGTTCTTTAGAATCTATATTTGTAAAATAAAGACTTGCTGGTTAGGAAACAGCATGGGAGGAAGTTGCTGCGGGACTTGGTGCAGATGAAAAGTAAAAATAAAAAGTGTATTTATATAGATAGATAGGTAACTAGATAGAATAGACGGAGATAGATTGATGCGCAACAGTCATCAATCCGCTGTGCGCTGCAGACGCAGCCCACATGAAAGGCAAACGTCTGCGCGCTGCTTCTGTTCTCCATACGCGCTGCGCAAAATAGGAGTTTGTGATTGGATCAGCACAATGTCAATAAAGAGAAAACCCAATGGGCTGCAGATTATGTCACATGGGCCGGTCTGTCCGAAAAAAAAAA